>CAVLGL010000002.1:52343791-52943791 GCA_963668995.1 Parnassius mnemosyne
TCTACGGGCCACAGCATTTATTTACCATTTAGTGGACATTGCGCTAGTATGTCTTCCGTTATTCAATAAAAAAAATCGGTTGTGTGTAAAGTCGGTTTACTGACGATAGTTGAACGTGACAACGTCCTAAGAAAATACACATGTAAATGTATTATAGTATAGCAGCTGTCCATGCGGACGCATCGCTCACTCAAGTAGGAAAGAGATAGATGTCGAACGCTGCCGAACGCGGAGGCCGATTATGCCTCTTTGTCGCTCGTTCCGCGCTCTCGCTTGCACTTCAAGCCTTAAATGGAACGCCTCAGAGCGAGGTAACGCCGCATGAGTCATGTTTTTTTCGTGCGTGCAGCCAGCTTCATCGAATTAGAAGACGTTGTCACGTCAAAAATTGAATCTTCTTTCTATTATTTTTTCCAGTCCAATACAGTCACTTTTCTACTTCTTTCGAAGAATGAAATAATATACAATAACCATTATCATTCTTTAACAAAAAAGAATCATCATCACCATTACAAATACACTGCTACATATAGGCCTCCCCCGAGTAGCCACAAATCACGTCTTACCAGGTCGTCACTCCATCCAGTGGGCGGGGTGGTACACTATACTTCTCCTACTGGCACGAGGCTTCAACTTTAGAACATTCCGTACTCATTGGTTTTTTTGTTTCTGTTGCCACTTCGGCTTACAAATCCTTTGGGCTATGTCGGTTACTCTGGTTCTACTGAGGACACAGAGAAACTCCGAGCATACGAGTATCTCTCTCCTTAGCTCGCTGAGCAATACGGCCGGTAGTGATGACGTCTTTGGAAATAAGCTCTAATTGTACAATCTTATTTTCAATTTTTGTTACCTCAGTTATGTCAGGGGAGAAGCGCTCGCTGTAAATTTCACAGTACGCGAGCGACCCGGGTTTGATTCCCGCCGGTACCAAAGAAATTGTTAATTGCAGTTTAAATTGTTAATTTATCACGTACTTGGCGATGAAGGAAAACATAATAGTGGATACCTGCATGTCTTAGAAATGAAAAAGAAAAATATTTCGAAAACATGCCAACACGCAGCGCAGCGAACATTTCCATGCCCCAAACCCTCTCAGAAATGAGAGGAGGCCTGTGCCCAGCAGTTGGACATATAGGCTGTAACTTTACTTTACTTTTTAATCATACTCATCGATAACTTCGAGCGTAGTGTTCCCAATAACTATTCACATAGGGATGACATGGACATTACACATGATTTTTATTTTGTTAATTTTAAGACCTATTCGTTGGGAGACACTATTAAGGTTGTTAAACATTCTGTTGAGGTGAAATACTCGCTATTGATGTTAATAACGCATCTTTTCCAGTTGAGTAGCTTAAAAAGTCTTCCAATACAGTTGTGGAGAATTTCGTTGATATAACGTCACCCTGTCTTACACCTTCCTGACGAACCTACCACTACCACACACCACGGGAGTGTCTTTGGTATATGTTATATAATACAATTGCGGCTTCGAATAAAATTAATAACTGCATTATTTTTACCTGGTAGAGCCATGCTGCAGCTATATTAGTAGTATAGTTGTAGTACGAATGGGTCGGCTCGCCCGGGGAAGGACCACGCTCTCACAGAAAACCAGCGTAAAATAGCAGCTTAACGCTGCTGTGTTTCGTATGGTAAGTGTAGAGAACCGGAGACCCTTTTTACTGGCAAAGAGGCATTCCATCTTAGTCCTCACGGGTGACAACGCATCTGCATCTTCAGTCTTTATTGAGGATAGATGTAGATGTCTATGGGCTACAGCAACCACTTACCATCAGGTGGACTGTGTGCTCGTTTGTCACCCTATACTATAAAAACAAAAAAAAAACAAAAAAACATTATAAGAGAGCAATAAATCGGTTTTAATCTAGAATTATATTTTGGTGCGAGAGAACAAGTAAATAAATAAATAAATAAATAAATAAAATAGCCTTTATTTCTACTACAATGCAAACTTGACATATGATTAATCTAGGTTATAATAGTATAGTATAATTAATATGTATTTTTGTTATATGTATAATTATGTATGTATATATATGACTTAATTGGTATTAGTAGTAGTCGCCTCTGCGGCGTAGGCCTCTCCTAAACCTTTCCACATATTTCTTTCCCGAGCCACTCGCATCCATAGGGGGCCACATCTCTGATTAAAAATGTCTCTCCACCTTTTACTTGGTCTCCCTTTTTTTCTTTTCCTGTCTCTTGGTATCCATTCTGTTAGACGTTTGGTCCATCTGTTATTTTTCATTCTACAGATGTGTCCTGCCCAGTACCACTTGAGTAGTCTTGTTCTTTTTCTTACATCTATTATTTTTGTTTTTTTTCTGATGTTGACGTTGTTAACCTTATCTGATAGTTTAAATAAAACTAATTTTACGGATTTTATCGCGTATATTAACTTATTTTACTTTCCCGACGTTTCAAGCACTTTACAGCACCCATGGTCACGGGGGGGACTGAGGTGTATGACGTCCCAATGTCATAGTTAACCACGGCTACCTCCAGATTAAAAATTATTAATTTTTGTTCCGATCTACGCAGTATGAACTTACAGTATCATGAAGTCTTGCAGTTGTATGCTTGGGTTGGGATTTAATTTTATTAATTATGGGATCCCAAGCAGATGGTAGCACCCAGCCATCTTCTCTATTGAAATTAGGATGTTTTTTAATTTCAATAGCCTCGCGAATCATCCTTGGAAGGAATCGGTGTTCTTTAGCGAGGATTTGTGGTCTATCAAATCTAATGTAGTGACGGGGGCGATCCTGTACGTGTTCACAGACTGCAGACTTCCCGGAGCGTCTATTCTTCACATCAGCTATGTGTTCTTTAACGCGGGTTTTTATGGATCTTTTAGTTTGTCCTATATAAGAGAGACCACATTCACAATCCAGCTTGTACACTCCTGCATCTTGCAGAGGAATATTACACTTGACTGATGGTAAAAACTGACTAATCTTCTTCGGCGGCTTGAAATATGTTTTAATGGAAGCACGCTTCAAGATGTAGCCAATCTTGTCAGTGACACCTCTGACATATGGCAGTACAGCAGGCACTCGCTCGACTGTGGCCGGCTTCACTCGTTCACTGTGACGTAGGCGCGGGACCCGAAGCTTATTGTCGTGCAAAACTTGCTTGACGTGTTGGAGCTCGGCGGCCAGGTGTTTACTGTCACAGATCCCTCGTGCTCTCTGAAACAAAGATTTACCCACGGTAGCTAACTGTGAAGGATGGTGGTGAGAATCACCGTTTAAATATCTATCTGTATGGGTCTTTTTTCTATACACAGTGTGGCTCAAGGTGTTATCAGGATTCCGAATTACTAACACATCTAGAAAAGCTAAAGAATTGTTTGCCTCTAACTCCATTGTGAACTGAATTTTAGAATTTAAGGAGTTAAGATGGTCTAAAAATGCAGTTACTTTATCTAAAGGTAGAATTGTGAAAGTGTCGTCTACGTACCGCTTGTAGAATCTTGGCTTTATGGGAGAAGTAAGCAGGGCTTTCTCCTCAAAGTCCTCCATGAATATATCGGCAACAATGGGAGATACAGGTAAGCCCATCGCCACACCATCTACTTGCTTGTAGAACTCCTCCTTCCACAATAGGTAGCCAGATGTAAGGCAGTGTCTGAGTAATACTGCATATTCTACGGGCATGTTGTTTTCCTCTAGCCTTCTAGTAACAATCGAGATGCAGTCTTCAACAGGTAGGCATGTGAACAGAGACTGCACATCAAAACTCACCATAGTTTCATTGTCTGCCAGATGTAGGTCTTTAATCTCGCTGACAAAATGGTAGGAATCCTTTGTGTGTGCTCTTGTATGTCCCTTGAGCGGTGAGAGTATATTCGCTAAGTGTTGAGCCAATCTGTAAGTTGGTGAATCGATTTGGCTCACTATAGGACGTAGTGGAGCGTTGGGCTTGTGTATTTTTGGTAACCCATATAACTTGGGTAACTTTTGGTAATTTTTGGTAGTAATTTTAAGTAACTTTTGGTAACCACCGATGTGTTAGTAATTCGGAATCCTGGTAACACCTTGAGCCACACTGTGTATAGAAAAAAGACCCATACAGATAGATATTTAAACGGTAATTCTCACCACCATCCTTCACAGTTAGCTACCGTGGGTAAATCTTTGTTTCAGAGAGCACGAGGGATCTGTGACAGTAAACACCTGGCCGCCGAGCTCCAACACGTCAAGCAAGTTTTGCACGACAATAAGCTTCGGGTCCCGCGCCTACGTCACAGTGAACGAGTGAAGCCGGCCACAGTCGAGCGAGTGCCTGCTGTACTGCCATATGTCAGAGGTGTCACTGACAAGATTGGCTACATCTTGAAGCGTGCTTCCATTAAAACATATTTCAAGCCGCCGAAGAAGATTAGTCAGTTTTTACCATCAGTCAAGTGTAATATTCCTCTGCAAGATGCAGGAGTGTACAAGCTGGATTGTGAATGTGGTCTCTCTTATATAGGACAAACTAAAAGATCCATAAAAACCCGCGTTAAAGAACACATAGCTGATGTGAAGAATAGACGCTCCGGGAAGTCTGCAGTCTGTGAACACGTACAGGATCGCCCCCGTCACTACATTAGATTTGATATACCACAAATCCTCGCTAAAGAACACCGATTCCTTCCAAGGATGATTCGCGAGGCTATTGAAATTAAAAAACATCCTAATTTCAATAGAGAAGATGGCTGGGTGCTACCATCTGCTTGGGATCCCATAATTAATAAAATTAAATCCCAACCCAAGCATACAACTGCAAGACTTCATGATACTGTAAGTTCATACTGCGTAGATCGGAACAAAAATTAATAATTTTTAATCTGGAGGTAGCCGTGGTTAACTATGACATTGGGACGTCATACACCTCAGTCCCCCCCGTGACCATGGGTGCTGTAAAGTGCTTGAAACGTCGGGAAAGTAAAATAAGTTAATATACGCGATAAAATCCGTAAAATTAGTTTTATTTAAATGTGTAGTGTTCGCGTAAATATAAGAAATCATTATCTGATAGTTTTAGACCAAGCATGCTTCTGTCCATTTTGCGTTGACAGATAGCAATTCTTTCTTCGTCTTCTTTTCTCAATGACCACGTCTGGCAACCATATGTTAGGCATGGCAATATCGCTATTTCATAGAGTTTTTTCTTTATATTTATATTGATATCCTTATTTTTCATTATTTCTCTCAATCCCTAATATTTCTTCATGGCTAGACTTATTTTTCTTCCTATTTCTTTTTCTGTATTGTTTACAAATGATACTAGCTGTCCTAAGTATACATATTCTTTTACATATTCAATTTTTTCATTTGCTATTATAATGTCCCGAGGTACTCCGTTGGTTAGAATCTTGGTTTTCATCGTATTCATTGACAGTCCCACCTTTTTACTTTCCATTGCTAGTTCGAACACCATACTCTCCAATTCGATAGCACTTTCTGCGAAGACCACTATGTCGTCCGCGAAGCGCAAGTGGTTCAGTAGTTCTCCATCTACCCGTATTCCTTTCTTTTCCCAATTTAGACGTCTGAAAATAGATTCGAGCACCGCTGAAAACAACTTCGGGGAGAGAGGGTCTCCCTGCCTTACTCCTTTTTGTATAGGGAATTCTGTACCTTCACGTTCTAGGCGCACTTTTGCTAGACATTTTGTATATATACTCTTGATTATGTTAATATATTTCTGATTGACTCCTTGTTGTGTAAGTGATGTCCATATAGCTTTGAAGTGTAAAGAATCGAATGCTTTTGTGTAGTCTATAAGACACATATATAACGTCTTCCCATATTCTTTTGCTTTTTCAATTAATTGTGTTATAACTTGTATGTGATCTACAGTCGAGTAGCTTTTGCGGAAACCTGCTTGTTCCCGCGGTTGGTTTTCATCTAGACTCTTTGTTATCCTATTCAATATGATCTTTGAAAAAATTTTATATAAATTTGACATGAGACTGATTGGTCTATAGTTCCCTAGATCTCTTCTATCTCCTTATTTGAAAAGCAGTATGTTTGTAGATTTTGACCATTGATCAGGTGTGGTTTCGGTTCTGAGTATGTTATTGAACAATGTTTGAAGAGGTTCCAAAAGTGTAGCGGTTAGCGCTTTAAGAACTTCGTTAGCAATGTTGTCACTTCCTGGGGACTTGTCGTCTTTTTGAGATTTTATTGCGTGTTCGATTTCTGATCTGAGAATGATTGGTATTTCTATGTTTGCATTCACTCTATTATATTCGCCTGGTTTTTCACATAAGAGGGAGCAACTGCCATCTGTGGTAGTATAAAGCTTTTTATAGAATTGTGTGGCTTCGTTTATGATATCAGGACGTCTTGATTGCACAATTCCCTGTTTGTTTCTCAGTTTTTCTGTCCACTCTGCCTTGTCGCTCAATTCTTTATAAGCTTTACGTAGAGCCCCTGTTTTACCTATGAATTTTTCAAATGTTCTTTGTCGTATTCTTCTTTTTTGTTGGGTAATATTTCTGTTAATTTTTTTGCTTATTCTTGTTATTTCACATTTTAATTCTTTTGTTCTTTTCTTCATGTATAACCCTTTTCTCTGTTCTAAGAGATCTTTTGTTTCTTCATTTATATATCTGTTTACGTGTTTCTTTTTCCGTGGCAGCTGTTTCAGAAACTCTTGTAACTCTTGTTCTAGCTTGTCATATTGGTTTTGTACCTCTGCCTGTGTACGAACAGCTTCTGAAACTTATTTCTCCAGAAGCTAGCGTTTTCTTCTGAAATATCTAGTGGTTCTTTAATGTAAACGACAGAATTTATTTTCCTTCTTTTTAATTTTGGGAGCAAGGATAATTCACATCTAATCATCCTGTGATCAGAATTGAAGTTTAAGTTTTTTATTATATCAAAATTCTTTATATTGGTTGGTTGATTTGTTAGTATGTAGTCAATTTCGTTGAGATGTTGACTATTTGGGGATCGCCATGTCCATTTTTTGTGTGGTTTGCATGGGAACATGCTGTTCATGAAGTAGTAATCATTTTCGACTGCAAATTTTACTAGTCTCTGGCCGTGTGGGCTTCTTTTTCGTACGCATATTGTCCAATATTCTTTCCTTCATTTTTTTGAGCTTTCCCAATTCTTGCGTTGAAATCTCCAAGTAAAATTATATTTTTTGTGTGGATAGTATCCAAGGCGGATTGCACTGTTGTATAAAAATGATCTATATCTTCTTTATTGCATTGTTCTGTTGGGGCGTACAAGTGACCAAGTTGAGTTATCAGATGTTTGTATTTCTAGTAAAGCTACCCGATCCGAGAAACTTTTTAAATTCACTATATTATTCTTTAAATGTTTTTTAATCAAGAATCCCACACCATTTCTTCCATTCGTCCCAGATGTATGAAATAAGATAAAATCGGTGTGTTCTTCTATTGCTTCTTTTTCTCTTCTTGTTTCACATAAACCTATAATATCCCATTTTATTGACATAACAGCGTATCTTAATTCCTCTATTTTGCTGTTTGATAATAAGGTCCTTACATTAATACTTGCTATGTAGAGGTTTTGTGGTTTTTGTTGTTTATTTATGTTTATATTGTTGTTTTTATTATTAATCTTGTTTGATTGTTTTTTATTGTGATTTAGGAGGTGGTGGTCTGACTCCTCCACGGTGACCAGCCGGCTTGGGGGAGGTAGAGAGGTTGCAGAGACGCTAATTAGTTTTTTGAAATATCTTCTACGTTTACAGTTGCTATTGCTCGATTGTTGAGATTTAGCTGCGACGGACGTAGGAAGCTGGTTATAGTATGTGACTTATTTCTTTTAGGTACTTGTTTTGTTTTTTCGTTGTCGTATTCTTTTGTAGTTTCATTCACTGTTTCTTCAGGCGATTTAGACATAAAACGTTTGTTTATGTTTCTTTCTGTGGGTGTATGTACTTCAGATACACGTGCTTTTAGTGTCACAATTTTGTCGTATCGTAAAGCCACTCTTTTTCCTGACTCTCTCTCGCGTTTAAGGTCTTCTTGTAACTCTTTCCGTTTTTGTAACACGCTAGGTGGAAAATCTTCTTTCAGGTAAATATTTGTACCCTCCAGCGATTTTTTCTTCTTAAGTATCTCTATTCTTCTGCTTGTTGTTGTTATTGTGACAACCACTGGTCTGACTTTTCCTGATTTTTTTCCCATCCTATTTACGTGTTCGATTTCCCATTTCTGGCAAGGTATTTCCATTTCGTTGTTAATTATATCTAAAACTATGGAGAGTAAACTTTCATATCCCTTTTCTTTTTCTTCGATCCCAAAGAATACAATATTTTTTCTTCTAAGCTGTTTATCTAAGTTTTGGTTTTTTGTTGTTGTTCAATTTTCGTTTCTAATTGTTTAGTTTTATTTTCAAAAATAATAAATTTTTCGTCTATTTTATTATTTATAGATTCTTTGATATTTTTCTCCATCTCTTTAATTTCTTGCTTGTTTTTTGATATGTCGTCTTGTATGTTTTGTAAAATTTTTAAGACTTCCTCCATTGTAAAAGTAATAAACACGCCCTCTATTACAATTGCAACAAATGTTTGGTATTAACTGCTTGCGCAGGGTTTGAATCGTATCTTATAGGTAGTTTTGTTAATTGCCGATAGATGGCTCTATTGTGAGTATTTTAATGGCAATGATTTTTATATTTTTCTATGAGTAATTTGAGGTTATAATATAAATTTTTCAAAACGTATTATTTTTTTTACCTTTATTCCTTTCTTGGATTTTAAATAACTGGTTTAGTTGATCTTATGCGTTGGTTTCTTCAATATTTCACAGTAGAAGCGTCTAACTTTGAGTTTAGTTACCGGCAGTTTTTCGGATATTTGTACGTCAATATCAAATTTGTGAAGCACAAAACATTTGTCCGATAAATTTTCAACTTATTTCAGGTGTTTATAGCTACTACACTTCAATTTACAAACTTTTATATTTAATAAAACACAATTATATGGCAGAGCCGATGTAAACACGAGCACAGTCGCGACCTCTCTCGCGACAGAACAAGTATATGACCTATTAAAATTAGGCGGTGACCACTTAACGATACAACGTGTTTCAGGGTAATTCCAGCATTTTGTTTAAAACGATTTATATTGGTCTGTGAATAACTATAATCACAATTGAAAGTGTAATGAACCTCTGAGAATGTTCACTTGACAAAATTTTATCGACCTGTACTCGTACATATTACATTTAATGGACGTTATATTCATTTTCATACATGGGAATGTTTGTAGTAGTAATAATAATAATAATAGCTCTACTGGGACCGGGCCATCATCACATATAGGACCATTCTTGCGAATAAGCCTGATATTGTGCTGATGGACCGGGCACAGTCAAGGATATTTTTGGTCGACATTACCATTCCTTATGACGAGAACCTCGTGAAAGCCGAAACAGATAAGCTGACAAAATATCTGGACCTGGCTCACGAGGTGACCGACATATGGGATGGTCTGCCGGCCGAAATTATTCCTGTAGGCTAGCAACAGTAGCTTGACAGCAGCGGTGCGGTCGATTTGCGTATTTTGGTGACCGCTGCATCGATTTCACGCGACCAGTTTTTGGGTTTTGTGGTCTAGAATTTGAGTCTTTGTGCGCGTTTAATTTACTATTTAATTTGGGTTTCGTGTAGACCGCCTCGAATTAGTTTGTCTAAGTTGTACGTTTCGTGACAAGAGGCTAGTATTGAATTTTAGTGATTAAAGTAATTTCGTTTGTAAGTAATTACGTCAATTTGTATAGTGATTGCATGTTGAAGTACATATTGCAATATTTAACCTGCTTGTGGACATACGGTCTGGAGTTTGATGCTCGCATTCCATTTCGAGGGCGTGGCCCAGTTTTTAAAAGTCATTGTTAAATTGTACCGTCGCGTTAAAAGCCTTTTGTGTGTTGACTCTGTTGTTAGTTTGCGTGTCAGCGCACACAACAAACGAGCACACAGTCCACCTGATGGTAAGTGGTTGCTGTGGCACATAGACATCTACATCTATCTTCGATTACGAATCAAAATGCAGATGCGTTGTCACCTGTGAGGACTAACATGGAATGCCTCGTTTCCAGTAAAAAGGGTCTCCAGTTCTCTACACTCACCATACGAAACACAGCAGCGTTAAGCTGCTATTTTACGCTGGTATTCTGTGAGAGCGTGGTCCTTCCCCGGTCGAGCCGACCCATTCGTGCTAAAACCATAATATAGCTGCAGCATGGCTCTACCACGTATAAAATGTTGTTTGGGAACGCTGAACTTTGAGACTCGAGAAGAGGCCGCGTTCGATCCCGTGTTTGTAAATTTGTGCTACATGAACCCGGAACCTTGAATATTGAACTTTGAGCGACTGTTCGTTATTTGTGTCGCGTGTCACGTGTTTGATTTCGATGAACGTTGAATTGCTTGACTTTGAAGTTAATTAAATGTACAATGGAGTTGATAGACTGAAATAGTGAAATGAAGAAAGAAGTTGTCAATTGGTGACGTCCGCTGGAATGATATGATTGTGGGGCAGCATCGGACCAGACCGCTGCCCGATCACCTCAGTTGGATCAGGTCACATATATAAACACTACTACACATCAATTACATGCACCTACACCTACCTACCGCCTGACCGAGCCTTGGGGCAGTCTTAGCTTCGAAACCAGGAACGTACTATTTATTTTCCTAGCCTTACACCTATTGTGTAGAATAATAAGTCTCCATAGGCCGTAGGGCCCCGTCCTCTGCTGCCCGTCGATTGGACTACTGATGGGCCCTAGTCCAGTCTACCTTTGTTGGGGCAGCTAGGGGCGTGTAGAGTAAGTTTTAAATTTTATTTTGGCCCGATATACCACAATTTGAGTTGTGGTAATTTGGGGGTGCTAAGAATCTCCGGTGGAGGTTCGGTTGCCACCTTAGACGACTCGACCTGGCAACGTACAACGCACGCACCCTGAGAACTGACGAGAAGATCGTGGAGCTGGAAGAAGAGATAGACAAGTTGCGCTGGCATATTATAGGATTATCCGAAGTCCGAAAAGAGGGGGAGGACACGGTAATCCTCGAATCCGGCAACTTGCTCTATCACCGGGAGGGCGACTATCTGTCCCAAAGAGGTGTCGGATTTATCGTCCACAAGTCTCTCGTTAACAACGTGGTAAAGATCGGGAGTGTGTCGACGAGGGTAGCGTACCTTATACTCAGAATCACCAAACGGTATTCGCTGAAGGTCATACAGGTTTACGCACCAACCTCAGCACACCCCGATGAGGAGGTGGAGGAAATGTATGAGGATATCTCTAGAGCCATGCATTCCTCCAAAACCCAATATACGGTGTTAATGGGAGACTTCAATGCAAAACTAGGCACAAGAGAGAACGGTGAGCTGAAAGTAGGGAAATTTGGAATAGGGCAACGGAACCCAAGGGGCTAGCAGCTGGCCGACTTCATGGAGAAAGAGGGACTCTTTATGATGAACTCTTTCTTCTAGAAGCGGCCCCACAGGAAGTGGACCTGGTCAAGCCCCGACGGTTCGACAAAAAATGAGATTGACTTCATTATGACGACCAGACGACAACTGTTCGGTGATGTCTCCGTGATCGCGAGGGTGAAAACTGGTAGCGATCACCGAATGGTTAGAGGCACACTAAACCTAAACGTTAAGTTGGAGAGGTCTCGTCTAATGAAGTCAACGCTCGGTCCCCCTCGTGCTCTGTTCCAAAGTCCCGAAACCTTTCAGCTCGAGTTACAAAACCGTTTTCAGTGCTTAGAAGACTACAATGAAGTGGACGATATGAATGACAAGCTCGTGGAAACTGTCCATGCGGTCGGAGCTAAGTTCTGCAAGACCCGCCACAGAAGAACACAAAAACTCTCCGATCACACTCTTAATCTCATGGCTGTTAGACGGGAGATTAAGCTACATTCTTCAACAGACTTGACAGCATACAGGCATCTGAACAGACAGATCTCCAAATGCATGCGGCGGGACTTACGCAACTTCAATACAGCTCGTTTTGAAGAAGCGATCGAGCGGAACCAAGGCTCCAAAGTCTTTGCCAGAGATCTGTCTGCCAGAAAGAGCCAACTGTCAAAGCTGAAGACAGAATATGGCAGCATCGTTTCCGGAATACCTGAGATTTCGAGTGAGATTGAGAAGTTCTATGGGCAGCTGTACACGTCATCGTTGGAGCCACGCGCAAGTGTGAGTAACGAACCAAGAGCGAGTCTCATCCAACACTATTCCGAAGATATCCCGGATTATAGAATGGCTCTCCAGCACCTTAAAAACTTGCGAGGATGGAATTACAGCGGAGCTTCTGAAAGCGGGTGGAAGACCGGTACTTGAATTCCTTCAGAAGCTCTTTAATTCCGTCCTCCATGGTGGCATTACACCGGAGGCGTGGAGCAGAAGTGCGGTCGAAATTTGGGCGGTGCTGCAGTCCCTTCAGCGGTGCCAAGTTGCCTGTCGGTATATCGAAGTGTTGAAGTGTTTGTACAGTAGAGCTACGATGGCTATCCTAGTACAGAACCAGAGTACGAAACCTATCCAATTGCAGAGAGGTGTAAGACAGGGTGACGTCATATCCCCGAAACTCTTCACCGCTGCATTGGAATACGTTTTCAAGCTTCTGGACTGGAAAGGATACGGTATCAACATCAATGGCGAGTACATCACTCACCTTCGATTTGCCGACGATAAAGTCCTTACGGCAGAATCGCTGGAGGACCTAAGCACTATGCTCAATGACCTCAATAATGTCTCCCAACGGATAGGTCTTAAGATGAACATGGACAAAACAAAGATTATGTTTAATGTCCATGTCACACCTATGCCGGTAGTTGTTGGGAGCACTAAGCTCGAAGTTGTTGACGAGTATGTTTACCTGGGACAAATAGTCCGACTAGGTAAGTCCAACTTCGACCGAGAGGTCAATCGACGGATTCAACTCGGCTGGGCAGCGTTCGAGAAGCTACTTTCTCGTCAGATATACCTCAAAACCTTAAAACGAAATTGTACAACCAGTGCGTGTTGCCGGTGATGACTTACGGAACTGAGACGTGGTCCTTCACAGCTGGCCGTATGAGGAAGCTCAAGGTCGCTCAGCGAGTTATGGAGAGCGCTATGCTCGGATTTTCTCTGCGTGATAAACTTAGAAATGAGGATATCCGCAATAGAACTAGAGTAACCGACATAGCCCAACGGATTAGTAAGCTGAAGTGGCAGTGGGCCGGCCATATAGCTCGAAGAACCGACAACCGATGGGGAAGAAAGGTTCTCGAGTGGCAGCCTCGTACCGGTGGGCGAAGTATAGGGCGACCCCCCACGAGATGGAGTGACGACCTGGTAAGGCATGCAGGAAGTCGATGGATGCAGATGGCTCAGGACCGTGCTTTGTGGTATTCCTTGGAGGAGGCCTATGTTCAGCAGTGGACTTATGAAAGGCTGTAATGATGATGATGATGATGATATACCACAAAGAATTTATTATTATATATTAGTGTACATCGACCCAATTATCAGTTTTGTTGTGCTGGTCATTATTCTTTGGCAAAAGATATTCATTTTACGTATATATGAGTATACAATATTTTCATACATATATTATGTTGTAAAAGTTAGAATAATAATTTCTTTAAAAAGTGACGATCACGTGGTTGCAACTTATAAATGCACGCACTGCATTTATAAGTTGCGACCTTTAAAAAAATAATATTTGGACAGCTGTTTGTTGATGACCATGAGAGACGATGCTGCGAATGTTACTATAGTCAACTACCCTAGCAGTAATCACATTCGTTTTTTGTTGGATCTTTCCAAAAAAAAAAGCTGAGCTGAAATTATTAGTCAAAGTTTCTACACGTGGATCCAATTTTAATTGACAGTACAGAGTGAAAGTAAAGTATAATTTATCATTTTTCCAGGTCACGGCATTCGATTTTTTTTTACATTAGACAGCATTTTTTTTAATACTAAGCACTAAATTATTTGTGTGAAAACAACATTAAAATTTAACTAAGGCACTATTTACTTACTACTCTTGGCCTTAGTTGTCAGTTTTGTACTGTACTAAGTATGGTGAATCATAAACATAGATAAAAACAACAACGGACCAAAAATGGACCCCTGTCGTGCAAAATTTTTTATTATGGATACTAAAGAATTTCCTCAATTTATTTGGACGTTCTAAATTATATTGCTATGGTAAGAATTCAACGAACGAAGTGCTTTCTTATTGAGGGCATTTTATTTTAATTTATAGCGCAGTTTTTTTTGTGATTTATGCAATCAAAAATCTTTGAATAAATTAGAAAAGACACAACTCGCTTTCTGTGTGTGAATTCCCCTAGCACGTTAAATGTACTGAAGTAATCACACAACTAGATCACTTATGGTGCACCGCTTAGTATAAACAGACAAAAAATATTTAAGTTGAAAAAGGAACGCATTTGGTGAAGGATTAACTATTCAAATAATTAAGTCTATTTGTAGGATTGACGCAGGCCTAAAATTGCCAGGGTTTTTAGAATATCCAAACTTAACAAGCGGTTATACTTTAGTGCACCAAATTAAGTCACGAATAATACATCTTTATCTATTCACGCATTAAATAATTATACTAAATATGGTGATAGGATTTTAACAAAACATTAGTTTGACAAGGAAACGTCTTTATATTTAAACATACTCTAAGTACAAATTACTAAGAATTTATCTATGTAAATTGTATCAGCTCAGCATTGTACATCGGTTTGTCGACAATAAGCCGGCGCGGTAATCACCTAACATCACCTGATGTTGCCGCATGCTCGTCATCATTTCCAGGAGCTATCTACGTTATATGGAATCTTCAGGACACGATTACACATAACAGGTTTCTTTTTAATTTGATGAAATAAGTAATTATCGCATAACGCCGTCAGATCACTAGTACAAAAATAATTTTTAGTCTCAAACCAAATTGAGCAAATTAAATCACTCACAAAATTACCCCGTGTCTTACATTCAAAGTCTGTGAGAGAATTCGATGTAAATTAAAGTTTGTTAAATCATAAAATTACTCAAATGTAGAAATGAGGGGAAATAAAATAAATTTTCTTCTTGGGTGCAGAGTACTAAAAATTATGCATATCATGCACTTCACAATTTTAAAGGTTCAGAAAGTTGAGTGATATTTATCACAAATGTTATTATATATATTTAGGATTTCACTATATTATATACATATTTTACAAATTATTTTGTGAAGGAATTGGTAGAAAAGCATTAAGAGGTTATTTTTAAGAGTAAAACAGTGTAAGTAATATTCAACTTGCTTTCTTACTTAGGCATTTAGTCATTATCAGAAATAAACTTTTACATATAGGCTATCTAAACAAACTTTTACATATCTAGACACAGAACAACTCCGCATTTGGAACCCGTGATTGTGAAATTTAGTTTACTTTTAAGGAGATAAGAAGTTTTTTAAATCTTGGCAGGGAACTAGCTATTAACACCAATTCAACAAAATTCAATAAATTTAATTACGCAATTGACATTTTCGTACGGAAATTTTATTATCATAATAAATAATGTGTTTCCAAATAATTATTCTTAAATTGTTTCACAAAGTTCGCAAATATTATGTTGCTGTTACATTCGATTTGTCGGTTTTACCGAGATTTGAATAATATTTTTTTATAGGATAAGGGTGACAAACGAGCACACAGCCCACCTGATGGTAAGTGGTTGCTGTGGCCCATAGACATGTCATCTATCTTCGATTAAGAATCAAAATGCAGATGTGTTGCCACCCATGAGGACTAAGATGGAATGCCTCGTTTCCAGTAAAAAGGGTCTCCGGTTCTCTACACTCACCATATGAAACACAGCAGCGTTAAGCTACTATTTTACGCTGGTATTCTGTGAGATTGTTGAAGCTTTGTTGAAGTTCTATGTGTGATAGAAATAAATACAAAATCCATTCTTATATTAAATATGTAAAAGTTTGTGAAGATGTCAGGATTTATGTTTATTTTCAATGAAATATGACAAAAAGCTACATCATTTGGATTAACTAATAAGATATTTATTTACGAAGTACAAATTTATGTAAAAATTTATCTTTGACATAGATTCAAAATTCAGATGCGTTGTTACCTCTGAGAGCTGTCAGATGATGAGCTTTCAGTAAAAGTCGTCTCTGGTACTTGTTATGCTACTATTTCAAGCTGGTATTCTGTGCGAGCTTGGTTCTTCCCCGGTTGAGCCTCCACTGCCTATCATATTACCTTGCAAAGTTGCTCTTGGTATAATAGACACTTTACAAATGGCTCTTGCTAAATTATTTATATTGAAAAATATTCCCATATAAAGACGCCTCTCCCGTCCTTTCTCTTCTAAATTGTGATAACATATATCATATAATATATCATATCTTCACTAAGTAAAACAGAACATCATAAATATAATATATCGATGACTCAGGCATATGTTTCTTAATAAGGCAAATGAACAATATTTAAAAATGCACTTAAAACTAAAAAAATAAAATGATGTCATTACTATACCTATTTCTGCCACCGAAAAGCAGCACTTGTACTGTGGTGTTCCGATCTGAAGTGTATAAGAAATCCAGTATAATAACAAGCGCTAAGCCATCCCATGTCATCATCTGTCTGAGTCCTCAGAGGGTGATAACGCACCTTTTGTTGACTTCTGTGTTTGAAATTGATTACACATGTCCATAGGCTGTAAGTTCTTGTGATACTTAACTTTCTCTATATACACATAAACCTTCTTATGACATGTTCGCATATTTACCATGTAATAGCGGTGTAAGAATATCCAGTACCCGATGTCATCCCATAGTTGGCGTAATCCAGCCTCATATCATCCCGTGGTTGTCGTAAGAGGCGACAGAGGGAAATAAACCCGGAGATGGGCAGCAGCGTCTTCCTAATTACGACTAAAAATAAAAAAACTGCGGTTGCCAATCCACTTGCCAAGCTTAGCAACTATGGCACAAATATCCCTATGAAGCAATTTATAGGGGAGGCCTGTGTTCAGCAGTGGAATTTAGTAGGCTGCAACGGTATATTTCCGCGAGACAACTGTTTTGAAACAGATTCTAGTTGAAGTTATACTTCTTTTGGGGCATTTGGGAAAAATAATGAGAGTGAATTTTTTTACGATGCGCGCGCACACCGACAGCTAAAAACGACACCATGAAGTTGTTGCAATGCGGGCACACACTGACACCTAAAAGCGACAACTTCAGTGGTTAATTGACTTTCAAGTGTTTTTGTTTTGTTACGCAAAAGAAGTATAACTTCCTAAGTGCGTACTACACACATACACACACTTTTTTAATACCTGAGAATAAGTCTAAACCACTTTTTGTAATAAGGCCGAATATATTACGTGTGTGGTGTAGTGCTACAACACCCTTAGACGTATCCTCAGCAGAGTTCGTTCATCCCTTCACAAGTAAGTAGTAAAAGTTTAGATTGAAAAACCCGGGAAAGACGATGCGTTTCTTTTACAGCAACATCTATTTGTGTTTATAGTTCACTTCGACAAAATGGCGATAGGAATGCTAACTTTTTAAACTGCGATGGAAGATCCCTTTGCGGTTTAGTCTGTTTACTTGAAATAACCAAGAGTGGTATTTGTTTAATTTAACAAGACAGAGATATTTTAGAGGCTTTATTTTAGAGAAACTTCACCTTGATAAGTGAAATTTATGTTGTAAGTATACTACTTTTATATAATTTCTTATATTTGCAAACTGTACAATAATACTCACGGCAAAGTATAAGAAATTATATATATAACTAGCTGTTCCCCGCGACTTTGCCCGCGTGGAGTTATTTTTCGCGGAACCCTAAAATAAAAGCAACCCAAGTTACTCCTTATAACATCAGCTATCTGTCAGTGTGTATAAATATTGACATTAATATTTATACGATACTAACGTCACTCAACTGTTTTGCCTTCCCGGAACCCCTCCACTAACACTTAAACTTTATAGTGTGGTATTAAAGTTCAAAATGACTTTTAAGTATTATTACGAATCTTTTGTATGGGAATATAGAAAAGTGTTGTTTTTAGACTTTTTCAGGCTATTTTTTAAAGTTTTCTCTCCGTCAGTACCATCTTCGTACTTCAAGGAATATTATAAAAAATAATTAGCGAAATCGGTTCAGCTGCTCCCGAGATTTGCGCTTAGCAACACATTCAGCGATTCATTTTTGTATTATAGATAGTGACGAGGTAGTAGAATCAACGACCCCGTATCGCCCCATGGATGCCGTAATAGGCGACTTAGGAAAACTGAAACAGGAACAGAGCAGGGCAGCAGCATTTTCCTGATGACTACTTAAATAATACATAAACACTCACGCCTGTCACCCAGAGGGGTTGGCAGAGACTACGGACTTCCATTTGGCGCGATCCTGACACACCTCTCTCGCCTCATTTACATCCATATATCTACGCATACACGCTCGTCGGTTAAGGGTACTCCTAATCTGGCCCATTTTAATGTATCGCCGATTTGGTCGATAAACCTTCGTCTAGGGCGTCCCTTCCCGACCCTTCCGTTCACTTCTGCAACATAAATTTGCTTTGTTACTCTTTCCTCGTTCATTCTTTCTACGTGACCAAACCACCGAAGCATTCCTTTCTTAATCCTTGTCACAACGTCATCTTGCAAACTTGACTACTTAAAATAATTTAAAAAAAACAACGGTTCCCAACTCAAGTGCCAAGTGTGGAACTATGGCAAATATCCCCCTTTTGATGCACCCGCTTTTACGAAGATATTGAAATCAGGCTTTTGATGTCCTGTTGTCATAATACCGACATAGCGCAACGGATTAGTAAGCTGAAGTGGCAGTGGGCTGGCCGTATAGCTCGAAGAACCAACAACCGATGGGGAAAAAAGGTTCTCGAGTGGCGGCCTCGTACCGGCGGAAGAAGTGTAGGGCGTCCCCCCACTAGATGGAGTGACGATCTGGCAAGACATGCAGGAAGTCGATGGATGCAGGTGGCTCAGGACCGTGCTATGTGGCATTCCTTGGTGGAGGCCTATGTTCAGCAGTGGACTTGTGAAGGGCTGTAATGATGATGATGATGATGATGGCATAATAAAACCGGGGGGTATCTTTTTAATATAGTTTGATTCATGCAGCAACAGCTTAAGGTATTTTTATAGAAAGAAGGGAATACGAGCAAACAGTCAAGTGAAAAGTGAATGGTGATCCATTAACACTTTCATTCAACGGTGGTAGATTTAGTGAAATATAGATCAATAACCGCATCTAAATGGGTGGAGCCGTCTCGAGGAAAAATTTCACTACAATTAATTTTAACGAGTGATTTTTTTATTGCAGCGAATTAACACCATAACACCTATCTGAGAACCATCGCCAATGAGTCACAAACTCTATAAGGAAAACCTCATCGAAATCGGTCAAACCATTTTCGAGATAAATGGTAACAATCGTTTCCACACAAAATGTTCTTTGCAGCGCCCCCTGGTGAGATAACACCATAAAAACTATCTAAGAACCATCGCCAATGAGCCACAAACCCTTTACAGGAAATCGTATCGAAATCGGTCAAACTGTTTTGGAGATGAATGGCAACATTCGTTTGCAACCTAAATGTTCATTGCAGCACCCCCTGGCGAGCTAACACCATAACATTTACCTAATAACCATTGCTGATAAGTCACAAACCCTTTGCAAAAAACCGTACTGGAATCGGTTAAGCCGTTTTGGAGATAAATGGAAACATTTGTTTGCACACACAAACAAACAAACAACCTCTCACCCTAAACGCAATACACCTTCTCCGTTCCGTCGCTAGTAATAAAACTACAAATACATTGCCCCTGAGGACTATGATCGAACGCTTCGTTTCCAGTAAAAAGTAACATTGTAATATAAAGAATTTAATTAATATTAATAACTTCAATATGATGATACCATGCAAAATATTATTACGTTTAGGACTCCCAATAGTTTGGTTAAGTAATTAAGACTGTTGCTAGCTGCAATTAAAGACTAACATCAAACAATAAGTTACAGCAATGCAACAACTCATCGACAATAAGATAAAACAGCGTTCGCTGTTGTTTCCAATGAACGACTTATTTTCGATATAAATTTATTAGTATTTGAAAGCTAAAGATATATTGTATAGATAACCGTTAAGTTCGGCGAACTAAGCTTGGATATTTATTGAGTAGAAAGCTAGTACGAGTCAGAAATAGAGTCATTCTCTATTTCTATCACTAAATATTATACAACATGTAACAAAACCCCTGTGGTTCCCGTGAATGCATTATAAGAATCGGTATTTGAACGTAAAGTAATAACTTCAATTCACAAAACTCGACCATAAAAAATTAAATTGAATTAAAATATTTTTTTTATAGAATAAGGGTGACAAACGAACACACAGTCCACCTGATGGTAAGTGGTTGCTGTGGCCCATAGACGTCTACATCTATCCTCGACTACGAATCAAAATACAGATGCGTTGTCACCCGTAAGGACTAAGATGGAATACCTCGTTTTTAGTAAAAGGATGTCCGGTTCTCTACACTTACGATACGAAACACAGTAGAGTTAAGCTGCTATTTTACGCTGGTATTCTGTGAGAGCGTGGTCCTTCCCCGGTGGAGCCGATCTATTCGTGCTACAACTATACCATTAATATAGCTGCAGCATGGCTCTACCGCGTATAATGTACTTTTATAACCTCTGCATTGGCCGTGGAGTAAGAGTATCATTAAAGACACTGCTTTACCTATGCGCGTGTCAGTTAGTGGTCACTTACTATCAGGTGAGGTGAATGCTCGTTTGCCCCCTCTTGTTTAAAAATCATGTGGTATAAGAATTTTAATTATCTTGCAAAATTTTATTATATGCTTAATAAATACCACAAATGGGTCGCTTCGACCGGGGAAAGACCATGCTCTCACAAAATCAGCGTGAAATAGCAGCTTAATGCTTTTTACTAGAAACGAGGCATCCCATCTTAGTCCTCAGGGTTAACCATGCATCTACATTTTGATTCTTAATTGAGGATAGACTTAGATGTCACAGGCAACAGCAACCATTTATCATCAAGTGGACTGTGTGCTTGTTTGTCACTCTAAAAAAATTATACATGAAGCTGTTAGAACATTAAAATACATCATCATATTCTCAACCTCAATTTGGCACTTCGTGACACACGCCTATGTGTTATTCTAAACCGCCATAAAAGTGTCGTAAACCTAAAAAAGCTTCAATAAATTAATGGCGGGCGAGTTCGGTATTATCGCCCATTAATTTTTACCGCCGCCTTAAAAGGACGCTAGTAGTCATCGACTCGACAACCGCATTCAATTATTTTTTCGTTAATAGACTAAAGAATAATTACTTCTCAAACTATCACGAAAACCTTAGTCTTTTTCAGGTCGTACTAGCCCACTTGGGATGGGCTCTAGCTTATTCTATATTATGTACTAGCTCCCCGCGCCTTAGCCCGCTTTTAATTTATTACGATTGGATTACATGGGTTTTAATTTTTTGCGCGGAACCCTTATTTTTTTTTCTAAAATAAAATTAGCCTAAGTTACTCCTTATAACATCAGCTATCTGCCAGTGAAAGCCCCGTTAAATTAGATCCAGCTATTCCGGAGATTAGCCGAAACAAACAGACACACAGACAAAAGTTTAGATACCAACCAAGTCCTCGGGCCAGTCGGGATCAAATCCAGTCCGAAAGAGAAGCTATAGTAAAGCGTGTAAATCTCACACTACAGGCAGTCTCCGATGTGGGTGATGCCAATCTTGTGAAGTTCAACTCCTCAAAAACACAAGCGTGTCTCTTCACTGCAAAAAGGTGCCAGCTCACCTTGGCTCCTTCTTTCCGAAATGTATCCCTGAAATATACCGACCACCTTCAGTTGTTAGGGTTTGAAATATCCTCAAATTTTAACTTTGGGCGGTTCGTTGAGTCCAAGGCCAAAGCAGCTGCAAGGAAGCTGGGAGTCCTTGCAAAGGTGCGGCGATACTTCACGCCGGGACAGCTGCTTACTTTATATAAAGCGCAAGTCCGGTGGTGCATAGAGTATTGCTGCCATATATGGGCTGGTGCTGCAAAATGCCACCTAGCAGCTCTAGACTCAATGGAAAGGCGTGCTAAGAGGCTTATCCGTGACCCGAATTTGGTTAAAACCAATCTTACCTGCCTCGAACACAGACGTAAAGTAGCCAGCCTTTCGGTTTTCTACAGGATGCATTTCGGAGAGTGTGCGCAGGAATTACATAATTTAATTCCACCCTCTCCCTTCCACCATCGGACAACCAGACGTTCAGCCAGTCTCCACCCTTTCGATGTTAACTTATCACGCCTTCGAACCAAATGGTTCGCCACGTCGTTCATCATGCGTACAGCAAAGGAGTGGAATAAGTTGCCAGCATCTGTCTTTCCATCCGATTACAGTGTGGGTGTCTTCAAGGCCAGAGTGAATAGGCTTTTGTTGAGTCAGTGCGCTTCACCATCTTAGGCTACATCACCACTTACCATCAGGTGGGATCGTAGATAAGCGCTGGCTTAGTAAAATATAAAAAAAAATTATATATTACGTGGTAGAGCCATGCTGCAGCTATATTAGTAGTATAGTTGTAGCACGAATGGGTCGCTTTAAGTGGTAGAGCCATGGTGCAGCTATATTAGTAGTATAGTTGTAGCACGAATGGGTCGGCTCGACCGGGGAAGGACCACGCTCTCACAGAATACCAGCGTAAAATAGCAGCTTAACACTGCTGTGTTTCTTATGGTGAGTGTAGAGAACCGGAAAATTATTTTACAGGAAAAGAGGCATTCCATCTTAGTCCTCACCTTGATGAGGACTGATGACCTTTTGATTCTTTATTGAGGGTAGATGTGGATGTCTATTGGTCACTTAGCATCAGGTGGACTGTGTGTTCCTTTTTCACCCTACCCTATGTAAAAAAAAATTAATAAAGTATAGGTATAGATATTCACGTATCATCCGGAGGACTATGTGCTGGTTTGTCAAGCTTTTTTATGAAAACATCTATCAAGTCTGCCATTTAAGGCAGAATAAATCAATAAATTTCATTGTATTCTTCGCTTTCCTTATCCTAATTTCAGCATATTTCGACGATTTGAGGTCAACAGACTGATTTTACTACTATAGCGAGGTGCGTTCGTGCCATTGTCTGTGTAAACTCAATCAAGTAATTTGTTGTTATTTACAATTTTTCATATTTTCTATGTTATAATAATATAACATTACAATGCTATAGAACCTTATTTTTTTCTATTCACAAAATTACAATACTAGGTGTAGGTGTAGGTTCTACCTATTGTACGAGGTTTTGGTGGGGAACGGTACAGCGTCCAATCTAGTAATTATGGAGCACGTCTGCGCCACGCGACGGAGATACGATAAACCAAGATGGTCAAATGTGGACCCGGTTTAAGATTGCTATGAGAATTTAGCCTAGACCCGGTAGCGATATCATTAACTAGGGATGATTTGGGACGGGATTTCGTGACTGCCTCTCTGCTATCTGACAGTTAAACAACTCCTAATTAAACTGCACTAATATCAGCATTAAATTCAAACTCTGAACTTAGTAATTAGATAAAAACTAAGAAATTTACAACGTCTAGGCACTGCCCTTTTCTTTCAAATTTATCACACGTCCTTCAAAGGGTTTTGAGCAAGAATGGTCCTAATCTTAGACCATCAAATCCAGAGTGGTCTTAGGTACCACCAGTGTATAAAGACGAATTTCATATTTCCTTGCAACGTTTTTTTTCATACATGAATATCCTGTACTCAGACCAAAATTTGAAAAAGTGTCCTTTCGAAGTTTTCTTTCAATACCGATAACGTAGTAAACCTATTCACATAAGAAAATTTTAATTAAGTAATATATGTAAATAGTACTTTTTTTTATAGAATAGGGGGCAAACGAGCATGCGGCTCACCTGATGGTAAGTGACTACCGCCGCCCATGAACAACCGCAACACCAGAGGAATTGCAGATGCGTTGCCGGCCTTTTAGAAAGGTGTAAGCTCTTTTCTTGAAGGTTCCTAAGTCGTATCGGTTCGGAAAATTCGCTGGTGGTAATAGATTCCACAAAGAAGTTGTGCGAGGGAGAAAACTTCTTCTAAATCGCACAGTGGTGGACCGCCAATCATCCAGATGGTATGGATGGTAACGCGAGTTTTGTCGCGATGTACGATAGTGAAATTGAGCGGCTGGAATTAGTCCGAACAATTCCTCAGAGCACTCCCCGTGATAGATGCGATAAAATACGCAAAGAGATGCAACATCTCTACGCAGTGCCAGTGTATCGAGCCGATCGGAAAGAACTCGGTCGTCGACGATTCGAATCACTCTGCGCTGGATGCGGTCAAGTGGAAGGAGCTGGCCCTGGGGTGCCCCGGCCCAGAGATGAGAACAGTATTCCATGTGGGGCCGAACTTGCGCTTTGTAAAGTTGCAAGCGATGTGCCGGCATGAAATACTGTCTCGCTCTGCTGAGCACGCCAAGCTTTTTAGAGGCCAATTTGGCCTTCCCTTCCAAGTGACCACGAAACTGCACGGTGTTCGATATGTCGACGCCAAGGATTCCGATACTGGCTGAGGCAGCAAGGGGAGTGCCTTGAAACTGAGGAGATACGACAAAGGGGTTTTTTTAGCGGTAAACGCGCAAACTTGTGTCTTCTGGGGATAGAACTGGACTAGATTTAGTCGGCCCCAATCCGAGACTTTGTTAAGCAAAGACTCGACTTCAGACACAAGTTTGTCCCGGTACTCGGCGACGTGTTCCCGAGAAATATTGGCACGGCCGGTATATAAGGCATCCCCAGTGCTGTCGTCTGCATAGCAATGAATGCTACCAGTTAGCAACATATCATTGATATGCAGGAGAAACAGCGTTGGTGATAGCACGCAGACTTGTGGAACACCAGCGTTGATAGGCTTAAAATCAGAGCATGCACCGTCTACTACGACCTTGATGCTCCGATCAGCAAGGAAACTGGTGATCCATTTGCACAATTTCTCGGGAAGCCCATAGGAAGGAAGCTTCGAAAGAAGCGCCTTGTGCCAGACCCGATCGAAGGCCTTCGCTATGTCCAAACTAACGGCCAATGCCTCCCCCTTGGACTCTACTGCCTCCGCCTATCTATGAGTTAAGTATACTAGAAGATCACCTGCTGATCGACCCCGACGAAAACCGTACTGACGGTCACTGATCAGCTGGTGATCCTCAAGGTACCTCATGAGCTGGCAATTTATAATGGACTCCATTATTTTGGAGAACAAGGAGGTGATGGCGATAGGCCTGTAGTTGGACGGGTCTGAGCGATCGCCTTTTTTAGGGATCGGGTGGACCAAAGCTGTCTTCCATGAATTCGGGACTATGCCTTGGGAGTAGGAATACCGGAAAAGACGCGTTCAAACCGGTGCCAACTCCGGAGCACACGTCTTCAGCACAATGGTAGGGACTCCATCGGGCCCACTCGACTTGCTGACGTCCAGGGAGAAGAGTGCTTTGCGAACCGAGCGCTGTGTAAATCGCACATCCGGCATGGAGCACTCACATCGCGGGATGGTCGGAGGTGTGTTCCCTCCGTCATCTAGAGTTGAGTTAGACGCAAAAAGAGAGCACAACAGATCGGCTTTCTCTTTTGCGGCATGGGCCAGTGAGTCGTCCTCTCTGTGCAGAGATGGAAGGGATGGCTGACAGAAGTTCCCTTGGAGAGCCTTGGCGAGAGACCAGAATGCACGGGTTCCCGAAGGAAGGCGAACTAGCTTCTCGCCAATTCTGCCGATGTGCTCAGACCTTGCCTTGGCAATGACGCTTTTGAAGGACCTGGAGGCGGAATTATACTTCTTTTTAAGTGCGCTGGTGTTTAAATCCCGAGACGTTGATGCGTCAGCCCAGGCCCGGTAGCACTCCTGCTTATAGCGTGATGCTATTTTACAGGAGCAACCAAACCATGGCTGGGATCTGCCTCCGATGGGCACCACAGAGGATGGAATAAAAAGTTCCATACCCTGAAGTACCACATCAGCAACAGAATCGGCAACAACGCTGGGATCTTCCGGCGAGAAGCAAACCCGCCCCCAAGGGTAGGATGCAAAAAAAGACCGCATCCCGTCCCAATCAGCTGACCTATAGTGCCAAACACGGCGGCAAGCTGCAGATCGCAACTGCGATTGGAGCGTGAGTGGCACCGTGCTCCGGATCAGACAATGGTCCGAAGAGCCCAGAGGGGCATCGACGGAGACCTGATATCCGTCCGGATGAGAGGTCAGCAGTAGGTCCAACAGGGAAGGTACATGGTCTTCCACATCTGGGATCCGCGTAGGCGAAGTAACCAGTTGTGTTAGACCATATGCCAAAGCAAAGTCGTAGACAGATCTACCCGCATGATCGGTTAAACGAGAATCAAAGCCAGTCAGCGTGGTGGGCGTTAAAATCACCGAGTATCACGATCTCTGCGGATGGGACCTGTTGTAGCACGGAGTCTGCAGCCATTTGGACGTGGTCGATGAGTCGGTCTGTGTCGGCATTACCGCTATGGGACCTATAGAGGCACCCGTAGACGCGGGGATGGTCGTCGCTGTCTACGCGCAGGTCTGACTGGTAGAACTTATCTTCTTAACCGTATAGTTGCAGCGTAAAACAATCCACTTGCCCGTGTCATCGCGTGGGTGTATTTAGAGGTGATAGAGAGACATGAAACAGAAAAGGGGCAGTTCTAGATATTACCTCAGTAATCATAGAAAAATTGCGGTTGCCAATCTGCCTGTCAGGCGTGGCAACTATGGCAAATATCCGCCTCTATGAGGCAATCTATAGAGTACGTGCATGTCTAATAGAATGCCACATATACTCATATGATGTCGGTTCAGCTACAGCCTTTTAATAGAATGTAAAAAAAATAATGATCTCACTACGTCATAACCATGAGGTTTCGGGTCCGGGTGGATTTTAAGAAACTCAGTAGCTGTCCGAAGTCTGGAAGATGGTGATGTTTCAGCCTCGTGCCTTGGAAAGCATGTACGTTCTACGATCTCTCTCCGGTCGTGAAGGATTATCATCCCATTGGACTAAGAGGGTGAAGGAATAGAGAGTGCTCCTGTGTTTGCGCATATACTCGGGCACTATAATCCCGTCCTGTGCAGATGGCGTCTATGTTGAAACTGGCCGACGTGCCCGAAAATCATGTCTGGGGATATTTTTAGATACTCTACCACCAAATTAGTCTTTCGTCAGATGGGGATAACTGAGAAACCAAGTTTCGTGAAACTATTTCGTAAGAACTTTAATTTTTTTATATAAAAAACGAAATTTCCTAAAGTGTTAACCCAACGCTTTTACATAATAAATTAGGCTGACTACTCTCCCGCACTGCTTGAGACATGTCCAGCCTTATCCTACTTGTAAAACCACCCCTTTTCAGGATTAATTCCCTAAAGCAAGGATTAATCACTCTCAATATACCTTCTAATTATCCGAGATAAAAAAGCTAAAGAAATTTTCTGAATGGATATAATAAACCAAATTCAATTTATAGTTCGAAATAATTTTGGAGACTTTGCGTATAATCAAGATACTCCAAGAAGTTCGTCTTCAATTACAAATTTAAATATTGAATTTGAGATAATACCTCAGAAACAAAAGAGATGCATTTTCGATAATTTAATTTGGAATAAAAGAACAATAGGGTTTCTTCAATTTGAAGTTAATATGAAAGTTATATAAATAATATTAAGTTATAAGTTCGACTATTGAAACCTTACAGTGAGAACGATAAAGCTACGTTATTAAATCTTAAAGCAGACGATTTACGTGGTAGAGCCGCACTTATGCCCCATAATGGTTGTAGCACGAAAGCCGGGATGGAACACGCTCTCATAGAATACTAGCGTATTATAGTAGCTTAATACTGCTTTATTTCAAATTGTGAGTGTGGAGTACCGGAGACTCTATTTAATGGAAACAAGGCATTCCCCCTTAGCCTTAATTCAGACAACGCATATGCATTTCGATTATTAATCGAGAATAGAGATAGATTTCTTTGGGCCTCAGCAACCACTTACCATCAGGTGGATTATGTGCTCATTTGTCACCCTATTCTTTAAGAAAACACGAATTGTCTAATGTTGACTGAGGAATTTATAATAGCATCTGACAGATTCAGGTATAATTATCTCAACGTGTAAGATGTAAAGTACCCAGAACGATAACGTTGAACGTTCAAGTGACTAACTACGCACCATGCACCAAGCCAAGGCTACGGATTTTTTTTTATAGGATAGGGTGACAAACGAGCACACAGTCCACCTAATGGTGAGTGGTTGCTATGACCCATAAACATCTACATTTATCCTCAAGAAAGAATCAAAATGCAGATGCGTTGTCACCCGTGAGGACTAAGATGAAATGCCTCTTTTCCAGTAAAAAAGGGTCTCCGGTTCTCTACACTCACCAATCACCATACGAAACACAGCAGTGTTAAGCTGCTATTTGATGCTGGTATTCTGTGAGAGCGTGGTCCTTCCCCGGTCGAGCCGACCCATTCGTGCTACAACTATACTACTAATATAGCTGCACCATGGCTCTACCACGTTAAAAGGATTAGTACACTGTAAAATTAAGGCCGGTGTAATTCTAAGGCACGGCAATACAGGAGGGGTTCCCGAGATTGCACATACTGATTTATTACGTGCTGCAAAGAATACGGGAAACTTGCATGTCTCTAAAAGCTTTTATTGAACTTGAAATGTTTGTATGTATGTTTGTTAGGGTCAAATCTTGCAACTGAATTTTATAGAAATTATTCTCAACCGTTTGAGCTGAAATTTTGTATAGATGTTTAATTTGGATGACAATGTAAGCTAAGTGACGTCCATTCTAAATCCAATATGGCGGACCACCCAAGATGGACTAGTTATTTTTTATGCACTCCCATGATATGGGTATAAAATGAAAGAGTTTGCTGAGAAGAATACAAAAATAAAATGACGTCACCCTAAATCCAATATGGTGGGCTTCCAAGACGGCGGACTATTTTTTTCTATTCACCTCCGTGATATGGATATGAAATGAAGGGACTTGCTGAGAAAAATACGAATAAAATGAATTCCGCGTTCAGCTCTTCGAGGAGATGGTGTACTATTGCCCGACTAAGCGATAAGACATGGTGGGGTCGTGTCTTAAATAATATCGACCTACACGGTTCCGATATGCAGGTGGATTTGGAGGCCGAGGAGGAGGGCGCGTCACGTGTTCTGGTGCGCCTTACCTGAGAAGGAGATGGGGGAGGAGTAGTCCTCTCCCGAGGAGAGGCCGCCATGGGGCGGCCAGCGCAGGTGGGGCCAAGGATGTGTGCGAAAGCGTTCCCGTGGCCCTGCCAATATGCGACGGAGGTGGAACACCATGGGGTTTTAGTCGGTGCGAGTCCGACATAACCCGTCCTTGCCCCCGCGAGGCGGGTATGCGTAGGCATTTCTCCATGTCAAAAAAAAGGTTAGCTTATGTCATGTCTGACGATAACTAAAAATAAAAATTAGAAAAAAAAACTTTTTTTTAAAAAGCAAGCTTTTATTTAAATACTCTAAAAAGAAAAAAATAAACCTTTAATTAAATCACACCCATCAATTTATTACATTACACAATTTATATGATATAAGAGCTTGTCGCGAAATTTACATATTTTACAAAAAAAAAACAATTATTCGTTTCTTCGAATTACCTACCGTCAATTTATGTTACTTAATGTATTCTTATCTATGTACACAGGTAAATCGCGCGACAAGCTTTCATATCATATAAATTGTGTAATGTAAAAATTTATGTGATTGAAATAATTTAAAGTTTATTTTCTTCTTTTTAGAACATTTAAATAAAAGCTTGTTTTAAAAATAGATTTCTTTCTAATTTTTACTTTTTAGATATCGTCGGACATATCATAACCTAACCTAACCTATGCCGAGTTATATCTCTTTATAATTGGTATGGCGGTCATCATGTTTTCCGTCATTTTGAACTGTTTTTTGGGTATGAAGATTTCCCATTATTAATATTTAGAATAAATTTAAAGTCCGCTAACTCACAATGGCTGCCCGATTCATGTTACTCATGAACCCTGTCATAAACCATGTTTCATTTTAACCACTTCAATTAATTTAAAACTATGTTTGTTAGGAGTTTCATAGTTTGTAACTAATTTTTTAAACGTGGTAGAGTCATGCTGCAGCTATATTAGTAGTATAGTTGCAGCACGAATGGGTCGGCTCGACCGGGGAAGGACCACGCTCTCACAGAATACCAGCGTAAAATAGCAGCTTAACACTGCTGTGTTTCGTATGGTGAGTGTAGAGAACCGGAGACCCTTTTTACTGAAAATGAGGCATTCCATCTTAGTCCTCACGGGTGGCAACGCATCTGCATTTTGATTCGCAAACGAGGATAAATGTATATGTCTATGGGCCACAGCAACCAGTTATCATCAGGTGGACTGTGTGCTCGTTTGTCACCCTCTCCTATAAAAAAAATCAACATCGTACAACCATACCAGCATATTATTACATGTATTAACTATTACAGTAGACTAATAGCTACAGTCGCTTCTAAATTATTATTATTTAAATATTCTACAACAAACAGTTTATAAATCTAACCGTCCAGTAGGATTTCATCTTCAGATGTTTACTATTAAACTTGAAAATCAATGTGGAAATCCAAATATCATTTATAAATCGACCAAGTCATTGACTCCGGTCTTGTTTTTTACAAACTGAATCGAAAGGGATGTTTGTTTCCCGACATAATTCAACTGCTGCGGTATTATATTGGACGTATTAATCAGACTGCCGGCATGTTTCTGACTTCGTGCGTGAAGAGTGATTGGAAATTTCTGGGAAATTCTGCTGAAACTAATTTATTGTCCGTAGTCTTTGTTTATGTCTTCAATCTTCATGTCATATATTTGCTTTGACATACTATACTCAGGTTTAGATTTAGTACCTAAAATTTATGAACCGGATAAAAAAATTAAAACGGTTTCTTTGATTTCAATATCACAAAACCTTATTTTTAGATTGTTATGAAAAAAATTATATATCCGAGCTAAAGTTGCAATTGAAGTAACCTTCATATAATTTCTATGATATTCCATAGCAAACATTGGTGACAAACCAGCATATAGTATACCTGATAGGAAGTTGATGCTATGGCTCATAGACAAAAATCTAATCAAAGGATTTGTCAGGAAAAATTCACTTGCAAATTAATAAGACAATTAGTATTATACATAGCACTTCTATCACGGACGGCCAAGTGTGGCAACTATGTTTCTTCAAAATAATTGAAAGTCGAACAATTTTCATACAATTTATTTCTTAACAAGAAATTATTTACATTATTACAATATACAGTTTAAGCATAAATATTACAACAAGTTTACACAAATTACCCTAGAAAGGTGGTAATAGTTTACATTCAAAGATCTTTATATGCTCCAAAGAACCTATAAGATCTATCCCAAATGGCACTTATCAGAATAAGTACTAGACACAAATATTTCTCTTTGGACTTAGATACCAATGATAATATACATAATTATGATTACATATACATTATATTATATATTCACAAATGTTATTCAAAGTAACTTACAATTTTACAACGTTAGAACTGTGGTAACAATATAGAAATATAAGTTGCGTTAAGGCTTAAAGTTACAATTTAATATACAAAATACATTTAAATTATCATCAATTTATCATTTTAATATTTATTACAATGTATAATATAATAATATACAAACATAAAAATTGATTTACAACAATGTTTTTATTGTTACAATATACAAAATACATTTAAATTATCATCAATTTATCATTTTAATATTTATTACAATGTATAATATAATAATATACAAACATACAAATTGATTTACAACAATGTTTTTATTGTTACAATATTTACAACATTTCTTTCAAATCACATTTTACAAGCTTTTATTTAATTTTCTTTCTTCGTATGTCTTTCCGATTCAAGATTTTTAATGAATTTTGAATTTGCTGACATCTGATTGACCAGAAATTTGACATGCTTTTGTAATTTTGACCAGTATATACGGTACCATGGAACTGACCCGATGATGGATCCAGTTTCTGGCCCTAACAATGCATATAAAACCTTGTTTTAATTAGATATTATGTTTAATGAAGTTTATTTGTCGAAAACCTCGAAACGCGTGTACATTATTAAGAAAAGCTGTATTTTGTTATATTAGAAACTAGATTAACTATCTACAATGAATTATTTAATATGAATAAGGGCTTATGTGCACAATTCAATTGTGCTAGTGAGTGAGTGTGCATGTCATCAACCAGAATACTAAAAGCCTATATTTATAAGTGTATAATGCTGATTAAAAATCTTATACGAATATATGTGAAATGGTAAAGCTAAAATTGTATCAATATATTTTGAGGTATCACTTCCAAGCTTCTTTAGAGTTTGGTTAAAATTTCCAATTTAAATGCTCCTCTCATAATTTCTCTATACCGTTCGATTCTTCTAAAATTTCTATTCTTAAATCTCTTTCAAGTTATAAATTAAAGCCTCTTTTATTTTTTTTTGCATCATTAACCTACTATAAAGGTCTAGCAAACATAAGTCTCTCACTTCCCTGTCTCCTCATAATCTCCGCTGCGGCAGGAGTAGCAACAAACACTGCCGTTTGTCCATTTAATTCCATAAAATTTCCTCTCTTACGGTTCTGTCCACTTAGTCTTCTACCCAGTCTTGTATCGAATTGATCCTCTGCTTCACTCTGATCATAATCCACCACCGGTTCCTTTACTACTTCTTTTCTTCGTAAATTCTTTTTAGCAGCCAAGAAATATGGCTGAGATACACTAGCCACGTTGGGAGAAGATATCTGTCTGGTCATTCTGCCACCAGATCCGATTCTCTCGAATGAGGGGAAATGTCTATGAAGGTTTTCAGAGAAAGACTGTCTCCTGTAGTTGAATCGTCGCACGTCCAGTGGTTGTTGACCGAATGAAGCACGCCGATGGAAACGGGGCTCTGGATCGGGACGATATGATTTAAGATGTGATTCTTGATTGTGATTTGATTTCAGGGAGTCCTCGTAGCTGCAACTGAAATATAACTAGGTTTTAATCTCCTTCCTTAAATTTCATTGAACAATTGTTTGTAAAGAGAGAAATCCGAAAGACAAACTTTACAATATGCTAAGTATTAGATAATCAAGAAATATTTTCAGGATATCTTTTTTATCATGTGATTACTTATTTACAACGTTTCAATAAAATTTTTGGTCTCCATCAAATTCTGAAATATCGTAAAATATTCAAAAATGGATTTTTTTTATAGAATAAGGATGACAAACGAGCACACAGTCCACCTGATGGTAAGTGGCTGCTGCGGCCCATAGACATCTACATCTATATTCGTTTGCGAATTAAAATGCAGATGCGTTGTCAACCGTGAGGACTAAGATTGAATGCCTCTTTTCCAGTAAAAAGGGTCTCCGGTTCTCTACACACAGCAGCATTAAGCTGCTAATTTACGCTGGTATCCTGTGAGAGCGTGGTCCTTCCCCGGTCGAGCCGACCCATTCGTGCTACAACTATACTATTAATATAGCTGCAGCATGGTTCTACCACGTATAACGAACGAAATATCAAGTAGCATCTGTATATCTCTATTTTTCAACACTTGAAAAAATGTCTTTATACTGTTTAAAATTAGGCAAAGTTAATATAGTAATTTAACAGTACATAAATGTAAAATTAAACCAACATTGTTCTTGAGTTTTTTTTTGTATTTTCAGCTATATTTACATATATAAATGTTTATTTGAAGGAATTAGGAGATCGTCTTTGTAAGTACTTTCCATTTCCTACTTCTGTCATAGATAATGAGATAATGACAGTAGTTACGGGCTATGAGACTTTTCTAAAGGCTATGCAGATATGTGTAAGCGGTAATAGTCAAATACCAGAAGTTCAGTTTGCTTGTTACTCCTTTTAACTTTATGAAAATAATCTAACCCTAACCCTATCTAATACTATTATAGTGTTAACTATTGATTCTCATGTCTGTTGTGATTAATCTATTCCTATCTTATGTATTGTATTATATATATATATATATATATATATATATATATATATATATATATATATATATAGTATAATGAGTGATAACAAATGTTTTTAAAAATCTAAAAAAAAAACAATATTTACATACACTTTAATGAAATGTTGAGCTACAACATTTTAAAACATACAGCGACGCCTCATGCGTTTTGGTATTCTTCTCCTTCTTTATCAGACATGGATCCGTCCATTTCAGGGAGGATTTAGTCACGTTTGGCAGGCAGTTTAACGATCGCATTACCAAATTTCGCCGGTCTGTTTGTTTCACGACTGGCGTTAATGAGATCATAATATCTAAATCTGTCAGATGCCATTGGATCTTCGTGACATGTTCCATAGTCACCTATTACGACACTCACGGGACTGTGTTACCTTTGCACCGCGACTACACAAATAAAAACATTTTTTTTTAAATATTAAAACTAATTATTATTTTCTAAGCTCAAAGACTCACCCGCTGCTCTCCTCTGAAGTGTGGGTAGTGGAATGCCCGCAGGGACACCTGACAGCTTCAGCGATTCCCGAATCCTGCCCACTGGAATTCACTGACGTTATCGAAGTGTCCTGTCCTCTCCTATTTTGGGACGTGTACAGGTGTTTTAAAGGAATGTTCGTTCGTTTCGAGTTAATGGTTAGTGTTAAGTCAAGAAAATTAGCATAATATGTTAATTTGTTATTTTGGATCTTTTAAAGTATTTCAATAAGTTTAAGGTGATTAATGTTGATTATTCTCATTGAAAACTCAAGTATTGATCAAGTTTTAATGAACACTGAAGTGATGTGGAAGTAGTCGGCAGAATTATGTTACTAGTCGCTATAAAGTTGCTTGGTTAGTGTAAAAATTGTGGTAAGCAAGCAGAAAATACTTGGTTAATGAAGTAACCAAATGGGTTATTATTAAATTTAAACATTTTGAACATTACGAACTGCACCAACGGGCTTTAAATTGTAATGAGACATTTTCGATATTAATCGATAAACTGCAACGCGCATATCATTTGTATCTTTTTAAAATATGTCAGTACAAGCGAGACATCTGATATAATTTTTAGCCCGTTGACTAAGTTGGTAAAAACATTTTAATTTACAATTTATCTCACCTTGATTGTAATGGTCGTTGGTTGAATTTGATGCACATTCTCTCATGCTTTTGATTAATTGTATCAGAGCTTTCGCCAAATTGACTTTTAACGCATTTTTGATGCGCTTTCCCGAACTCCTCCACAGTGTTACCGTGTGGACAGGTTTTCTTCAATGTACTGTGGTTAATAACATCGATATAGGAGTCAGCCTCACTAAAGGATTGATTTAGCTCTTGGCACTGATTGCCTCCAGATGGAAAGAGACCTCCGTACTTTTTTAAATGCTCAGTGGAGAAAGCATTAAGACGTTGTTGGGAATATGGTGTGTGGCGTTTTCTGTGAGGGCAAAAGACATAATAGGAGTCAATCAACAGAAGTAACAGCAGATGAAATGACTAACGAAAAAAGGGTTTACTCAGATCTGAGGTATTTAGAGATGTAAAGAAAAAATATTTTGTATTATAGATACTTTATTATTAAATTAAATAAAATTACAGTTTTTAATCTTAATTTAAGTTAATAAATAACATTTAAAATAATCAGTACGTGTTTTTGAGCCGAAGTTAAGGTGATTTATATGAAATAATGAGTCGCATGCTTTCTTTTGTGATGATGGTGATGTCTGAAAAGCAATGGTAAAAATGGTATGTTACTTACCTTGTACATAATTCTATATATATATATCTAACTACAAAGTGTTTGTACTTATACATTTAATTTTAATATAGAAGTAACGCTCAAGTAAGAGAGGACAAACGAACACACAGTTGACTTGATGATAAATGAATGCTGTCACCTATAGACATACATCTATCTTCAAAGAATGTATATGCAGATGCGTTCTTACTACTGAGGACTAAGATTACTTCGTTATCTGTTAAATGGGTATTCGATTCTCTATACTAACCTTACGAAATACGTTTTACGCTAGTATTCTGTCTTAACCGGACGGAGCCTGCCCATTCATACTGCAACCAGTTTTCTAACGTGGTAGAGTCATTCTGCAGCTATAATAGTAGTATAGTTGTAGCACAAATGGGTCGGCTCGACCGGGGAAGGACCACGCTCTCACAGAATACCAGCGTAAAATAACAGCTTAACCCTGTTGTGTTTCGTATGGTGAGTGTAGAGAACCGGAGACCCTTTTTACTGGCAAAGAGGCATTCCATCTTAGTCCTCACGGGTGACAACGCGTTTACATTTTGATTCGCAAACGAGGATAAATGTAGATGTCTATGGACCGCAGCAACCAGTTACCATCAGGTGGACTGTGTGATCGTTTGTCACCCTATCCTATAAAAACACCATAATACTATATTATCCGAGGTCCACCACCATCGACACTATGATATATCCAAGATGCTAAATTCCAGTAAATGTCTTAATCATAAACAGATCCTTAATTTTTGAGAGGGTTTAGGGAACTGCCTCATTAGTCTAAGCAGGTCGTAAACGTGAATACTGACTCTGAGGTAATACGCCTGATCTCATTCCGATCGTGTTGGATTGCCATCACATCGAATTATGCGAGTGAGCGAATGGAGACTGTACCGGTGCTTGCGTATACACTTGGGCACTATTATCCTGTAGCTAGTCGCCGTTGGGACTGGTCACCGTGACCGAAACTCGGTTTGGAGAACACTATATAGGTATATTATTGCATTTATTAATGGAATGTGTTAAGTTCGAGAGAGAAAGAGAATTATTGATGCAAAGTTTTAATATTCAAGTTGTATATTATATATTCAGGAGTTTGTTCAACTGTGTTAGCAGAGCCACTGTCAGATGCTCCGAATTTTTTAATTTATATGGTTATGAAACACCAATAATTCTAGTTCTTCTCTATGAGAGTGTTTTTTTCAACTAAGTGTCGATATGATTAGTATAAAAGCCCCTAAATAAATAAAGAGAAAGGAAAGGTATATTTTCAGCTATTTAATCCTAAGATATACAGACATATGTAATGAGTATCCATATAATATTTACTTAATGTGTAGCGAGGTAAAACGAACTCCCTGATTGACACAAGCACCTCTCATTTAAAACAAAATGTCTATCGGTACATCAAAATGGTTTGGCGGACATCTCTCTTGACGCTTTTTATAAATTTCCTGAACTGGTAACCGAACATTTCATCTAGATCCTCAGAGGGAGCAACGACTACATCTTGTTTTGTAATCAAGCATGTAGCTTTCTATGGGCTACAGTATCCATTTAGAATCAGGAATGTGGCTTCGTTTGTAACAATTCGTTTATTAGTAATACTAATATTTTTCTACGACAGTAACATTAGACTGCTTGAAGACTATGTACCTGCGAAACTGGGCACCCGTGTGTTCTTGATAACCACTCAAAATTATAAAAAACTGCGGCTGCCAACCCACCTGCCAAACATGGCAACTATGGCAAAATATCCCCTATGAGGCAATATATGGGGGAGGCCTATGTTCACCAGTGGACTTTGATAGGCTGTAATGTATGAATGAAAGACTATCACGCCATAGATTCTCGTACATTTAGTTACTAAACTATAAAATGGGTACGAACTTTGAAAGAAAATAAAGAGCAAGGGAATTTGAACAATGCAAATTCTAAGTGCCTTTTACGACTAAAGGGACGTTGCAATCCCACACGTTGTTGAGTTTCATTTTATGATTGTGTTAATAACTTTTATTTCGTGCAACTGAATGTCCATTTCATTATTTATGCATTTATAGTGCTCTATAAAAATAATCATTTCACTATTGATTTTCTTGGTCTCATAACAGACTCTGTAAAGTTCTTTTAAATTATTGCTCGATATTATACTAGTTGTAATTAGATGTTATGTTGTTATGATTAATAAGGTAATAAATATGAAATTAAAATAAAATTTGAAACGAAAGTGATACGTGAGGGAAATTAACAGTATATGGAACAGAGTAGGAAGTTATCTTTCATCTCATACTTAGACTTCAGTCATAAGCTTTAGATGTTTTCAGAGAAACGATGTTTTTATAATCAGACTCGATTTCTATAAAGATTTTTACTCCATTACTAATACAAGTATATAGTTGGTTAGTTTTTGCCTCAAGAAATCAAATGAACTTACTAAATTTTACATGCGTTGTTATAATATTTTTCAATAACCATTTTATATAGGATAGGGTGACCATCGAGCACACAGTCCACCTGACGGTAAGTGGTTACTGTGAACCATAGACATCTACATCTATCCTCAATAAAGACTCAAAATGCAGATGTGTTGTCACCCGTGAGGACTAAGATGGAATGCCTCTTGTCCAGTAAAAAGGGTCTCCGGTTCTCTACACTCACCATACGAAACACAGGAGCGTTAAGCTGCTATTTTACGCTGGTATTCTATGAGAGCGTGGTTCTTCCCCGGTCGAGCCGACCCATTCGTGCTACTATTATACTACTAATATAGCTGCAGCATGGCTCTACCACGTAATATATAATATATCGTTATATTGTGACCTTGACTTAAACGTGTTTGAATTTTAACTTAAACTTTTACACATAAGTTTTTACATAAAGTGAGAATGCTTTATAAGGTTTTATATTTTAATTTGTCGTAAGTTTTAAGGGCAATGACGTCTTTTCAAAACTACAATGAGACTGAGTGTATCGTAGGACTAAGCCATTATTTCATTTTCCAATCGGGACGCTGGTTGGTAACTGCGCAGCCGCGTGCGTGTGTGTGTACATTTGCGTCGCATCTGTGGCCTTCTTTGTTTGAAGTCGCCTGCAGTTGTCCATAGAATGCAGTTCCCATTTACCATCAAATGGACTGTAAGTTAGTTTGCCACTTCTATTTTATTAAAAAAAAAGTATATGTGTGTGCCTTTCTCTCTCTCTCTCTATCTCTCTCTCTCTCTCTCTCTCTCTCTATCTCTCTCTCTCTCTCTCTCTCTCTTTGTATATTAATGCGGAAGTATATATGTGTGCGTCTCTTCCCGTCCTCTGTCTATCCACCTATCTTTCCCTCTGTCTCTCTTTGTCTCTGTCACTGTTTGTGTCTCTCTCTTTCTCTTCCTCTGTTTCTGACTCTCTGTTTGTGTGTCTGTGTTTGTGTGTAGGCATGCGCGCGTGCGAGTGATACTTTACCTCCTGGTGGTCTTGCAGAGAATACAAAGCGCGGCGGCGATCGCGGCGAGCAGCACGAGCGCGGCAAGCGCGACGAGGCCGAGCTGCGCGGAGCTGGGCAGCCGCATCCCGCTCGCCCCTCCCCCACTCTGCGCCTCCCGCCCGCCCACGCCCAGCACCCTGAACCCGCCCACCGACATCGTGCCCGTCTCGCGCTTCATTATCGATCTGATGGATCAACGAAGAGTTTTTTTTTTATAGAATATAGATGACAAGCGAGCACTTAGCCCACCTTATGGTAAGTGGATGCTGTGGCCCATAGACATTTACGTCTATCCTCGATTAAGAATCAAGATACAGTGTAGTCACTCTCCGGTTCTCTATACTCACCATACGAAACACAGCAGCATTAAGCTGCTATTTTACGCTGGTATTCTATGAGCCCCGTCGAACCGCTCATTCGTGCTGCAACTACAAAATTGCTGTAGCATTACCGTACCACATGAATCTTCTTTATTAAATTTTTCTTTAATTTTATTAATTTTGTCACATAGAGCTGCAGCACGAATCGACTCAAACGGAAACGATGACGATCGCACTAAATACCACCTTAACATTGCAAAACAATGCTGCTATGCTTCGAATGGTGAGTGTAGAGAGCCGGAGACCCTTTTCACTGAAAACGAGACATTCCATACTAGTTAAGCATTGCTCGCTCGGGTGCGTGTGAAAATTGTCATAATTAAATTTAAGTGGAAGAGTGCTGAAAACTAAATGAGTTACAAAATACAACATACATTATATTTCCACATTATTGTCGCTTGCTTGGACAAACTATGTGGTTTGTTGAATTTCATACGGCCAATGTCTCAGAGTAAGTACAAAGTTATTTATTTTACTATCCTAAGGATAATGTCAAACACTTGATAGTCTGTGGTCAATAAGTTTTTCAAGAATTTTAATCAACAAATAATTTTAGTTATTATCAAGTAATTACTGACAGATTTACTAATAGTTCAAGCATTCTAGATAGCAATGTATGGAAAAATTGGTAAAATTAATGGAGTACTTTTATCTATCGGAATGTGTACATTATACAGCGAAGTTAAATTTTATCCACTCTCCCTCCCCCACCGGAGTGAGCCGGCTTAAAGAAAACCGTACAAGGTAGGATGATAAAAAAATGCTTGATTAATTTGCTATCAATCTCTTGTACATACAAAAGCGATGTCACTCACAGTTTCTGCGCAATCTGCCACGAAATATTAACATTTTTTATCATTTATCTTTTTTTGTTATTAAAGTTTAGTTTTATCAAAAACTACCAACCTAAGCTTTGAATTTTGTATAATTTCAAATATTCCTTTTTCATTACTATATGGAGCAGGATTGTAGAATGTCAAGACAAAATGCATTCATTTTATATTTTGTATATTAGATATCTGTGTTTTATATATTAATGTGCAATTGAAAGTTAAATGCAGCTCATTTAATATACAAACCTATAAATTTTAAGAATCACAAAAAAGAATTATAAAAAAGAAGAAGTTGAACATCCGCTCTCTGTCTATATAATTTTTAACAAAAACCTCTTAATAACTAATATTTAATACTCACTTCTGCAATACCTCCATGTCGATGATTGCATTCGACAACGGATCAATGCCATAAACGTACATGTCGGTCCTGCAACAATAATAAAATACGTGTAGATGCGATACAGTCTGCAGTCACAATCAACTTCGCATTTTAACACAAAATAGTAAATATGATATAAAATTAAAATAAACATAATAATTTGTAATGGGCTGTTTTGAATTAATTAATTATAACATTTATTAAATTTATCGTGGAATGAGATAGGTTATGAGTGAGATAATATCGTAATTTTTCCTTAAAATATGACATACATCGAGTTATATGTACTAGAGATGCTATTCCAAACAAAAATTGTGCGCTACTCTATGTCTTCGCGCATGCGCGGGAGATACGAGTAGTAGAGTCGCGTATACGCGAAGATTTTAATTTAATATAAAATAAGATATTGATATAAAATAATTATAAGAATTTAATATAAAATACTCTTATTTTAATCTAAACAAACATATTTCTAAATAAAATGTAATAATAATTATCTTATGGATTTCACAATCTTCAATTTACGCAATATTTAGTGTAGTATACGGATTGCAGTACAGTTCAGTTGAACATAGTTACATAGTAGAACATGTTCGGAATGCGCAATCTAGTGCGTAGTATATATATATCGATGCCATGAAGCATAAGCTTCATGATCGATGCTGACACAGAAACAAATTGAGATTTTCAAAGACATAGAAACCTACATCCTTAACAAAACAAGATTTAGATGCATTGTTACGTCTAAAAACAAAGATGGAATGCGTTGCTATCGGTAAAGGTGGTCGCCGGTTCTGGGAGTATGTAATTTTTTTTTGTAGGATAAGGTGACAAACGAGTACACAGTCCACCTGATGGTAAGTGGTTGCTGTGGCCCATAGACATCTACATCTATCCTCCGACGCGCTGCCCCGAACGTGTTGGCGAACTTCACATGTCTTTGAACATGCCGGTTTCCTCACGATGTTTTCCTTCACCACCGAGCACGTGCTAAATCAGCACTTAAAATTGCAATTAACAATTTCATTGGTGCCGGTGGGAATCGAACCCGGGTTGCATCTGAGCTGTCACGGCTCTTACGTTACGTTCTTAAGTTACATACTTATCTGAAATGAGCATCAAATCATTTTGACAAAGTACGCACATAAATAACGACAGATTTCTTAGTCATATTTAACAAAATCAGTGTCAGGACGTCGAAAACAATGTTCTTAGTTAACAAAACAAAGAACTAGTCATCTCGACCGCTAGCAGTTGACTAAAGGAGTTACGGAGAATTGACCGTAACTTAGTGCGCAATGTATTGAGGTCGCAGAGCTCATCTAGTAGTATGTATTTTGGATAAAGTTACCAGATTGGAGGTTCTCGAGGTAAAAATGGCCATTGGTTTAAGATATAATTTTACTTACGCATGTCCATCCATTGAAGACTTCGCACTAGCTTCAAGTCTGCGCACGCGGATGTCATAACCGGTCATGTTGGAGAGGTGGCGCGTGATGTTCGCCATCTCTTTCTCCACCTCCGTAGGTTTCGCTCCGACGACAAGGACGAGCTGTTTACTCTCGTCTAGGACGTATACCTGTTCATTAAAAGTGAACGGATTGTTATAGAATAGAATAGAATAGAACGGTATAATTTTTATTCATTATTGATGATAAGTAATTCTTATTGAAAGTCATTTTTTGCTTTACTTTACCACTGGTCCGAAAAAAATCTTCTGTCCTGGGAATAACCAGCAAGAAATGAACAATATAAATGATTACAAACTATTTACAAAATTTATTTTAGAAATAGCTTGATAGGGATAACCTCATTTCCAGGGGTTATTATCATCCATAAATTCCTTAATATTATAATAACCCTTTTTATACAAACTTATACTTTGTTGTAATAGCGTATAAATTGCCCCAAGAATGAATTACTGACTCTGTGGAGTCGAGAAACTGGTATCACTAGCTTGTGTTTGCTCCTAGTGTTTACAGTTTTATCACTTATTTTTACTAAAACTATCTTTGTTTTTGTGAACATACATTAAATTTTCGTAAATATACTGAGAAGCCAAAGTTAATATATTTATTTCTTTAAATTTTTCTCTAAGAGACTCTCTCGGTATAAGGTTGTAAATAGCTCTTATGACCCTCTTCTGCAAAGCAAAAGTTAGTTTCTAAATCAGCCGCATTTCCCCATAGCAAAATCCCATAATACATTATGCTATGGAGAAAAACTGAAATAAACTAATCTAGCTGTCTCGACACTAGTGAGATCTCTAATATTTTATACAGCATAAGCTGCAGAGCTTAATCTACTTGCTAGTTTTGATATATGGGGGCCCCACTCACAAATAAGTCATTAATATACACTAAAAATAGGAATGGGTCAAGAATCGAACCCTGAGGGACACATCTTTACGGACAACCCGGAAGAACTTTTACCATTGATAATAACTTTCTGCATTCTATTGTAATGAGCTAGAGACTGAGTAATAGTAATTTTTTGTGTTATTGAAAGTTAAAATTTGTGTTGTAGGTTGAACAAGTAAGTCTATTCTTATAAAAACAGCAATGCTAAAGAGGAACAAGTATTTGTATGGCCTAGAAGTAATTGTTCTGGCTTTAAATATTTGAATATTTGTCCCTGTGCAATTTACGTATGTAAACTGCCTCCATGATACAAGAGAAAATCGTTATTATTTTCGGTTACGTTAGTTTAAAGTGAAAAAGGACTACACCCCCCCCCCCCCCCCCCCATTCAACATAATTAGATCTAGAACTAAATTAGGGAATAAAAAGGTCATCGTTTCTAAAAGATAAATTAGTCATTAGTAAGCTGTTTGAAAGAATTACATAGTAAAGATATAAGTATATGCTATACTGTCTTGTCGGAAACAATGGGGTATTCTGCTCCCCCTATAGTTACTGGCCCAAGGAGTTTAACACGGGAAAACATTCACTAACAACAAACAATGTAAAGGCTGCCAAATGACGTGCTTAACCGAAGATTACGTACCTAAAGAAAGTTCAAGATTTACGATGTTAGACCAAAAGATGACCCTCAGACATTTAGTTAAGGACGCGAGTGTACGTGTGCGTGTGCGTGTGCACGTGCGTATGCACGTGCGTGTGCACTTAATTGTGCGAATGCGTGTGCCTGTGCATGTTTGTGTATGCTTGCGTGCGTTTACATTAGCTATTATTTATTCTGTGACATTAGATAGCTTACTAAGATGTGCGTGTGTGTATGCGTGTGTACCCACTAAGACGTTGGCGATAGTAGAGAGAAATCCTCCGCGCACCGTTGGTCGGTGGTTTTGACGTCGAAGTGTAAGTGAGTGAGTAAGTAATAATGTGTAATTGCGCATGTGTGTGCACATGCGTGTGCGTGTGTACTCACGAAGACATTGGCAATGGCGGAGCGGCCGTCGTCCGCGCCGCGGCGGTCGGTGGCCTTCACGTCGAAGCCGAGCACGCGGCCCGCGTCGCGCGCGAACCCGCCCGCCGCCAGCACGCGCCCGCTCTCCGCCTCCACCGAGAACCGCCCCCCCGCCGAGTTCATCAAGTGGTAGCGCACCTCCGCGTTTAGACCGGCGTCCGCGTCAACCGCCTAACCCAAGTGACAACTTGATATAATTATTTCATCATCATCACCGTTACAAGTTCAAAATTCAACAAAAGTCTGAACTATCTCTTCTTATTTTATATTTATTGACGTAAATAGGTCTTGAAAAATTCTATAGTAAAAGGTAATTCAGGAATCTGACATAACAAAATCGTGGCATACACTTTGGTGTCGTAGCTACATATCTATAATCTACATCCAATATTTAATAACAACACTCGACAGCTCAAGGATCAAAGAATTAGTTACTTTGAGTAAGGACTGTGACGCATAAACGACTCAATCGTTTCGTTACGTATACCTACGTATTAACATGAAATACGGCCGCGTCCAAAACACAGCCAATCACCGATTTTTTTTTATAGAATACATATGATAAACGAGCACACTGTTCAAACAATACAATTTCTGGGTCTATAATAATAATCATTTTAAACTTATTAGAATGAATACTAACTTTTGATTGCTCTAGTGAATATTCAAAAGACACATGTAAGGACTAAGTTGCTAAACAAACGTAATTAAGGTTAGGACCAACAATAACAACGTTAATAAGACCTATAACTAACTAAAATCTATAACTAAACCTTAAGAAAGATCTCTTTGGGAAAGACAAAAATATATTTTTTTAACCTGGTAACGTAAATTTCTTATAATTTTATAGACGGTCTCTTTTCTACATGTGAAGGGGGGAGCATTACCTTTGCATCCTGTGATAGCGTAGTCTTGCCGTATATAAGCCGATCTATTCATACTGCAACCATATAGCTAAAGCTATGGATTTACAGGACTCCCCCATCTCCCTCTCGTCGGACTTCAACAGTCCCGAAAAAATCGACACCGCGGTAGAATCTCTCTCCACCCTTATAAAATCCTCCCTTAAGGAGAATGAAAGGGTCGTCCGGTTGCAAATAATGATGGTCTTCCCCTACATATTAACAACCTAATGAAAGCCAAGAGAGCTGCTTTCCGAAGAGCAGCTATCTATCCCACACCGACTACAGGCGTACGGCCAATCGTCTTCAACGAGAAGTCCGTTTCCGCCTCTCCGAATTTCGAGACCTCGAAAAGAGTAAGCTCATGGAGAATATCTCTCCCTCTCATACAGCGTACTATCAGATGGCGAGAGTCCACCGCATAGACGCTATCACCCACACTCCCGTCTCTCCCATCCCGACGGCACGGTTGCGAGGACGAGGAAAAGGCTGAGTGCTTTGCAGACAGCATTGCCGCACAATGCTCTCCTAGCTCTCAACCCACCGACCCCTCCCACATCCAGACAGTGGAGGATGAGGTCCGCCGCCGGAACTCACCCCCACAGCCTACTGTGTCCAATGACCTATCACTGTGTCCAATTATGAGATCTCATCCCTCATCAAAGGACTGAAGCCCATAAAGGCTCCGGGCGCGGATGGCATCTCCAACCAAGTCCTTATACATTTCACTGAGCAGGTGTTAACCTTTTTAGCTATTATCTTCAACGCCTGCTTCAATCTTAGTTACTTTTCCACTACGCGGAAAGAGGCAACTGTCATTGGTATCCCCAAGCCAGGAAAGCCTCTCAACCTCCCCTCCAGTCATCGTCCCATAAGCCTCTTCAAGGCCATGGGCAAACTCTTCGAAGGTGTCATCCTTACTGGCATGAGGCTCCATCTGTTTCCCACAGACGGTGACCCTCTTGTCATCCCCCACCAATTTGGTTTCTGAGCGAAACATTCATGTCCGCAACAAGTTCACCATATTGTGGAATATATCCTGAGCGGTTTCTATTCTCGTCGTCATAAAACCATCGCGGTCTTTTTCGACATTGTAAAAGCGTTGAAGACTTAGGAACTTGGTTCCAAAAATGGCGCATCGGTGTGAACCAGGAAAAGAGCTCCGCCGTTCACTTCGATCGTAAACGATGCCGCCCCAATAACATTCCGCCAATCGATATGCTAGGGACCCCTGTCCCCTCGCATACGACCGCCAAATATTTAGGTGTCACCCTTGACACGATGCTCACCTTCGGGCCCCATGTCAAAAGAATAACCCGCAACGCACGTTTCTAACTGAGTAGGCTCAACAGTATGCTGGGCCGATACAGTAAAATGTCCCTCCGTAACAAGCGAACCCTTTATAAGGTATATCACGACCAGTCATGACTTACGCGGGCCCCATATTTGCCCACGCTAATCCCGAAATGATCATTAATGAACTCCAAGTAGTTCAAAACCTCTTCTGTCATCGAGCTACAAAAGCACCCTCGTACGTTCGTAGCGCCGACCTTCATCGAGACTTAGAGCTACCCACAATCCAACAATTTCTAAAAACACTCTCTGAGAACTTCTTGAAAGCCTCAGAATCTCACTCTGATCACTTCATTCGTGAGCCAGCTTCCTATGCAGCCCCACTCCCTTCTCGCTACCGAGTCCGAAGACCGAGAAACTCTCTCTCGGGCCTGCCAAACAAACTTTCGGCCGACCTGAACTGCTTCCTGACGGCTCAGGCCGACTCTTCTTAATTTGTCTTAGTTAGGCACCCCCTCAGCGGCTCGTCACCGCCTGCGCCCCCTTTTCCCTAAAGAGGGTCGCTTCCGATTCGGCAGAAAGGCCATATAAGCCAATGCCAGTCTCACAGGTGGTGTTTAGTGGGTAGGCACTTAGGTTAGATTAGGTTAGTCGCAGTGAGTCCCACATAACCACGACAGCCAGCTGTCGTGGTATGCTTAGAACATTCACCACCTACCTTAATAATAGTATTATAACCGGCAGCAGCGGGAAGCAACAGGTGTGAGACAATTGGTACTTATTCTCTATTCTATTCTATTCTATTTTATTCTATACATACCCTTCGGTAAATTGTACAGAAGACCGAAGATTACAATCTGCAACTTTGTCTTGCGTATGTGAACTATGAGAAAGCCTTTGATTGCGACGAAATTTGGACGGTGCTGCAGTCCCTTCAGCGGTTCCAAGTGAACTTTCGGTATATCGAAGTGCTGAAGTGTTTGTACAGTAGGGCTACGATGGCTACCCGAGTACAGAACCAGAGTACGAAACCTATGAAAGTACAGAGAGGTGTAAGAAAGGGTGACGTAATATCCCTGAAACTCTTCACCGCTGCATTGGAAGACGTTTTCAAGCTACTGAACTGGAAAGGATACGGTATCAACATCAATGGCAAGTACATCACTCACATATATATAGTCCTTATAGCAGTATCGCTAGAGAATCTAAGCACTATGCTCAATGATCTCTATAGTGTTTCCCAACGGATAGGTCTTAAGATGAACATGGACAAAACAAAAATCATGTTTAACGCCCATTTTACACCTGTGCCGGTAGTTGTTGGGAGCACTAAGCTCGAAGTTGTTGACCAATATGTTTATCTGGGACTAATAGTCCGACTAGGTAAGTCCAACTTCGACCGAGAGGTCAATCAACGGATTCCACTTGGCTGGGCAGCGTTCGGGAGATTACGACAGATCTTCTCGTTAGACATACCTCAAAACTGTATTGTTCAACCAGTGCGAGTTGCCAGCCCTTCACTGCTGGCCGCATGAGGAAGCTCAAAATGGCTCAGCGAGCTATGGAAAAGGCTATACTCGGCGTTTCTATGAGTGACAGACTTAAAAACTAGGATATCCACAGTGGAACCAGAGTAACCGACAAAGCTCAAAAAATTAGTATGCTGAAGTGGCAATGGGCCGGCTATATAACTCGAAGAACCGACAACCGATGGGGAAGAAAGGTTCTCGAGTGGCAGCCTCGTACCGGTAGTCAAAATGTAGTACGTTCCCCCACTAGATGGAGTGATGACCTGTTAAGACATGCAGGAAGTCAATGGATGCAGGTGGCTCTGTGCCATACTTTGTGGCATTCCTTCGGGGAGCCCTATGTTCAGCAGTGGACTGTAATAATGATGATGAATGATGATGTCACCCCTGAGGACTAAAATGGAATGTCTCGTATTCAGTAAAAAGAGTCTCCGGTTCTCTACACTCATCATACGAAACACAACAGCATTGAGCTGCTATTTTCACGCTGTTATTCATGATACTGTTGGTAATTGGTACGGTACGCTACTGTTGGTATTATTAGTACTGTAGAATTAGACATAATCTAAGAAGAACATAATGATTTCTTGTGTATATAAGAAGAACATACCTGTAGCCGTATAACTTCATATCCAAAAGAAGCAGTAGTTGGAATTGCTGTCACCATCGGACGCCCACCGTTAATAAACTTCGGTGCGTTATCATTCACATCTTTTATCCTTACAATAATTTTCACGTCAAACTTCGTCATACCCTCCAGCACGTCATCGGAAACAGGATAAATCATATGCGGCATCTCTCTACTAATCTTTTGTCTTTCGGCTCTAACTATTATCTCATACATATCTCTTATTTCTCTATCTGGACTCCGTACTAGATACAAAGTTCCGTTACGTGGATCAATCACAAATGTCTTCTTAATATCGGTGTCGTTTTCGTTCAGAATGAAATATCTCATTTTGTAATTCTCATAGTATTCCGTCAAATTTAAGGTGACGAGTTCTACGGGAGTTGGGACGTTTTCTTCAATTTCCAATTCATAGTACCGTGATATAAAAACAGGTTTGTCTGACATTTCTATCTCATCGGGAACATCTTGAACTGTTAACATAACTATAGCGGTTGAACTTAAACTTGGAGAGCCTAAGTCTGAAGCAATTACGGTAACATTATGCACAGACTGACTTTCATAGTCCAATCGTCCTGTGGTTGTGATTATACCTTCTTTAGAATCGATTGTGAAAATATTCATTTGGTTCCTCCTTTGCGGTAGACTGTAAAGTATTAATCCGTTCCCATTTCCAATAAAATCGGAGTCATTTGCGTATACCTGCGTAACCACACTTCCAACAGGAGCGTTTTCTTTCAATGTTGCCTTATACACAGGGATCATCATGACCGATTCGAAGTTATGATTCGATAAATTATATGCTTCTGGATGTTTCCATTCTAAGAGTTCATCAAAAGCGTAGAACTTAGGCGAGTTATCATTTATGTCTAGTACTTGTATTTCTACACTGACTGATGAGGTCAATTTCTTTTCGAAACCATTATCCCTAGCAACTACTGTAAGGGTATATTTATCCTCTTTCTCCCTATCTAGTTCCCCATTTATACTTAAAACCCCACTCAGGGGCGAAATTTCAAATGGCAAGTCTTTACTATCAGGCTGTAAAAAGTACGTTAAGTTAGCGTTTTGGCCGAAATCGGCATCTGTTGCGTCAACTTTGCCCAACACTCGTCTACTATATTGAGCTTCTTCTACATTAAAATTGTACCAAGATTTCTTAAACATAGGGAAATGGTCATTGATGTCCTTGACAAGTACTCTTATGGTAATATGATCACTCAATTCTCCTCCATCTATAGCAGAAACATTCAATCTAAATTCTGATTCCGGAGGTAAAGTTCTAGCTACGACAACATGTCCATGCCTCTCGTTTATCACAAAAAATCTTTTAACTTGTAATGCGTTCCCAGACAAGGACCTTTGAGGCATAAATGTTTCTGAAACAAATTCGTAACGTATTTGACCATTTGCACCACTGTCCATGTCTATCGCATTTAATTTTAATATTGTCGATCCAATTGCAACATTTTCTGGAACCGTAAACAACGGGCCCTTTGCGTTTGTGGTTAAAAACTTATTCTTTGGTTTAACTTCTATGTTTGTTACTCCACTATTTACATCGTTTTGCCTTTCTCTGTATATTTTTACATCAGTTTTGTCATCTTTCTCTAACAAATCAACATTCTCTCCCAATGGTATAATAATTTGATGATACTTTGGCTCATTATCATTTTCATCAAGAACTGTTATTGTAAGTTTTGCCTCTGATTTCAGACTTCCTTTGTCTCTAGCCACTACTTTTAATATGTACAAACCTTTTTCTTCTCGATCCAATTTATTACCAATATAAGTTACTAGTCCACTGTCTTCATTCACATGAAATAAATCGTGACCATCTCCAAACAGAGTATAGGAAAAAACTGCGTTGTGACCAATATCGGCGTCAAGCGCTCTAATTTTATTAGTCATTTTTACTTCCGTGCCTTTCTTTGCATTTTCCGTTATGACACCTTCATAAACGGGCATATCGAATATCGGTGGGTTATCATTTTCATCATCTACATAAATATTGACTTGATAAATTCCTGCGCCAGATATGATTCCCCTGTTAAATTCAGCGATTACTGTCATTCTATAAGCGTCTCTCTTTTCTCGATCAAGAGGTTTCTGAGTATAAATAGTCCCATCTTGGCCTACAGATGTAAAACAGAGGTTAAAATGAATGTAAGCATTACTAAAAATATAATAAGAAAACATTTAAAATCTTACCAATTGCAATATCATCTGTGACATCTTGTTGATTCGCAATTATGAATCTAATATTTCCAGTGTTGTTTATTGAAGACGCACTTTTATTGACGTTGAATATTTGTCCAATTATAGCTCCTGCCACATTTTCTTTAACACGAAATACGATTGGCGATTGGGTACCCCTGAAATTTGTAAAATTTTATAATGAAATATAATAACCAAACCAGGTAAAACTTGATCATGTAAAGTTACGCGTAGTAGGACCACTCTGCAGTCATATAATTAGGACCACGCTTTCAAAAAATACCAGCATAAAATAGCAGCTTAATGCTGCTGTATTTTGTATGGTGAGTATAAAGAACTGGAGAGCCTTTGTACTCGAAACGAAGCATTTCATCTTAGTCCTCAGAGATGGCAACACATTTAGATTTGATTCTCAATCCTTGAAAAGTGACTCACCCTCATCCTAAAAAGTTATTTTCGTGTAGGTTTGAGATATCTATTATAATACTACTAAAGAATGAATGAATCAATCATTACATTTCTTATGTACAACAACACATTAAAACAAAAACAAAATTAAATATACAAGGAAAGTAAACTTTAAATAACTTGAACCCTGTAAGAATATCCACTACCCAATATCATTCTGTGGGTTTCGTAAGAGGCGACAGAGGGAAACAAATCAGGAGATGGCCAGCAGCGTCTACCATAAATTACTAAAAATAAGAAACTACGTTTGCCAACCCGCTTGCCAAGCGTGGCAACTATGGTAAATATCCCTTTTATTAAGCGCTCTATGGAAGAGGCCTATGTTCAGCAGTGGACTTTAATAGGCTGTAACGGTAAACTTTAAGTAAAGATCAAAGTCAATTACTTCAACAAAATGCCTCTCTCGTCGTTGGCGTCCACAACGTGTACCGTCGCGTTTGTGGATATAGTCAAGTTGATCCTGTCTTGTATGGCAACCGCTTCAAACTCGTACATGGGACGATCGAATTCGGATAGCTCGTGTATCACTGTGATGACTCCAGAGCGCTCCTCCACTGCGAACGGCACTGGAAACAAATAATTAGTACTTAGTAATACTTTGAGGGTGCAATGCCCGCACCAATGAAATTGTTAATTGACGGCTCTGTGGCGCAGTGACTTAGCAAAGAGTTACAGCGCTTTGGGCCGCGGGTTCGAATTCCGCATGGAACGAGGATATGTATGGCCTTCAAATAATTTTTCCGGGTCTGGATGTTTGTCCTTGTGCAATTTACTCGTAAACTGAACGGCACGAGCTCCCACGACACATGAGAAAATCCTAGTGCAGGAGTATGGATTTCAATAAAAGTGCTAATTAACCACGTGCGCGGCGTTGAAGGAACACATCGTGAAAACCTGCATGTGTAAAAAACAAACAAATATTTCGATTAATCCGATTCATTGGGGTAACGCGGCAAACACTTTTTGACCCTTAAACTTACAGTGGCCACTTACCAACAGGTGTACTGTAATTTCGTTCATCACTTATATTTTATTTTAAAAAGAACTAGCGACGCGCTCCAGCTTGGTCTGTGTGGCATGAATGAGATTTAAGATAGCCCATTTATGTTACCAACTTTTAGTGTTTTTTTTTTAAAAAAAAAACTTAAGCTTTCGCAAAAAAGGTAGCCATGTATAACTGTATACTATACTGTATTAGATTGTATATAAATAATTATTTATTGCGTTACCTCCTTCTTCATATCCATGCAGGAGATCATATGAAACTTCAGATTTCTCCATGGCTTCATTGACTCTAATTTGTCCAACACTAGTTCCAATACCAACATTTGAACCAACCCAAAACTCATACGGCGCCCCGATGAAATCTGGTTTATCTGAAATAATTGTATATTATACAATAATATCATAATGTGTGTATGTTCTCAGATTAACCACAATGGACAATTTTGAATCGTTGATGAATATACATATTATGTATATTTATTATCCTAATATCTACTAGCCCCCACGACTATAGAACCAACGAGGGCATCCACGACTTTTTCTACCACCAGGGCGGTGCTGCTTAGGAATGAGGTGAAATATTTGAGAAGTTTTATAGCGGGACAATTAATTTGTTCTGATAATTTGAGGTAAACGTTTTTTATTGAAATATTTGTTTTATTTTATATTAATTTGTTTAGAAATAGATACCAAACTATGGTATTCTTAAAAATAGAAAATTATAAAACAATGAGTTAAATATCTGCAAGAAAATTAAAGAGCAAACCACTGAGGCATTGTTTTATGTATTTACCTGCACATTCTAGAAACCGACAAACTTTTATTTAAAACGCACTTTGTCAATTTAAATGACATTGTGTAACAAATAACTTTACATCACTCCGAGGTTTCTTTATTGAAATAGACTATAGTTCTATTCTAGGAGTAAGAGTACCGGAAAAGACCCGTTAAAACTGATGCCAACTCCGGTGCACACGTCTTCAGCACAATGGGAGGTACTCCATCAGGCCCACTCGACTTGTTGACATTCTTGCAGATGAGGGAGAGGAGCGCTGGTGTATATATCCCGAGATGTTGATGCGTCAGCCCAGGCCCGATAGGTAGCACTCCTGCTAATAGCGTGGCGCTATTTTACAGGAGCCACCAAACTATGGCTAGGACCTGCTTCCGATGGGCACTACAGAAAATGGAATAAAAAGTGTAGCGCTCCTGCTAATAGCGTGATGCTATTTTACAGGAGCGACCAAACCATGGCTAGGACCTGCTTCCGATGGGTACTACAGAAAATGGAATAAAAAGTTCCGTACCCTGAAGTACCACATCAGTGACAGAATCAGCTTCAACGCTGGGATCGTGCAGCGAGAAGCAATCCCGCCCCCTAAGGTAGGATGCAAAAAAAGACCGCATCCTATCCTAATCGGCCTATAGGCCGGCCGATTGCCAAACACGGCGGCTGCCTACAGGTTGCAACCGCGACGTTAGCGTGAGTGGTACGGCACTCCGGACTAGACAATGATCCGAGGAGCCAAGAGGGACGTCGACGGAGACCTGATATCCGTCCGAATGATAGGTCAGCATAATCCTATAAGAAATGTGCATGTTCCTCTACATCTGAAATCCGCGTAGGCGAAACAATCTGCTGTGTAAGACCATATGCCAAGGCAAAGTCATAAATAGATCTCCCCGCATAATCAGTTAAACGTGAACCGAGCCATTCGGCGTGGTGGGCATTAAAATCGCCAAGGATCACGATCTCTGCGGATGGGATCTGCTGTAGCAAGGAATCTTTAACCATTTGGACGTGGTCGATGAGTGGGTCTGTTTCGGCGTTACCGCTATGGGACCTATAGAGACACTAGTAGACGCGCGGATGGTCGTCGCTGTCTACGCGTAGCGCAAACTACTACGCAAAGGATGAACAGGTCCTAATCATCAAGACTGCCGAGGCGCCAAGAACAGATGTCCTCTCTGACGTATACGCAAACTCCAGCCCGAGGCACAAAGGAGTGTTCCAATTTGTATGGTACGAAGTATCAGCCGGAGAGGACACCTGCGTCTCTATCGATCTATCTAGTCTTTCTAATTCTAGTTCGTGAAAAGTATGCCTACTAAAAGTTAAAATGGTGACGGTAAGTGTTGCAAAAAAACTGGTGGCCACGTTTGTCTCCAAAACCAACCATGTTACGACTATTCCTATTGAGGGACAAAGAACGGTTAATGCAGAATGGTATGCTAGCATAGGTCGTTTCTGAACTCCGTAAAGAGACCTGCAACCGCCGCATCGTCCTCCATCACGACAATGCGAGTTCTCACACCGCACACAGAACAAAAGAGGTTTTAGAGCAAGAAAACATAGAATTATTAGACCATCCGCCGTACAGCCCCGACCTAAGCCCTAATGATTTCTATACTTTCCCTAAAATAAAGAATAAATTGCGTGGACAGAGATTTTCATCACCTGAAGAAGCTGTGAACGCCTACAAAACGGCCATTTTGGAGACCCCAACTTCCTAATGGAATTGTTGCTTCAATGATTGGTTCCACCGCCCTGGTGGCAGAAAAAGTTGCGCATACACGCAGTATAAGCTAATTTTTGTAAGAAGATGGTACATAAGTTTTAAATGTAAAATACTCGTAAGCTATGAATATATATTTACCAATATTTGATCTGGTAACATCTATCGTTACCACAGCCAATGAATATCTCCTCTCGCTCGGATTTGCTGGTTGATCGGACGCTTCTATAAACAGAGCATGCCTTCCCTCCAATATCGGTGATTCTGCCGAAGTAATCACACCGGTTTTCGCATCCACTTGAAACGGTGCAGTAATTGTCAAATTACTAGTCCTCTGCAAATCGTAAAACACTATCCCGTTCCTCCCTAAATCTGGATCCACAGCCTTCACATTACCGATGTGTGTACCGATTTTCGCATTCGACTTTACGGTAAATTCGTAGAGGTTGCTCGGAACAAAAACCGGGTTGTTATCGTTTGCGTCGAGTAACGTCACTTCAACTGTCACAAATGACATTAGCTGATGATCATCTTCGAAGTACTCGATATTCTCGGTCTTGGTTCCGATTTTATCCGGGAATACGTATGTGGTCTTATTTGCGGGAGGCTGCGTTAGTATGTTGGGATTGCGACGCAATTTGGAGAGCCTCTGCTTGTCTAAGTACGTGCCGACTACGCTCGGGTTCTTTTCCTTTGCGTACACTTTCATCCTTAGTGAAGAGTGCTGCTCTCTGTCTAAAACTGTCTGTAAAAGAATTCATGATAACTACATTATGTGCAAATTAATCATCTTAAAAGTTAACTGGACTCTATGGTCTATGATCGTTAGTCTCTCTGCAAGATCCATTACGACAATTCTACAACTTAACTTCTTAAGCTCCACGAAGCTAACACGTCAAAATGTTAAAATTAATTCGATTCATATTTAAAATAATTGGTTATTAATTTGACACAAATGGTTAACCTCTTTTGAAATTTGTTCAAGCTTTTTTTCTTAAATCCTAGTGTCTACTTTCAAGGTATCTGAAAAACTTTAGCATCTTTAGTAGGTAGGTACACACTTTATCTGCACAATTTGATGAAAACAAAATATTTTTAAAACATCACATCAATTCATAATTTGGTCAGCGTTCTCTAAGTGAATAAAATATTTTTTAGCCACTAAGCTGCTAAAAACCACTGTGATGACCATTTTGATGGTATGTAAAGAGTTAACTTCAATAACTGTTTACAGCCTGATAGCCTAAAAAGAAAAGAACCAAGAGAAATAATTATTATCACGCATATCTCCTAAGCTAGAAATACTTATTGTACTTTAAATTTTATTTCAAAAACAGGACATTTATAACTCAAAATATAAGCTTCAATACATACAATATTAATAAAAATCGTTCACATCTCTGCTTAGATCAGATAGTTCGCGCTCTAGTGAAGTAACTAACAATTTCTAGGTCCAAAAAAACACAATCTAAATTCGATAAATGGCGCTATTTTTGAATTAATAAAATTTTTACACATATAATGCAATAAAATTACGTGAAATTAAGTGAACGAATTATTATTTTACACGACGAATTATATTTATATCGAATACGCGATAACCGATAATAAGCAGTAACGTATTATTAATTATTATTATATATCTCTGAGAAATCACAAACTTTGACAGACAGACAACGATGTAATCCGAAATTTTGGCATGGAACACTAAATATTTTAGTATAACAAAACCCACGCGAGCAAAACCACGGGAAAACCTAGTTTATATTATAAATTAACCACCAAGTACCCAAATATGTTTAAACATAAACTTTGTTCGTATGGTTATTGTATAAAGGTCAAGGATTAGTCCATACAAGCATTTGAAAATTCGCAACTAGGACGAAGTTATATTCACAATACACTTTGTCCTAAACTGGGTCTGAGGACAAGTTAGTTAAACACAAAAGTGAGTTAGAAAGTTACCACATAAGATTAATGGGCTGTAATAATATAATAATCTTCCAGACCGAATTTCGGTCACGGCGGCCAGTCTCAACGGAGACTATCCATCGGCGCAGGACAGGATTATAGTGCCCAAGTGCATGCGCAAGCACAGGTGCACTCTCTATTCCATCACTCTCACAGTTCGATGGGCGCTAAATCAACACGACCGGAGAGGGTTCAGGCGCAGGACCAACGGCTTTACGTGCTTCTTGACTTCGGGCTGCTACTGAGTATTTCTCGACAGAAAAACCCAATAACTGATTTTGGCCTGACCCGGGATTCAAACTCAGGACCTCATGCTCAGTAATCGCGTTTACGACTACTAGACCAAAGAGACAGTCCATATAAATATAATAAATCATTTACCAAAACTACATTGACATCGTACCTGATTCCTAACAGTAAGCCAGCCACTCCGTGGATCAATGGAGAACGCTCCCTCTGGATCGCTGAGCTGGTACGTGAACTCTCCGTTGTCTCCTTGATCTTTATCCGTTGCCACCACCTGGAGAACGCTGAAACCTGATTAAAGAAAATCACATACATTAATTGTCTAGTTTCACTTTCACCAACTTAACCAGTAAATCAATTATATATAGTATATATACCTGGATACCAATACGCATTAAAACGAAAACAAATTTAAGTAAATTATGTAAAATATAATGTACATATAATTGTATGTATATTATAATTTACTTCATAATAGGTCTTATCGCTCTGGAAGCGATTTCTTCTAGACAACCTTTTTGCGCAAAAACTGTCGTATACAACGAATAACGAATAGAGAAGGTGTACATAAATTAGACAATAATAAAGTCAAAGATAAAAAATTAAATAAATATTAAAACACAGGATTATGACAACTCAGTGAAGAATATAATCAAATACTATGTTCAGTTGCCAATACGTTCAAATATCATCTGTCTGTAAAAGTCGTAGTTGCAGGGAGGATTTTTGCCTTAATCGACATGCTTGGCAAACAAATTGTCATGCTTTGCAAACAGATTGTCATGCTTGGCAAACAGATAGCCATGCTTGGCAAACAGATGGCCATAATTGGCAAACGAATTGTCATGCTTGGCAAATAATTTTGATTCATCAGAATGAGGATTGGATAAAATAATGTTATATCAGCAAATTATTTTGAAGTATTTTTACACTATTCGAAAAGCAGCATTGCACTCCATCAAGACATGCATTAATTCCTCGGGAACACCGCATTGTTCACAGTTTGGTGACGGGACTTTATTCATAAAATAAGCAAACTTCTTGGATGGAATGTGTTCAGAACGCAGTCTCATAATCATTACTGCGTCCTTTCTTGGTGATATGTGACTATCTATCCATGGAATTCTGAGGGGATGTGGCTGGACCGTTTTATACCAGATACCTTTTTCTTTAGAGCATAGGCCGAAAATATTCCTTCCATAATTTGTAGGATTGTTTGTTGACTAACCAAATGCAATCTGTATAATAAGGGAGTAAGTACATTATATTCAATCCCACCAGTAATAGCTTGTCTAGCCAAGACATCTGCCCGTTCATTATATTCAACGCCACAGTGTAACGGAATTCACTGTAACTTGATAAATTTAGTATTGGAGGTTAGATAATACTTTACAACACTGACTACCTCTATTACATTATTATTAATATTTAGCAATATCTGTTGTCTATTGGTCTATTAATGCCTTTTTTGAAGACATGCCTTTGTTTTAGTTGTTGAAATGTCCAAACCAAGATCAATAAGCACGTTGCTTATTTTATTCAATGCTATTTGCAGTTCCTCGGACGCATCTTTGACATTTTTACTAGTTAAATATAAAGCGTAATCATCAGCATACGGAGAAATCGTAACATTAGAAACTTATTTACAAATATTAAGAGTATCGATATTAAATAATATAGGTGAGAGGGAGTCTCCTTGGGCCAGGCCACGACCTGTAGATCTGTATATATTTTTTATTAACTTTATGCTTAACTGTCTTTCCTTTAAAAATGCCCATAAGTATTTGCAGATTTTTGCACCAATGCCTAATCGATCTAAATTTATAAGTAAGGCTCTAATATCCACGTTGTTATAAGCGTTTTCAATGTCAATAAAGCAACCTACCGTTAATTGATCTTTCGAAAATCCCAGCTGAATTCTAGAAACTAAATTGCTAAGGCTATCAAGACAAAACTTGGTTTTTCTAAACCCGGTGGTCTCTTCGTGAAAGAAGTTTCTTTTTTCAACTAACCACTCTAATTTATTCTTCAACATAGAGTGTAATATTTTACATAAACAAAACATAGGAGAGATTAGTCTTAAAACTGCTATTGAAGATGGATCACGAATTCTTGCGAGTTAGAAATTAATGCATATAATTTTGCAAGCAATTGTTTCAAATTTATCGACCCATCAATTATTATTCATTGTTTCTGATTCTGAAGATACATTCCAGTTTTACACTTCATTTGAACTTTGCTTCTTTTTCTTATTCTTTTTCTGATTGAGAAACATCCGGTTAGATTGTGATTGTCGAATGATATTATCACCTCGCGGCGCTCAGGTCTTGTGACTGCTAGGGTATGTGTTTAGGTACAGACTCGGGAAACACACTAGGTCGTACCAGTGAAGTTGAATTAAATTGTTCTGCGCACAATGTATGAATTTTGGTGGAACTTGCAACGCTTTCCTATAAGAGCAGTTGAACTTTGCCATCAAATCCCGAATTCGTTTCTGTTTTTTAAAAGCAGGACACGATCTATCCATTGATGAATGGTTTCCTGTACAATTCACACATTTATATGAGGTAGTCTCACAGTTAGCATGACCCTTGCGATATTTAGGGCACACAACCTTTTTGCTTGGACAAATACGCAAGGAGTGCCCAAATCGCCAGCACCTGGAACACTAGGTAACTGGGAACACGTAAGGATCGACATTTATCTTCAAGGCGTAGATGTAGACACACGTTGGTAGTGAGGGACCTTTGAACCCCAGACGTATTGACTCACTTTCTTCCCAGCCGTTACCATGCTTATTCCTGCGTTTTAAACGTTTTACCGCTATCAGTTCACTATTGCTTGAAATAATTTCTAGCATGTCTTTTTCACTCAAGTCCAATTCTACATCCTTAATAACGCCGTAAGATATAATAACTTCTAATGGTTTTTGGTATCTCAAAAGGTTTCTCTCTAAAAGGTTTGCAATTGATCAACTCCTCAGCGCTTTCTGCATTTTCAAACTACATAAACACTTTATAGGGGTTTATATATTTTACCCGGCTAACACTACTAATTTTATTTGACCTTAATAATTTAGCAAGCGCGAATTGCTTTGGTAATTTTTCGGAATTATTAATGTACACATCAAACATCTGTCCCAATCTCTTTCCATTTCTTCCTACCGCTATCCACCGTTCTTCCTCATCCTCCTCCTGGGTTCTCTTATTACGATTAACTCTAGAACTAGAGTACTCAAGCATTTTTTTCTCACGTTTCTTCTCTATCAAACAAATCTACGACTCCGCAACATTACTTGTCCCGGGAAGAATATTATTAAGCTCGTTATCTTCTTGAATTATATCTTCCTCCATGTTAAATAAGATACACTATCGCATGCAAAAATTCACCATTGCACGATATATGTAAGTAGGTACACAATAGCGCGAAATATTTCCGGAGGTAAGACTGCTCAGCGACAAAAAACAACGCGACTATAGCGGACCAGTGTGCACAGCGCACTGAACACTGATAGAGAATCTAGACATTGTAAAACTTTTACAGCCAACAACACGGTGCGTCTAAGAGTTGATTTTTATGCCGTGCTAGAAATAATGAAAAAATATGTGTGCGTGAGCGCATATCGAGAAGTTGAGCATGGTTTCAGCATTACTTGAACGTAGCGTTCTGTCTATATTTCTTTGTAAAACGTCCCCGACGTTACATATGTCCGAAAAAAATGTTTTTTCGCAATAAACAGCTATCTAAAATGTTAAAAGATAAGGTTAAAAAAGACTCACCGTTGGGTAAATTTTCGACGATACTTATGTTATAGAAATCCACTTCGAACTCCGGCAAATTGTCGTTTAGGTCCAGGATCTCCACTTCAATACGTGCTTGAGCGGTCTTGAGAGGATTGTCGACTTGCGCTGCTTCGATTTGAAGGACGAAGGTGTTCCCTGAAAAGAACGAACGATTTTCTTCTATATTGTGGAGAGAGTTTACATGCATAAATTACATAAGGACATACATCCAACCCAGCAGAATTATTTGTAGGCCTGAATACTTGTTCCTTGCGGGATTCAGACCCGCGGCCCTCAGCAAACAACTCATTGAAGACACTGCGCCACGGAGCTTTTACTATTGACACAAATCATTAAAATAGAATGATAACGTTACTTTAGGGATATCAATTAAAGATTTTAAAATTAGTTACTTCAGATCCGCGTGAAAACTTAAAATTATGTGTCCTACCTAGTTTGCAAAAGTACGTCCCGCCCTTTCTCAATTGCGTGCACTATCACCTAATCCTTACATCACTATCCTAATACCACTACACTAGGAAAGACACACGGCCGTCGATAATACAACAATGAATTAAATTAAAATAACACGAAATTAATTTTAATGTCTTTGGAGAAGGCCTATATTTAGCAACGGGCTTAGATACAACGGAATAGACTGTGAAGGTAACGGAAACAAATCATTTAGAGTGACTGACGAGTTGCGAGGCACATGCGAGTGCAATTCACCTGCAAAACGATGACAAACCTTTCAACTTGTGTATGAGCTTTAACGAGCGATGGACTTTTACTTACAGTAGATGAGGAGGAGGAGGTATTACAATCACCTGCGTTGTTTGTAGAATATGTATCAATTTTTATTATCTCTACAATTTTTTTCAAATCATAACTCTTTTTAGAAAAAAAAATCTACAATAAAAATATTTTAGTATTACAATCAGCTACAAACGATTCTTAACGCATTGGTAATCAAAATTTTTCGAAAATTATTATATTTCATGAAAAATTACAACTTTTAGTAATCATCAGAAGATTTTTTCAGGACTACAAACGAATAAACGGTATTACAATCATCTGCGTTGTTTGTAGAATATGTATCAATTATTATTTTTTTTTACTTCGAGTTCCAAGTTCACAGAGCTGAGGAGGTTTCGCATTATATTTCCATACGTGGGAGAGCCATGTTTCAGCTATATTATGGTTATAACAAGAAGAGATTGACTAGACCGCGACCTAGCATTCTTATCATCAGGTGGACTGTATGCTCGTTTCTCACCCATATTCTATATAAAAACAGCAGAAATGGCAACGGCATGACGGCTTATTTTGTCTTGTGAATTTTTCGTAAGATAGAAATGCCAATAAGATAATGCTGATTACGTTAGTATTTTGATCAAAATCATCAGCCAGTCAAAATCCTCTTCTGATCGTGTGTGATAAACGAATATGGGTGACAAACGAAACCCAGATTGTATTCGGACGGAAAGATAAACGCCGGCAAATTATTCCACTCCTTTACTGTACGCATTACAAAAGTCGAAGCAAACTGTTTGGTTCTGTAGCCGTGATAGGAAAAGGGGATAACTCTCGCCGGGCAAGGTGTTCAGGGGTCCCGGGGAGTAGCCAACGCTCCGAGCGGTAGTTCGCAGCTATTATATATATATATATATATATATATATATATATATATATATATATATATATATATATATATATATTATATATATATATATATATATATATATATTATATATATATATATATATATTATATATATATATATATTCTGAATGTGTATACTGTTGGCCCTGCGGCCTTGACAGCTTCATCTGATTAGGTTCATAAGTGAGTACTTACGAACTATTTAGTGCAACGATTCTGGCAGAATATATATATTGCTTTCACTTCGGAACTTTAATAGCGCGATTTAGCCTTCGATGTATTTTCGCTTGTGGCGCGACGACAGTTCCGCCACATCACCCCCCTGCTCAGACCAGAGGTCGATATTCTGCGCGTGTTCTCGAGGCTCACAAGGTTGGTTTCAACCAAATCAAGGTCACCAATGAGCCTTTTAGCACGTCTCTCCACTGAGGCCAACGCTGCAAGATGGCATTTTGCAGCACCAGCCCATATGTGAGTATGTGACAACAGTACTCCATGGACAACTGTGCTGGCGCTTTATATAAGGTAAGTAGCTAGTACCTTTGAAGCTTGATTTTTTTGGCATTTTCCACAGTCACCTATCAAGGGAGGAAGTGGGTAGTGGATTCTCGTACGCTGTCACTATGCGTGATTATTGGACGTCTTACTTGGTAAAGCATAGCATTGTTGAGTAGACGCTATATTTATTAGAAGAACTTCAACCTACCTAGTAAAGCCTAGCATCCAGATTTTTGTTCCTGTCGTTGCTTCAGCGAGTTCTATCCTCACTTATTGGTCTTTAACCTACCTGGTAGTTTCATTGTTTCTACTGTTATGACTTTATCAGGCTGTAACTATCTTGAACGTGAACTTACCGGGCAACGTCTCCGCTTCCAGATCGATCTCCTTATCAAGGAAGAGCGTGGCGTTGAGTGGTCCGAGCGAGAAGTAGCCGCGCTCGTTGCCGGCGAGCAGCTGGTAGCGCAGCGGCGCGCCGAGCCCCGCGTCGCGGTCGAACGCGCGCACCGCCGCCGGGAACACCAGCTCGCGGTGCACGCGCCGCCCCTGCCGCACACGCGCACGTCACACACGCTACTCCGAACTGACAACACCACTCGCCGCCGTCACACGCTATTTACTATTACCATTACTGCCTTTTATAGTCCTCTGCTGATTATAGACCTCCGCAATAGGTTGCCTCATAGGGCTAATGGCCATAATTGTCACGCTTGGCAAGCGAGCTGGCAACCGCAGTTTTATTGAAGAAGCTTCTGCCCATCTAATGGTTTGTTTCCCTCTGTCACCTCATAGGATACCCACGAAACGATAAAGGGTAGTTAGTGGATATTCTTACAACACTATTACACGGTACACAAAGTCGTAAAGTAAGTTGCAGATGTCTCGCACACACACAACTTACATAAGGACAACAGTACGCGCCGGTGTCATACACCATTCATACACACCCATAAATACTTTAGGTAAACATGGCGCGCCGGTGTCACGCATACCCACAACTCAACCTTAACTAAACCAACTTTAAGACTTATATGACTCTTCCAATTTGCAGTCTGAACCCTTAACTATAACGCTACTGTTGCCTCCGAAAGAGCAAGCTTGTACTTAACCGATTTTCTACAGAGAGTTATTTTCCAATAGCAGAGAATGTTCAGAATAAGTAATATAGGCAAATGATTAAGTAAAAATAAAAATCAATTAAAAAAATCTCAAACATTATGTCCTTTGTATCTTTTAAATTCAAAATGCGCGGTAATGCATAATTTTACTACACACGCACATATTCGTAAGCGTCGATCGGTCGGCAAAAATGTCAATTGAATCGCACACAGAGGAGCGCGCGTACACATAGTTGTTGCCCATAAATCACATTCAATATGGGATAGTTTCAAATAAAATTAGAAGCCTTATTTACTCGTATTTATTGTAAAAAATTAGAAGCCTTATTTACTCGTAATATTACAATGGTTCTTCTGTAGTATATGCCATAAAAAGACTAGGAGCCTTACTTGTGTGAAATAGATAGATAGTTTTATTTCAGTTTTTTTCCCATAGCACAATGGCGTAATGCCGTTCCATAATATCTTGTTATATTGTTATATAACATAGTAATATATTATATTATTAGTATCTTATGACTTTCTTCTGCAATTTATAAAAATTTAATATACGTATGTACACAAAAGCAATAATAAGTTTATTAAAAATATTAATATAGGTACATGCTTTAAATACTAGAAATAAGCACTAAGTTAACACCAGTTACACAACTCTGGAGTCAGTAATCCCTTCGTGGGCCAATGTATAGGCTTTCATAACAAAGATCCAAAAAATATACGTATGTATTAAAAACTTTTAAATTTTTTCTACGCAAAAGTTGTTTAATAAGGATTAGTAAATAGTACATAATTAATAATAACCCCCTGGGAATAAAGTGGGAGCAATACCACGCTGTTAATATATAAACAAAAATTCTTACTGATTCTTTTCACAAGGGTAGATGGTCCTTCACAGAAACACTTGTTTGAGTGAAGGATCTACCTTTCAATTGAGTTATAATACTTGTAATCTGTGTTCAAAAAAAATATACTAATCTATTCCATTACAATCCGCTCCATTCCGTATCTTTCCATTCCATTCCATCTTATTCTTGGCAGGCTGGTTAGTAATCTCAGTTTTTTTATTATTTTAAGTTGAGGAAGGTGCTGCTTCTCATCTGTTTCATTTCGCTCTGTCACCACAAAAATCCACTGAATGGTGGAAAAGATTCTTACACCACCAGCACAATATGTAATTATATACTCGTAACTACACCAAATTTTAGTTTTTTAGGTAATAATAGTTTCATATGGCGAGATATACTCACCAGCAGCGGATAGAACTCGGGTATACTTGTCCTGTAGACGTCTTGCGTAAACTTGGGAGGCAGGTCATCATTGTCCGCTACAATGACGTGCACCGTAGCGTTGGATGCGCGAGGTGGAGATCCACGATCCTAGAAATAAATTTCTTACTATACTGAAATGTAAGTTGAAGTGGCAATAAACCGACCATGTAGCTCGAAGAATCGACAACCGAAAAAACGAAAGGTTCGCGAACGGCAGCCTCGTAATAACGGTTGGTCCTTGGCAGAGTGGCTTAGCAACATGTTGTGGTTCTGAGGGCCGCGGGTTCGGATCCGGCACGGAACAAGTATTTGTATGGCCAACAAATAATTGTTCCGGGTCTGGATGGTTGTCCTTGTGAAATTTATGTATGTAAACTGTCTCAACGATACAGGAGGAAATACTAGTGTGAGAGTAACTTTTTTTTAATAAAAAAAAATAAGCGAAGTACAGTAACACCCTCTTACCTAATTCTGCCACCAAATAGCAGTGTATACATTGCATTGTTTTGTCTGAAGGGATTAGAGAGCCAGTATAATCACAGGCTGTGGTGCATTTAAACTTTATCGTCAGAGGTGACAACGCATCTTAGCCTTCTTTGATTGAAGTTGACTGCAGGAGTGCATGGACTGTAGTGGCCAGTTACCAACAAGTGGGCTATAAATTTGTTTGTTACTTCAGTTTAAAAACATAATGACGACTTGGTAAGACATGCAGAAATTTGCTGGATGCAGGTGGCTCGAGATATTTTTATTCCTTGGCATTCCTTGGTGTAGGCCTATGTTCAGCAGTGGACTCGGGCCGTAATGATGATGAGGGTGATGATATTGAAATGGTACTTTTACTAAAATGGTACGAGTATAATGTGAAATTACGTCTATAGAATTGTTCGAAACGAGAAACGTTTAAGTTAAAAAAGATATTGTGTTTCTATGCCATGTGTTGGTCCACAACTAACAGCTGAACTGGTGTGGATGAGATTCTGAAGCAGAAAAGATTTGCTGCGCTGGCCCGATGCGGGTAGACGTACTTCACATATCCTCAAAATATTTTTCACATGCAGGTTTTCTCCACGGAATTTTCTTTGTGATAATATACTTGGCGTTAACAAAAATCTAAAAAATTGGGAGTTCGACGGAGATCGAACTCCCGTTGCCAACCAAGCTACGACAGCAAAAAAATCATCAACATAATCATCATCGTCATAGTCCTTCACAAATCGTCTGTTGAACATAGAACTCCCCCAAGGAATACCACAAAGCACGGCCATGAGCCACCTGCATCCCTCGACATCCTGTATTCCTTACCAGGTCGTCACTCCATCTAGTGGAGGGCCGTCTTACACTTTGCTTACCGTTACGAGTTTGCCACTCGAGAACCTTTCTTCCCCATAGGTTGTCAGTTCTTCGATCTACATGGCCTGCAAATTGCCACTTTAGCTTACTAATTTATTAGAGTGTGTTGGTTACTCTGGTTCTGCTGTAGATCCTTATTTATCGGGAAATCCGAAGGAAATGAGAAAAAAATCATATAATAAATATAAAATAAATAAATATATGAAAGTTACAGAATATAATTAAGGTTGCTTTCACACCAGGCCTTTTCTCAATTTTAAGCTGACTAGAAAATGCCACACTGCTTTAATATTTTGTTAGTCACTAGGCAGATTTTCGCGATATTTTGATCGTCGGTTTTCATTAATACAATATACTATTCAGCTCGTTCCTTATTACAGCTTCGATCTTGTCCACATACCATTCGGCCCGGTTGCTGTTTTGGTACATGGTACACCTGTGGTCGTACACAACATCTTTAAAAACATCTTTATTTAAATTTGGCTTTTACAACGCACTTTTTGATTATCGCTTCAACACGTGGTAGAGCCACACTGCAGCTATATTGTGGTTGTAGTACGAATGGGTCGGCTCGACCGGGGAAGGACCACGCTCTCACAGAATACCAGCGTAAAATAACAGCTTAATGCTGCTGTGTTTCGTAGAGAACCGGAAACCCTTTTTACTGGAAACGAGGCATTCCATTAGTCCTCACGGGTTGTCACGCATCTACATTTTGATTCTTTATTGAGGATAAATTTAGATGTCTATGGGCCACAGCAACCACTTACCGTCAGGTGGACTGTGTGCTAGTTTGTTACCCTTACCCTATAAAAAAGACCACTACGCAATAGTTTCGTTAGGTGATACACGTGGGCATGCAAAGTCAAACTATTTCAATCAAAATATCTTTATTTAAATATGGCTTTTACAAAGCATTTTTTGACCATCGTTTCAACAAGTCCCTTCAACGAGATCTTGTGAGATGACGCGGTAAGAATTTACCAGTAGACTATATTTCCCCCAACCGTTACAATTTAACCTCATAAAATATAAACGAAAGTAAAAGAAAGGTCTAAGAAATCATTCTAATCTCTAATTGAATCTTTTAAATAGACATCTAATTTATAAAATCCTTTCTTCGTAAGAATTCTTTATACATGCGTTTTGAATTTATACAGAGGTAAATCAGTATTAATACAGGGTATCTAGTTATTTTAGACGGCTCCGTGACGCAGTGGCTTAGCAATGAGTTGCAGCGCTGGGGCCTGCGGGTTCGAATCCCGCACGGAACAAGTATTTGTATGGCCTAAAAATTATTTTTCCGGGTCTGAATGTTTGTCCTTGTGCAATTTATGATTGTAAACTATCGCCACGATACAGGAGAAAATCCTAGTGTGGACATCACTCATTTAGTCAGAGATATTAAAATAGTAACGCAACATTTCATGAATCTTCTAGAAACCTAACAAACAATATAATTCTTAATACATACAGAGGCTGTAATAGTCAAAAAAAATTCTCTGTCGCCCGCGTCGTAGTCGATCGGCTTGGCCAACACCAGCGCCGGCTTGTGGGAGCTCTCCAGGGCGAACCGTCCTTCGGGATCGCCGTCAGTGATGCTGTATTGGACGTCCGAGTTGGGGGTGTTAGGTTTGTCCCGATCGAAAGCGCGGATGCCTTTGAAAATTGTAAGACCTGAAAAAAGACCAATGACTTGTGTACAGACGAAAAGGGAGCAACAGATTAATCTTACGACAAGAGATAGAAGAATCTATTAAGGGAAATAAAAGAAAGATATTTGCTCTGTGACTGAACGGTAGATGATGGTGATTATCTCGTATATGCCAGGAATTAAATATCTTAATTTAAAATAAAATATTATTGACGGCTCCGTGGCGCAGTGGCTTAGTAATGTGTTACGGCGCTGTGGGCCGCGGGTTCGAATCCCGCACGGAACAAGTATTTGTGTGGCCCACAAATAGTTGTTCCGGGTATAGATTTTTGTGCTTGTGCAATTTACGTATTTAAACTGTCTCCGCGGTACAGGAGAAAATACTAGAGTAGGATAACGATTTTCTTAGATTAAAAATGTCTTTAGTTAAAGAGAGGCCAGAATCTAGTCGTCGTGGGTTTATTGCCTGGCAGTGATAACTGGCTGTTTATTTAATTGTAACTGTAATTCTTTTTTCGTTAATCAAAAAAATGCTCGTTAGTTGCTCGTTAATTACTTCACTTAAAAAAAAGAGTACCTACTTAAATAATTATCCCGGTGAATTTAATGTTTATAGGGCCATGCGTGGCTTTTGTTCTCACTGCATTAACATAACATTAAAAAAACAAACCAAAATGTTATAATGCTCGTCCGTCCCCCATATAGCATTGTATTTCATTTCTGATGATAAGGGTAAGAAAACGAACATAATTTGTCGAGAATTTTTGTACTGTGTCGGGTGTCTAGAAATAATTTGTAGTTTTAGGAGAATCTAGACAACGCTCGACATTCTGGCTACCCTAATAAACAATACCCAATACACAAGTTATGAAGGCCAGATTTTACATTGTAGAACCAGGTTTGGGCTGTATTAGAGGTGTCTTAGTACCACAGCATCTTACAATCAGTTGGAGAGTGTGCTCGTTTACCACTCTTATTTCTATGAAAACAAGTAAGCCTCCCAAAAGTTATTATTCCGACCGTGCCCTCCACCTCTTTTATAAAAATCTATATAAAATTTGCACAGTTACAGTATTATAAACTATGTATCACTATCCCACAATCTATGCATTTTTGTGGTACACTTTACTGGGAAACTATCACACTTTCAGGTTTGCGCTTTGACACAGTATTTTCGATTCATGTCTAGATGTGTTATCAATCATAAAAATATTACTTTATCCCCATTTTAAAAAAAAAAATAGAAGATAACAATTTTCGTTAATGAGGGCTCTTTCTCCACGACTTTTTCTGCCACCAGGGCGGCGCCACTAGAAAGTGATGTATAATAATTGACAGATTTCATAGCGGGGAAGTTAATCTGTTCGGAAAATGTAAAGGTTATTGTCTCTTTCTGTACTATTAGCTATATTTTATATTAATAACATTAAAAATAAATAAAACAAACCACAGATATTCATAAAAGTAGAAAAATTAAAAAAAAGTTAAAAATGTGCAAAAAATTAAAGAGCACCACTAAAACCAAAAGTTTTATTAAAAACCAACTTCTCAATTAAATTACATTGTTTAACAAAAACTTAACCTCAGTGTCAACTAGCGACATCTAGTGAGAAAAAAATTATTAGCCCTCATTACATTTTTATTGTATTATAGTAATAAAACTAAAAAAATACTGGTAGTACCAGGTTAGTTACGTTAGATGGCGCTATTTATGAATTATGAATGGAGCATAACTTGATGAAAATATGTCGGATAACCTCTCAGGTTCCGACATTGTTTAGAATCAACTTAGGCCCGCCACATACATACGGAATTCCGTTTCGATATTCCGATTCGGAATCCCGAACGCAACAAGTCTATATAAAATCTATGACCCGTCACACACGTACGACAGTTTTCCGTACGAAATTTTGCGGGTAAAACGGATGTGTGTGGACGACCCCTTCGGAATTCCGAAACGGAAACCCGAAACAGAATTCCGTATGTATGTGACCGGCCTTAGTCAGATCTATGGTCTAGCCAAGGTCAATAATACCTATATTTTTTGCAGAACAATTATTTTTTAAATGTTATAAATTATAAGAATTCGCGAGCCATTACAAAATTGTACTTTTATCTAGTATATTATTATAGTTTATTTACCTGTGGGTGTCAGCTCATCCACCGTAACCCTGTAGGGAAGGTCCAGGAACGTTGGCGCATTATCGTTTACATCCTCGATGTACACGGTCACCGACAAGAAAGCCGATATCTGGGGACAAAGTAAATATAAGTAAAGAAGTTACTTAGTGATTCTGCATGTTGCAGCTGTAATGTGAACTAGAACCGAAGACTTTTTTTTAATGACAACAAGACATAATAAGACGTGACAACACATCTGCATTTTGGTTCTTAATCGGGAACAGATGTAGGTGTCTATGGGCCTCAGCATTCGCTTACAAGGTGCACTGTGAGCACGTACATAAAATTACCACAATGCTTATCACCCAGAGGCGAAGATGCTATGGTTTCATTATTGAACGATCCTGACACACCTATCATGCTTCTTTTACATTTGCCTATGCGTATATGCCTATGTTCAGCAGTGGACTTGTGAAGGGCTGTGATGATGATGATGATGATGATGATATGCTCATTGGTTAAAGGTATACTTAATTGCCAAATTGGTCTATAAGCTACGGCTGGGTGTCCCTTGTGACTTCGTCACTCACTTCTGAATTATGCTAAACTTCTGTACTTTGCTATGTCACTCTTCCTCCATTCATTTTTCACACGAATCCAAACCATTTTTTTCTTAATCCTCGTTACATCTTCATGCGTTCGTTTATCACCCTAAATGATATAAAAATAATACAGATATGAAACAGTCAGACTAGTTTATTTTAGCCATGTATTTCCATAGTATAATGTCGTACCTATATTTTGGATCGGGGAAACGAAAATGGCACTGAAATTACATTTGTTTCGCAGAAGAAGAGAGCCCATTAAATTACTCTACGGTTTAAAACTTAAAGCGCTTCTGACACAACATTTTAACAACATTAATATATTAACTCGGCTTTCAATACATTTACGAAAACGTATGTACAAGAAAATATAATAAGTTTAAAAAAAAAAGTGAAATTCATTCTGTTAATTGGAGTAACAGTAGCCTGTAGTGCCAATAGTGTTGTAGCTAATAGTGCAAGTTACTCGATTCTACAAAGTAATAGCAATGTATTACGCTTTTAATACACATCCTAGAAAAAGCATACAACATTTTTCCACCGCTAAGTTCAAATTCTGATTGTACACAAAGGAATTTATAGATGATTATAACCCCTAGGAATGAGATGTTCGCTTTCAAGCTATTTTATTACGATTTACTTATTACTTAATCGTGTAACTTATTAAATGTTTGTAAACTGTTCTTTTTCTTAAATAAATAACCATGAAATTTAAAAAAAAATATACCATGACTATTTTTCATATTCATACTTTGTCATCCGATTCTAAGCTATGTTCAAAATTTCAAGTCTCTAGCTAATCGGAAAGCTTCTAGAAAATGCGGCACGTGACAAGGCGGCACGACACAAAGGCGACCGTATCTAAGCGAACAGACTATACTAAATTTGACCCGAACAGACACACGAAATAGGCACACGAAAGCAAGTTAATAAAAACATGGTAAAAAAATGTCTCGCTGGATTTCTTGCTGATTCTTCCCAGGACTGAGGTGCTTTCCGATCCAGTGGTAAATTAAACATAAAGGTGATCTTTAATAAGTACACATTATATACTAGCCAAAGATGTTTTATGATACTAGCGATTCGCCTCGGCTTCGCACGGGTGATTTCTGAATCTCGACAACAGCGCCACCGGGTCCAAAACAGAATCTAGGCTGCCACTCAGACACACAAAAAAATTCATCAAAATGGGTCCAGCCGTTTTTGAGTTTTAACAGACAGCAATTGGTTTTTATTTAAAGAAATAATCTAGATATTGAATAAAAAATGTATTTAAAATTCTTACTGGTATTTTTCAGTGACAAGATCGTCGCTAGGATTTCTTCAAACCTTCATGAAATATTTAAACCGTGTAGTGGCGGTGTAAGAATATCCACTAGCTCATATCGTCCCGTGGGTGTCGTAAGAGGCGACAGAGAGAAACAAATGAGGAGATGGGCAGCAGCATCTCCCTAATTACGACTAAATATAAAAAACTGCGGTTGCCAACCCGCTTGCCAAGCGTGGCAACTATTGCAAATATCCCCCCCTATGAGGCAATCTATCCTAATCAATCCTATGTTCAGCTGTAAACTTTAATAGACTAACGATAACGGTAACAAATAACATAAAATTAAAAATATTGTACATCCGTCTTCAATATAAATTATTAATAATAATTTAAAATTAAAAATGTTGTACTGCCTACTTCAATATAAGTTATTAAAAATAACTCAAAAACTATTGGTCTGACGTTGATCAAATTCATATGGGACCACACGAGAAGTACCAGCTTTCAAAAAAAACTGCCAAGTGCGAGTCAAACTCGCGCACCGAGGGTTCCGAACAAATCCGTAGGTATATAAGTTTAAAATTATTAAAAATATTTTTATTATATTATGATGTAACAAAAAATTTATGCTTTTTGCTTCGTACCAAATTTCAAGATTCTGAGTTCACGGGAAGTACCCTGTAGGTTTTGATTCCCTTGCGAATGTCGAAAATTTGCGGCATAAACGGCTGTATCTTTTGATTTAGAAGTTTGATTTTTTTCACAGCTCCAAGGGACAGTAGACTTGAGTATTTGATATGAATTTCAGCTTGATACCTCCACGCGTTCCTGAGAAAAAGGGTCTTGACAGACAGACAGATGGACAACAAAGTGATCCTATAAGTGTTCCGTTTTTTTCCTTTTGAGGTACGGAACCCTAAGAAGAATCATCGAAATCGGTTCACACAGTAAAAAGTTATGAGGTAACACACATAAAAAAACATGCAGTCGAATTGAGTACCGTCTCCTTTTTGGGAGTCGGCAGAAAATAACATGGGCTGTATAGCAGTGGACTTTAGCAGGATGAAACGGTAACGGTAAGATAAATATTTAAATTGTTTACGCGAAAATCGTTACGCTTTAACAACTGTACGTATTGCCTCCATTGAACCGTGTACAAGACAGAGGCATCTCACTGGCACGGAAGGCTTCAAAGGCCCGCAAATAATTCAACAAAGCGAAACGGGTGAAGGCCGCCGGTACGTATGCGGGAAATGCGCGCTGCTCTACTCCCTTTACACAGTCTTATTAAATTTATAACGCGATTCAATGAACATTCTATTGTTATAATATCCCAGCGTGTATACATATAAATATCCACGGTATCGGATACGTCTTACGACGTGGCCTAGGATACGACTGTATGGCCTAGTGTGCTGTTTACAGGGCCTGCTCGACTACCTCGTTGGCTGCTCGTTTATCTGTATGCAATTATTCGTTGACGTCGCAAAGGACAGGAGATGAAAAAAACGTCAAATAAGTTTAATTTTCTGATGAAAAAGCTAGTAGTCGGGGAATAATAAATGTTTTCTTACTCTCCTGTAATTTTTTGAAAAAATGAGGTTCGCCCCTTTGCGGCGTTAGCGACGAATTATGTAAAAAAAAATTATGTGGAGACAAATTAAAAGTTTTTTTTTTGCCGTGACAGATATTGAGTATTTCCGTCAAAAAATTCTGAGTAGCTGCCCGTAGTCAGGAAGTTAACGGTGTTTCACAGCCGTGCCTCGGAAAGCACGTAAAGCCGTTGGTCCTGATCTCTCTTCGGTCGTGTCTGATTGTCGTCCCTACGGACTATAAGAGGGAAGGAGGGATATAGAAGGGAGTACATGTGTTTGCGCTTACACTTGGGCACTATAATCCTGCAGATGAACGGATTTTATAGTACTTATAATATATACGTAGTAGAGTCATGCTGTAGCTATATTATGACTTTAGAACGAATGAGTCGGCTCGACCGGAAGAAACACGCTCTCTTAAGCCGCGTATCCACCAAAAATGTTGACAACAGTTATGTTTCCAACTGTTTACAACTGTTTCCAACAAGCGTCTCCACCGAGGTAACAAGTGTTTTGCAACAAGCGTATTCCTTTGATGTTGCCGCCGAAAATGGAAACACGGTTCCCGACATTGTTTCAAGTTTTGTTGCCAACACAACAGTTGGCAACAAAACTTGGTGGAGACGCGGCTTTAGAATACAAGCGTAAAATAGCAGCATGAAGCTGCTATGTTTCGTATGTATGCTCGTTTGTCACCCAATTGGTCAAAATAATTGGCTTTGCGCAATGGTTCTGAATGTAATGATGAAAATTAATATCACTGCTGAACGTAAGCCAGTGGCGTAGATAGGCGTGGGCGAAGTGGGCCCTCGCTCGCGGCCTCGCACTTGAAGGGGCTTTACCATAGAAAACTAATTAATTTGATTACTTTTACGACTTTTACTTTTACGAAAAATAATGTCACAAATTTAAAAGCGTGTTTGTTTGGCGCCTGGCAAGAAACCCGTGTTAAGTGCGATTGAGAGGCCGTTGTAGCTACATTCAAAGACCGCGACCGTTAGATAGACGGAATACGAGACTTGTCAGGAACTAACTATGAGTAGGTATGTCGTGTCAAAGCATGTTTTGTAGGATACATCTATTGGATTGATTTTGGGAACGAAAGAAAAGGGGCCTTACTAATGCGACTTCGCCCATGTCTATATTAGTATACGCTACGCCTCTGACGTAGCCAGACCGTGTTGTGACGGTGTAAGAAATATCATCTCCACGAGATGTCGTAAGAGTCAACAGAATGAAATGAAACAAGAGATGGGCAGCAGCATCTTCCTGATAACAGCTCTAAATAATAAAATTGTAGCTCTCAACCCGCCTGCTAGTCTCCTTTTTGAAGAATTGAATTGTGTCTAGTCTCCATTTTGAAGTCGGTAGAAAAAGGCCAACATTTTCTGATAAAATATACCCTAGATTACTCCTGGTCTAGGAGTCTCTTTTCAAAAATAGTTATTCAGGTCTTAATACATGTAGCATACAAATAACACCTAGGGCTAGCATGGGCAGGGACAATTTTATCCCCGAGTAAAGGAGATCGTGTTTATCCCCTCGCTTAGTTTTAAACACCCTTCGAGCATGGGCACACCGGTGGATATAATCTACAGTAGATAAAATGGGATATAGACTTAGACTTAGATAGATTTTTTGTATGAATATAAACTTCAGCCCACGTCCAATGAACTAGGATAAAATTGTCCCTTTCAATTGTCAAAAAAGCATAATTTTTTATCTTTCATTTGGCTCCATGCTACGGACGGGGGATATATGTCTACTCGTTATGTCAATCGGGCATATACTTCTCCCCGTTGTCGTGCTTTGGCATGAGGACAAGATAATTTTATCTCTTGTCAGTGGATATAATCGAGTAATAATTTTTTTGCCCATGCTAGCTGTGCTGAGCTTAATAGAAGGCAGCTATTTCGGTATTACAGGCAGACACTTCTATTTTGTTTATATGTATAGATTTTCTAATTACTAAACGCTAGCTGTAAATTTCATAATAGGTGAATAACCAGAGTTCGATGCCCGGCGGCACCTATCAAAAACTGCAATATTAAGTGTTTACCAAGTGCTATGTGGTGAAGGAAATCATCTTGAGGAAACCTGCATGTTCAAGTAAAATTTCAATTATAACTTTTAAAATTTAAAATCAACACGGTTTACGAGTACAAAGATGCTCCTTCCTTTAATACTTTTAGCCTGAAAAGAGTCTTTGTCCACCTAAATAACTACTAAACTAAGTTTTCTTTGTTAGCGCTAAAAACTTAGCACGCGAGCATGTTTAAAATATGTTTTTGTAAGATGTGTAGCCTTTTTAAAAATACTCAAAGTTTTAACGTTAATTTCTTCTCTTTACGAAATATACCAAACTTTAAATTTTGTAATAATTATTATAATATTATTTCTGAGTATACTGAGTAACTTAGTAAGTAATTTATATAAATAATATTGATGTTGATGATATGATATGTTCTAATTTATGTTTAAAAGTTAGATAATACAAAAATAGTAAGCCCTATAGTGTTGCTGTGCCCTTGCAGGGCGTCACATGTACCTATACCTATCTAATGTAGGTACCTACCATCTTAAATTTTTAATGTGGTAATATGCAATAAATAATTTGAATTTGTAACGCATAAAAATAAACTTGAATTAAAACTTGTATTTTACAACAGCTTCTTATACCTACTAGCGTTTGAGTGATAATTTAGATTAACAAATTACTAATTATTTTATAGTAATTTGTTAATTTAAATTAAAAACAAAGCACCCACTTACCATGGTGGAGTGTGTAATCGTTTGCCACCGTTATTTTAAAAAAAACATGGGACTATACCATGGCATATCACAAAGCACCACAGTCCCGAATCACCTTTCCGCAATACTTGATTAAAAACGCCTGCAAGAAAGTAATAGCAATGGATGACGTATTTTGATTTTATTGTAACGATTATTAAGCCGTCAGGCGAACTATATTAAATTGATTATTTTTAGGTTTTTGCCTTACATATTTAAAATAACAAGCAAAAAATAAAGTTAAGTAAATAAAATATTCATATTGAAAAATAATATTAGATAATATTAGGTACATATAATTGTCATTTAATAGTAGTCGTCTCTGTGGAGGGGATCGTATGGGGACGTATCTTCCAAATAATCCAGCAGTGTTCGTTATGAGTATATTTATATTTATTGGTTGGTGAATGTTATGACGCTCCGAACTTTCTATGTTGCTCCCTTGCATCAGTTTAGCTATTTATGATCGGAAAATCTTGACAAAACAATGAATATAATGCATATTCAATTACGTCCTAAAGGAACTGTATCCGCAACTTGTCTCCGGTGAAGACAAGGGTGTTGGTTCCTTTGACTATAATAAAATACTCCATTATATTATGATCTCAATATATGGTTCACAGATAGCGTCTTTCTACAGTGCCCGAAATTTTTAGAACTTAAACTCTAGTTAAACAACTTTTACTTTTCCTCTATTAAAATAAAGAATATTAACATACGTATCTATTTTAAGTCAATCTTGTATTTCTCAGACAAATGAATGTTTTATTCTTATGAGAAATAAATTTTTTAAACCAGAAAGCAGAAAATATAGTTAAAGCGCCATCTCTCAGTAAAACTTGAAATTATGTTACGCCACACTTACTGCAAAAGCCTTAAAGTAGTGCGCAGTAAGGCGTGACGAGAAAAATTGTATTGCGAAACTAGATGTCACTGACGCATATCAAAATTTTAATTTATTCAACCTACATTTTAAGACACTAGATGTCACTTATTATATTTAATGTAATTTGGTAAATAATGATATTAACTATTATGTGTGACGATTTAAATGTTTTTAAAATACCCATTTATTATGATACTTAGTTTATTTAGTTTAGTTTTTCAATTTTCGCTTTTATAATAATTTTGAACATGAAACAAAAGCATACATATAGGTATTAGGTAGGTACAATGTCGTATTATTAAGATATTGAAGGTTGTATTTGCATGTTGTACTTTGATTATCCACGTATGCTAGCCGAACTGCGATTACGTCCCATAAATTACCTAGGTCAAGGATTCACAGGCTCACTTCCATCGCCATATAAAATTAAAAACTTCTGGAAATATTTCAAAATTGATCCTTTTCAGTTTTCTTACATCTTTTGAATCAGTTCCATGTTTGTGTACGCCATGTTGTGGCGGAATTAGAAAAATGAAACCATAAGATTACCACTCTTTTGGGTTTCGAAAGAGCCTAGGGTCACAAGAACACTATTACTCTACCGTTCTACATAGAGCTAATGCACAGATCACAGAAGTACTTATGACGTCCAAAAGATGGCGGTATAAAACCCTTTGCGTTGATATCTGTATACACATAAACAAAAATTGAAGTGTCTGTCTGTAACTTTGAAATAACTGGCTTTTTTATAGAATAAGGGTGACATACGAACACGCAGTCCACCTGATAGTAAGTGGATGCTGCGGCCCATCTACATCTTTCCTCGATTAAGCATCAAAATGCAAATGCGTTGTCGCCTCTGAGGACTGGATGGAATGCCTCTTTTCCATTAAAAAGGGTTTCCAGTTCTCTACACTCAAAATACGAAACACAGCAGCATTAAGCTGCTATTTTACGATGGTATTCTGTGAGAGCGTGGTCATTCCCCGCTTGTGCCGACCCATTCGTGCTACAACCATAATATAGCTGCAGAATGGCTCTACCACGTAAAATTTCTGGGGCTATTTGCATGCTTAATAGCATTTTTAAATTTAAAAACGTGAATAACATTTTTAAATTTTTTGTCTCTCTGTCTGTCTGTTTCTGTAATTTTCGGAATGGCTGAGAAATAGAAAAATTATTAAGATAAAGATAAGTACCTATTTGATGATTGTTCGAAAAAATCTAAATGATCCCCACCCAAGCCCTAGTTATACATAGCATACTTACAGACGCGAATCATCGTCAGAAGCATATATTATAGACTAATTGAACGAGTGTCAGAGGTGCGTGTACAGAGTACAAACTACGGAGTGCATTGTTGACGCGCTAATAAGGAATCGGTTCCTCTATATACTTACAAGATCGTCGCCAGTGTCAAAATCGCATCCAAGGCGAAACTTGACGACATTTTGCGGTGAGTCGCTGTCGACCAAGTGGTCCACACTTTGTGCCAGCACCACCGACACGTGTGTTCTATTTACGTCTCTGTACGTAAATAAGTGGACGTCCTCCTCCCTGTCTACTGGTTGCAGCACTAGGTTCTTCCTGCAACAAGAATTAATGATATTTTTAGAATCATGAAGACATTAACTGGGTACCTAACAGGCGATGTATCCGAGGGTGTGTGGCTGCAGACTATGGACAATTATTCATTTCATGTTTAATTACTCATGTTTGCATACAGGAACAAAAATTATTACAATTAAATAAAGTAACAATAGGTCTAACAAAAATAATATGCTGTAATAAAGTTAACCCTACATATGTGTAGGTTAATAATGTACGAGTAGAATCTAAACAAGAAAAATTGAAAAGTCGAGCTTATAATATTAGCTACCTGCCTGAACTAGGTTGAGTACCATCACTTGTTTCAGACCATCACTTGCCCTATGGTTTTATAATGTGGGATACTAGGTAATTTAAATAATTAAACTATATTATCTAATAAATAAAATAACTAAATAACAATTATTTTAGAATTTCTAACTACTTCTCTGTGTCTTCGTAATTTAATTTATTCAGAAATTCCCTTACAGTTATATTACATTTCTTATAACTTAGACTATACCTATATCTTTAGTGCCTTGTTGAGCTTATTATATAGAAATGGTCCTAAAAATATGTAAAATCTGTTTACAAATGCGTTTTTAGTTTGAGGGTTTACACAAACTAAGTCCAATCTTCTCCTGTCTATGGATTTTAAGTTAAATGGAAGTTCTTTAAGCTGTTTTAATATGATGTTCAAGATAAACAACAGAAGGACAGTTAGTACAATATATGCTAAGTAAAGTTGATGTGTTAGAAACCTGAATGGACGGAAAGTGGCTACCTTTAAAACTGGTCTCTGAGCACGTTCTAATGGGAGCAATATTGTTTTAGAAGCACCACCCCAGGAAGTAATACCATAAGTGAGTATGAATTGGCACAAAGCTAAATAGACCTGTCTTGTCAATTTGAAGTCAGCGATGTTACGGAGATAATATGTAAAAATATATGTTAATTTACGAACATAGTAAATCGATGAGCTTGCGGAAATTTAAATTTGTGTCAAGCGTGATATCTAGATATTTTATATTGTCTGTTTTTGTTATTGCGGGACATGCACATGCAGTACCATCATACGAGCTACAACTATGAGCGTAAATATTTAGGTGAGTAGGTATCATTCATTAAAAATAACATATATTGTGTTTTATCTGCGTTTAAGTTTAGGAGATTTTTAAGAAGCCAATTAGCTACTATGTTAAAGCTTTGCTGAGCGTATTTATAAACCTCATCTTGTGATTTAGCTGAGAACAACAGGGCTGTGTCATCCGTATACGACATTATGACACCATTTTGAAGTTGAAGATTTCACAAGTTATTTATATAAATTAGGATCAATGTAGACCCCAGAATACGGCCCTGTGGGATTCCATAAGAGCTGTTTTGTAATTCAGTACTTGTATACTCACCGATTTTTACATATTGAAAGCGATCACTGAGGTAATCGGAAAAAAATTGTAGTTGAGTTCCTCTTATGCTGTTTTTCAAGCTTTTGCAATAGTATAGGACAAGAGATAGTATCAAATGCTTTGGCCTTTTAAACCAAATAAAACTGAAACCGGCTTATAGTTACTAACTAAGTTTCTATCACCGGCTATGTATATAAGAGAAACCACAGCTTTTTTAAGCACTTTCGGGAAAATACCTTTAGATGAGTATAGCATAATTGAAAGATATGTGCTAACGGGGCGGCCAGTAAATGTTTAAAACTTTTGAGTATGCTATTAGATATATTGTGTGTAGTTATACTTAAAATCTCATCAATGTCGGTATTTAACAATACAAAAGAATATAACTTAGAAAAGAATGTGGGCATAAAAATTGGATTTCGAGTGTTGCTTAATTTTAAAGTTGTCACTGCTATTTTTTGCCAACATTAATAAAAAAATTTGCTGTGTATGCAGTTTTTTCTAGGTAAGGTTAATTGTAATGTTAATAAAATTGCTTGATAATCAGTAAGCAAGGAATTAGTAACTAATGTTAAAGAAGGTTTATTTGATTTAATCACAAAATGGTCTAAACAAGAGCCGCTTTGATGTTCATCGATTTTCTCAGGGGTAATCATAGAGTATAGTAATATACACCGGAAGGGGTAATATTAATATTTATGTCACCGGTTAGGATTTTATTTTTATATGTGCTAAGTTTGTTTAAAGTAATATCAAGGAACTCTAGAAATCTATTATTATTCTGAGAAGGAGGGTCTGTAACAAATGCTTTGTCATCTCTGACGACTAAGATAAAATGCCTCGCAGACTATAGTGGCTTAGTGGCTTTATATAGCCTGGAGATAGCAGATCAGTAGTGTAGGCACTTCTGTTTGGAAATAGTTACGAGTGTGATACCTAGTAAACTTCAAACTCAAAAGACGAAAATAAAGACGTGGTAAAATTTAAAAATTTTGTACAGCCGACTTCAATATAAGTTATTAAGAATAACTCAAATAACTCAAAAACTATTGATCTGACCGTGATCAAATTCATATGGGACCACACGAAAAGTATCAGCTTTCATATAAAAAAAGAATAATCGAAATCGGTCCACCCAGTAAAAAGTTACGAGGTAACACACATAAAAAAATACATACGCGTCGAATTGAGTACCGTCCCCTTTTTGGAAGTCGGCAGATAAAATGAGAACATCATCATAGAAGTCAATTAAATACGCATTATTAAGGATAACTCAAAAATTACTGGTCAGATCTTGATCAAATTTATATGAGAGCACGTGAAAAGCACACGCTTTCAAATAAAAAAAGAAACGTCAAAATTGGTTCACGTAGAAAAAAGTTCTGAAGTAACAAACATAAAATATGTAATTAAATAATTTAAAATTAATAATTTTGTACAGCCGACTTCAATATAAGTTATTTTAGAATAACTCAAAAACTATTGGTCTGATCAGTCAGAACTACAGAGAACTATCAGCTTTTCGAAATCGGTTCACCCAGTACAAAGTTATGAGGTAACACACATAAAAAAAACATACAGTCGAATTGAGTACCGTCACCTTTTTGGAATTCGGCAGAAAATACAGTCGAATTAAATACCTCCTCCTTTTTTGAAGTTGGTTAAAAGGTGCAATTTCACCATAACTGAATACTGTGACCCATAGACATCTACATTTATCCTCTATTATAATTCAAAATGCTGATTCGTTGTTGCCCTTGAGGACTGAGATGGAATAGCCTCGTATGCAGTAAAAAGGATCTCCGGTTCTCTACACTCACCATACGAAACACAGCAACATTGAACTGTTGTGTTGAGCTGACCCATTCGTCCTACAACCATAATATAACTGCAGTATGGCTTTACCACGTTAAAGTAATAAGTTATTATCCTTTATTAAAATTGTGTAATATATACGTAATACTAATCCATTGTTAGATTATTACGTACCCTCTGTACTTTTATGCGAAAGTGATAAGTTCATTTACGTAATGAGCATAAAAAAGATTTCAAGATAGGAAAACAAGAAGAACAAAGTTATATTCATATTATGTCATTTTATATTACACTATGCTACAATATAATCCGCTTCCGGTGTAGTTGTTTGTGAGAATTTTTTCTTAAAAACCATGGTATTCATAACTCTATACATCAGTACTCTATACATCAAGATAAAATGGCTTAGCTTTCCATTGACGTCCGTCTAGTTTTGATACGTATTTTTGCAGAAAAGTTACACTATTATAAGCACACACACAGAGTTTAAGCATGCGGAAACATTATTGAAAAAAAATTATTGAAAATCAATTATTCTTGCAATGTTTATGTCTAAACCTACCGTAAAACTGACGCCATTTTGTAATGTCATTGTCGACGTCAATAGGGATGCCGATTCTTTCCGAAAAAGGTCGATTTTTAAATCGATTCAAATCGTAAGCTGATGTATCGGTTCACATAAAATTGATCTCTAAAATATCTAAATTTTTTAAATGTTTGCATTTGTAATGTAAATATAAACCCATTTTATGAAAAACAAAAAAGATAACATAATTAATGATCTCTTATTGAAATTTGTTTTATTTTAACATTACCTATTAGGGCAGATAACAAATAAAATAGGTTAGATAAAAGCTTTTAGAAAAATTTACTTCGCAAATATCCGCGTTATAAAATAAAATGATGTGTCTTACTTAATGAAGAGCACCTCCCGCCCTCCCTCAATTGCGTGCACTATCCCCGTCACCACTAATCCCAGCACCGCTACTCCCAACACCACTACACTAGGCAAGACACACCACTGACGATAATACGACACGTTTTCGCCTCTACACGAGGCATCCTCAGGTGATATAGACTCTACGGTGGCTAACCGCTAAAATAGGTTAGGTTCAACTTATGTCAAAGAACCGAATTGATTGACCCCGACTCCACCTGGTACTAGTCTGTTCTACCCCTAGAGTAGTTTTATAGAGCCGGAGGCGCGTAGGGGGAGCAGCCTCCGCCTGCTGTAACAAATCGTAGGCATCGGACGAGGAGGGATGCGACTTGTTACGCTAAGGCGCAGAGGCTGCTCTTCCCGCAGCGCCGGAGACGTAGCAGTCTCAAAATAGATACAGAAATTCTTCTGAATCAGTCCCCTTATTTTTTTATGATGAAGGGAATTTTTTTTCTCATAAAATGGATTTATATTTACATTATAAATGCAAACATGAAAAAAATATAGATATTTTAGAAATCGATTTTTTGGGAATCGATACATCAGCTTACAATTCGAATCTATTTAAAAAATCGATCTTTTTCGGAAAGAATTGACATCCCTACTGACAATAATAATAAAAATGGCGTCAGTTTCACGGTAGGAATTGACATAAATATTGCAAAAATATTTGATTTTCAATATTTTTTCTCAAAAAGTACGTGTTTCCGCATATTGAAACCTTGTGTGTGTGCTTATAAAATAATACCATATATATGTAATCTTTCTGTAAAAATACGTATCAACACCAAACTCGACGGACGTCAATGGAAAGTCGTACCGTTAAAATTGAGTACTATTATAAGGAAAGTGTTTATTTTCATCAGCTTATAAAAGCTCACTACTGTACATGATACGAATTGCACAAATGCCAGTGGAAAAAAATGTTTCTTACTTTAAACGTTGGATGTTATAAGGTGTAACTTAGGCTACTTACACTTTAAAAAAAGAATTAGGGTTCCGCGCAACATAATTAAAACCCTAATTTACACGCGGGCAAAGTCGCGGGGAGCACCTAGTGTTTAAATAAATTAATAAAAAGAGGATAGAAGTTAACGCTTGTATAGAAAATAACACTAGTAATAGAGTTATTATTTTCTATTGGGAGGTATTACGATAAAAATGCTATAAAAGAAAATGGAAGTGCTTACCAATATGTGTGGTGCGCGTACCTTCAAGTCTACGTGAACTCTACTTTTGAATAAGGTAAGGGCAACAGTCTTAAACAATATAACTCAAATGTTCTCCTCATGTTCTTCTCATGAGGTGGTGCGTAAGCCAATATGAATTCAACGAATACCGTTTGGTGATTTTGACTACAAGAAACGCAACCCTTGTACACTCATTTAAACCATTTACAACGCTGTTCGAGGGACCTGGACTTGAACTTGTGTAGTGGGTGAGGTTAAGAGAAAGTATTATTTTCGATTAAAAGAAGTTAATTTATAAATTACGAAAATATGATTTCTATATTATATTTACCATTTCGGCTACAACAGTCTCCCCTGTACTACTTGTCAAAGTGGCATGAAGTAATTTATATTGGGAACCATTGGCCTAGATCACACTTGGCGAGTATCAAGTGCGATCCACGCAACGTCTATAGATGTTTTGATTAAAAAGAACGTACAACAAATGGTACAGTAATTAATCGATCCATAGAGATCTCATATAAATTAAGTAATAAGGTAATAAGGTCAAAAGTGATGCATAAGTAAAGTCTTTCGACAGATTTCGATGTGTACTTAGCGTCTAAAGAAATCGTAAGTGGGAAATGTCGAGTCATCAGCCAATAATGAGCTGTCAACGGAATGGATTCAAAATTGGCGGTAAATTACCACACTAACGAGCGGCAGAAACGCTCCGATTATATAAACGTCGTGTTTGTTTTTTAAAAAACACTAAAAAATTCTTAAATATTATATAATTTATTGAAAAATGGTAACTTTAATTTTGGTATGGTAGCTGAAGTACGAATAGATCGGTTCGACCAGGATAAGACTACATTCTCACAGAATACCAGAGCGTACCAGCAGAATAATTCTGCTGTGTTTTGTATGTTGAGTGTAGAGAACCGGCAGTACCTTATTACTGGTAACGAGGCACTCCTTAGTCCTCGGGATGACCGCATCTGCATTTTGATTTTAATCGATGATAGTTGTAGATGTCTATGGGCCACGGCATCCACTTACCATCAGGTGGACTGTGTTTGCTTGTCATCTTTTTTCTATAATAAAACGTAGTCTTCTTAAATTTCAGCGGTTTTTTTTTGTCAAATCGTTCCAACAATACTACAGACGCATGTCCAGCAAACTATGCGTCCATTATTACTTTTACGCTACTACATCTGTATCAGTACTTCACATCTGATATATCACCGTATATCGGGAGCCTATAGGTCTTTCCGGCATTTTTCACAGTCTGTAACTTTAAGACTCATAAGAAAAAATGGGAAGTTAATAACCTATTATATAACCTGCACCACTATCAGACTCACATTTGACCACATGTATAATCCCAAAAAGTTAGAAAGGTATACTAGCCGATGACTTAACACAATTTTAGCTACATTTTCGACATAACGAACAGTTTTTTTTTATAGGATAAGGGTGATAAACGAGGTGATAAACGACATCTACATTTATCCTCGATTACGAATCAAAATGCAGATGCGTTGTCACCCGTGAGGACTAAGATGGAATGCCTCGTTTTCAGTAAAAAGGGTCTCCGGTTCTATACATTCACCATACGAAACACAGCAGTATTAAGCTGCTATTTTACGCTGGTATTCTGTGAGAGCGTGGTCCTTCCCCGGTCGAGCCGATCCATTCGTGTTACAAATATACCAGAAATATAGCTGCAGCATGGCTCTACCACGTATAAAACAAGTTTCGGGTTTTCGATACACACCTAGGCAAAAATCTTGTTGTTGCAACCTCAATCCTAGCCATTAGCATAAACAAAACTTCTCATAAAATTAGAATGGTGGTGAATGACCGCAGTCAAATGATTTATTGAAATAACCTATGCATTTCATAGGTTTGCAAATGAGTATGCAAATATATTGCATATTCAATTCCTCTTCTGCTTTTCAAACTAGATTATACACACCACATTTTATTTTTACAATGATCGTAGCTAATTAATTTTCACATCTTTTAATTGCGTGTTCATTTGCCAATATTACGAGTATTTAATTAAAATTGAACAGACAAACAAGCTTCCAGTCCACTTAATGGTGGCTACTACCGAAAGCTGTCTAAGATGATGCTCTTCAATAATGCTATACTTGAATTTTGAAATACTATATGGAATATATATAATAATACTATATGGCCATATAGCTCGAAGAACCGACAACCTATGGGGAAGAAAGGTTCTCGAGTGGCAGCCTCGTACCGGTAGGCGAAGTGTAGGGCGACCCCCCACGAGATGGAGTGACGACCTGGTAAGACATGCAGGAAGTCGATGGATGCAGGTGGCTCAGGACCGTGCTTTGTGGCATTCCTTGGGGGAGGCCTATGTTCAGCAGTGGACTTATGAAAGGCTGTAATGATGATGATGATGATGATATGGAATAAACTTGGCACATCGAAATTAGTATATTAAGATCAAAATATTAAAGGACGAAGCAACAATAAAGTTCGTTGTTATCTCTTAAGACTAAGATGGTATGCCTCATAACCTATAATAATTATATCCCTTTACACCTTTCAGAGCGGAACACAACAGTCCACGCACCGCAGCTTGGCGACAAAAAAGGTGTCTAAACGAATTTCTAGGCAGAACATTTGATATGCAAAATTTTTCGCATATTTGCACGTGTGAACGGCATAAAATAAAATTTGGTGTATAAAGAGAATATTTGGTCACCATTCATCATATCACAAATCTATTGATGAACATTTGCCACCCCCAAGGAATGCCACAAAGCCCGGTCCTAAGCCACCTGCATCCATCGACTTCTTGCATCTCTTATCAAGTCGCCTTTTCATATAGTGGGCGGCCGCCTTACACATTGCTTACTGGTAGAAGTCCACTCGAAAACCTTTCTTCCCCATCGGTTGTCGGTTCTTCGAGCTATGTTAGCTTACTGATCCGTTGGGCTACATTAGTTGCTGTAGTTGTTCTGCGAATAACTTTTTGAAGTCTGTCACGCAGAGAAACTCCGAGCATAGCTCTTTCCATTCGGCTGAATAAACTTGAACTTCCTTATATATCAGCAGTGATAGACAGTGTCTCAGATGCATATGTCATCCTGGCAATATGGACAGGTTGTTAACTGTGTCTATTCTACTATAATTCTAAAGTAATTCATATGAATGTGATATGATAATGAATACTGTTATTTTATGGATTTAATTGGTACACCAAAAACAACGTATTGTTACCGTTACCATATCATCTCGTGCTTAAAGTATAATATAGAAAGTTACAGCATATATATATATATATATATATATCCCACAGCTGGCTTTACTGATTTCCGAAATCGTTCTGGAGCAATTTAGCCTGCCGCGTTACTCCAGTGCGTGCTGACGGACTTTGGGTGTTCTCGAAATAATTCATACCACGAGTATATGTGGTAGAGCCATGCTGCAGCTATATTAGTAGTATAGTCATAGCACAAATGGATTGGCTCGACCGGGGAAGGACCACGCTCTCACAGAATACCAGCGTAAAATAGCAGCTTAACACTGCTCTGTTTCGTATGATTAGTGTAGAGAAACAGAGACCCTTTTTAATGGATAAGAGGCATTCCATATTAGTCCTCACGAGTGATAACGCATCTGTATTTTGATTCGCAAAGGAGGATAGATGTAGATGTCTATGGGCTACAGCAACCACTTACCATCAAGTGGACTGTGTGCTCGTTTGTCACTCGATCCTATAAAAAAATAATTGCCTCGTTAGTCCAGTGGTTGTAAAGGCGTTCCTCATGAGGTCCCGGTTTCGAATCCCGGGTCGAGCCAAAATAACTTATTGGGTTATTATGTTAAGAAATTCTCAGTAGTGCCCGGAGTTAGGAAGATGGCAGTGTTTCACCCTCGTGCCTCGGAAAGCACGCAAAGCCGTTGGTACTGTGCCCGATCTCTCGCCGGTCGTGTCGTTTTCCGTCCCATTAATAATTAAAGCGATGGAATAGAGAGTGACCCTGCGCTTGCGGAATACACTTGGGCAGTAATCCTGTCCTGCGCAGTTGGTTACTCTGTATTGCGACCGGCTGCCACGACCGAAATTCGATCTGGAGGACATTATTATCTCGGACATGCAGGTTTTCTTACGATATTTACCTTCACCGCTGTGCACGTGGTAAATCGGCACTCAAAACTGCAATTATTAATTTCATTGGTGCCAAAGAGGATCGAATCCGGTCTTTGCGCATGATGTGACATTTACGGCGGACACTTAGCTCCTGGTTTTTCTATGCTTACAAAACAGAAATTTACATATCATTGATAAATTTAATATTTTAAGCCCGATTACATATAATTTATTCGTAAATATTTCAGTTTAGTCTGATCTTTACCACGTCTATATTATGATGATAATTTTCTTATAAGATTATAGCTAATTTGTTTTGAAATGACTAGATTATTGCTGGCATTATGTAATATGTCATGTCATATACTATTTAAATTAACTTTATTATAAAATTCTGTTTTAGTGAAAGTCACAAAATTGTATAACCTTTAAAGATCTAAAACCGATTAAAACTGTGAGTGGTAAACAACACATCTAAATAATTACGTCAAACGTGTGTAAAATACAATCACTTTCAAAATTAGATAAAGTAATTATAAAAGATTATGAGACCGCCAACAATAAATATTACAGACTGCTGTAATACAAATTGTATATTAAAACTTCTAATTAAAACCACACTTAAAATGATTATTTCCTACTAATTCGAATAGCTATCGCTTAAAATTTTAAAAACTCCTATATTTTTATTTATTAGTAAAAATAATTGTATTCACGTCAACGGTGGTAACATACTACTCGGTGGTAACACACTTGTATTCTTTTTCTTGCTAGAAGTTCGTCTGGGTGGGTACCACTCTCTTTCTCTATTTCTCTCTTCACCTAGTTTAGTCTATCTGATGCCAAATAGCAGTGCCTGCACTGCCGTGTTCCAATTGCCGATTTCCAGTATAATGACAGGCTGTGGGCATTCCATCTTAGTCCTCAAAGGTGACGAATTATCTGTAACCTTCTTTGGACTGTAATTTCGTTTGTCACTGGAGTTTGGAAAACCTCAAACTTAGTCTAATTTGATATACTACAGTTAGGAGGTGGTTTATGATGGGTGACATAGTTCCGTAATCTGAAACTTTTTGTTCATTCTCTTGACCATGTCGCTAAAATAAGTCGTGAAAATGAAAATATAAACGCTGTGTAATATTTTAATTCGTATAAGAATATTTACAAAAATAGGTACTCGGAGCACAAATGGTTCGCTGTTACCTTTGATTACGTTATACGGTTATTATTATTATTAAACTTATCTACTTATTTTGTAAAATTTTAACCAAATGCCACCACCACATTATGCCAAAGCATAGTAATAATAGATAGTGTATAGAATATAATAGTTTTATTCAACATAGATTATTACATAATACTCACTGAAAGTACTTTTTTTTATTATACCACTGGTTCGGGAAACACTCTCAATGTCTCTGGAAAAACCAGCAAAAACCTTAGCGGGATAAAATGTAGTGTTAGTATATATATGCCTGTTTGGGTGTGTGTGTGTATATATATATTATAGTTATGTTTATATTATAAGTTATACTTATGCATTAGTTTATAAGTTTTATTTGTATCCGTATATATTATATCCTGATGTATTTATATGCGGGCTTTTGAGGTTCTAAGTAATTAAAAAAAATATGAAAAGGGCGGAACACTATTTTGTTTTCAAACGGCTCGTTTGTATAGCCGCGTCAAGCACGATTCGAGGGCAAGTTACGGATACCTCAACAATCACCTGGCACTTATACTGTCTCACTATTAACACTTTTACTTTTAAATTGTGTAATTTTTAATAAATTAGGTGTTTAGTTTTTTTATTCTACTAAAGTGAGAAAAGAGTTACCAGTCCACCTAAATTGCACTTTGCCGTGTAGTGGGTAATCCCGTTGGTGTCACTATAGACAACAGAGGGAAACTGAAACAGGAGAGCAACAGCGTCTTCGTAATAAATATAATTACAAAAAAACTGCTGTTGCCAACCCGTCTACAAGCGGCAAATATGGCAAATATCCAACCTATAAGGCAATCTAAATGAAATTATGAAGAAATAGAGGCTTATTCTACGTAAGAGGCTTGTGCTTAGAGGTTAACTTTGATGAGCTGTAATAAGAAATTAACGCATTTGTACTTAAGTTGCCAATATTAAACAAACGCAACAGGAAAATCAAATCTAGAGGAACAGCATAACTATTCAGTCTATAAAAGAACAAGTTAATAGAGATTGTCTTGTTAATTAGGGCGTTTCACGCTCCGCACGAATGTTACCGGTTGTACGTTAACTATGATTATTTAATAGTTAATTATTACAGTAGAACTTAATATTAGAATTGATTATGCAATGTACTCATACAACACTCGAGAACAGTGGGGAAGCACTTACTGTTTCCATTGATGTCTCGAAGGCCTTTGACAGAGTTTGGCACGCTAGCCTTTTGAGTAAGCTTCCAGCGTACGGCTTATCCCCTGGTGTGATTGAATGGGTAAAGGATTTTCTCAGTGAACGGTCTCGCCGGGTCATCGCCGATGACTGCTCATCCGATCCTGTGGCGACTAATGCCGGTGTTCCTCAGGAGTCCGTTCCTTCCGCAACTCTCTTTCTGCTGCATATTAATGATCTGCTTATGCCCGGTATCTATGGGTATGTAGACGATATCACAGTTGTGGAGAGATGATAACCAAGTTAGTGTTCGGGCCAGTCGGGATCAAATACAGTCCAAAATAGAAGCTATGGTAGAGCGTGTGAACCTCACACTACAGGCAGTCTCCGAATGGGGCAATGCCAATCTCGTGAAATTTAACGCCTTCATACACAAGTGTGTTATTTCACCGGTAAAAGGAGCCCACTAACCCTTGCTCCTACTTTCCGGAATGTAGCCTTGGAGTACACTGACCGCCTTCAGTTGTTAGGGGTTGAATTTTCTCCGAACTTTAACTATAGGCGGTTCATTGACTCCAGAGCCAAAGCAGCCACAAGGAAACATGGTGTTCTTGCAAGGGTGCGGCGGTTTCTTACCTTATATAAAGAGCAAGTCCGCTCGTGCATGGAGTACTGCTGTCACATATGGCTGGTGCTGCAAAATGCCACCTGGCAGCGTTGGACTCAGCGGAGAGACGTGCTAAGAGGCTCATTGGTGACCTTGATTTGGTTGAAACTAACCTTGTCAGCCTCGAACACAGGCGCAGATTAGCCAGCCTCTCGGTCTATAGGATGTATTTCGATGAGCGTGCGCAGGAATTACACGATTTAATTCCTCGCTCTCCTTTCCACCATAGCTCGACGGGATTCATCCCTTTGTTGTCGATGTTCCACACATTATAATCGGTTTGACGGTTTGCTTCAACTTTTGTAATGCGTACAGCAAAGAAGTGGAATAATTTGCCGACGTCTATCTTTCCGTCCGAATACAATCTGGGCGTCTTCAAGGCAAGAGTGAATAGGCTTTTATTACGCTAAGAGAGTGCCATTTACCATCTAAGACTGCATCACCACTTACCACCAGGTGGGATTGTGGTCAAGCACTGGTTTATAATAAATAAAAAAAAAACATTTATTTTATCAGTTTTTTTCATTGCATAAAAATCCTCCATGTTTTTTAAATTAAATATAATTTCGATCACTCCTGACATTGCCTAAGATTGCTCTCTATTTATTCGTGAAGTTTCATCATAACTAAGCCCAGACAGACAAACAGACAAAAATTTTCCATTTTATTAGCATTTTTTATAAAATCACTTTCTTGTTTGTCTGTCTGTTTGTATCTGTCATTTCGGGTGGAATCGTTTACGTGGTAGAGCCATGCTGCATTGTATAATTCTAGCACGAATGGGTCGGCTTGACCGGCGCAAAATAGCAGCTTAACGCTGCTGTGTTTTGTATGGTGAGTGTAGAGAACTGGAGACCATTTTTACTCGAAATGAGGCATTCCATCTTAGTCCTCACGGCTGACAACGCATCTGCATTTTATTCACAAGCAAGGATAGATGTAGATGCTTATGAGCCACAGCAACCTATTACCATTAGGTGGAATGTGTGCTCGCTTGTCACCCTTATCCTATAAAACGGAACTCAAATTTCGAGCACTTCCCGATGAGTTGGAGGCTTGAAATTTTAAACATAGCTCAGAATTAGATGAAAATGTAAGAATATAAAAAAAAACCGTGGTATATTAAATTTTGTAGTACAAAATAAAAAATAAAACACATGAATACATGTCAAACTGTTTTTGTTACGTGGTAGAGCCATGCTGCAGCTATGTATATTAATAGTATAGTTGTAGTACGAATGGGTCGGCTCGACCGGGGAAGGACCACGCTCTCACAGAATACCAGCGTAAAATAGCAGCTTGGTACTGCTGTGTTTCGTATGGTGAGTGTAGAGAACCGGAGACCTATTTTACTGGAAAAGAGGCATTCTATCTTAATCCTCACGGCTGACAACGCATCTGCATTTTAATTCGCAAGCGAAGATAGATGTAGATGTCTATGGGTTACAGCAACCACTTACCATCAGGTGGACTGTGTGCTCGTTTGTCACTCTAATTGTATAAAAAAAAATGTATAGAGACATGCTTCAAATAAACCATGAGGCAATGAAGGACTCATACAGAGCAAATAAACATCAATCTCACTTGCGTAACCTTAATAACGTCGATTTGTGAAGTAATGATATGATGTTATGAAACTGGACGTATTTTGCCGAGATGTAGGAAGTTACGAGAGAGCCGCGTAGTATCCATATTATTTTCTTTAGTATAGTCTATACATATAAATAAAATTGAAGTGTCTGTCTGTAATATCGAAATAACTGCGTTTTATTGAGCTGAAGAGTTATTTGCATGGCAATTTTTTTTTAATTTTTGTTTGTCTGTCTACACTAGTTATTGGAATAGCTGTACCGATTGTAATGAAACTACACTAACAGATATAGATAAATGTCAGGTGCAATCTAGGCTACATTTATCAGAATATCTTTAAAAGTTTTTTTAATTGAAATTATGGTATGGTGAAATATAATTTAAAATGAAAAATTTTGTACAGCCGACTTCAATATAAGTTATTAAGAATAACTCAAAAACTATTGGTCTGACCTTGATCAAATGGGACCACATGAGAAGTACCAGCTTTCAAATAAAAAAAGAATCATCGCACATAAAAAAAAATACAGTCGAATTGAGTACCGTCTCCTTTTTGGAAGTCGGCAGAGAATGCTCTTTGATGATTATCTTCAACCTCAATAATGCCACATAAATCCATCCCAACCATGTGAAGCCGGGGGGGTTGCTAGTAGTAAAGAAATTAGTTAATAATTTCACTGCTTGACTATTTTTTTTTACGTTTCTAACGGTTGTTACCACATTCCTGAGGACTGCAGTTGCGGCTTCATTCTTACAAACGTTTTGTAATGCTTTGTAAAAGTACTAACTTAAGCTTGAATTTTAGAATTCCAGTCACGTTTGAAAGTAAAAGTTTATAATTTTACACTTTTCTTTTTTAAATTTCATGCTGCATAAGTGAGTGGCAAAGTTGGCAAGAAACGCCCTGGATGACGTTTATCGACCAATTTGGCCTTAACCGACCCTTAACCGACGAGCATGTATGCGTAGATTTATGGATGTGAAAGTAACAAGAAAAGTAAGTCAGGAGCGTGTCAAATGGAAGTATTTGCCTGTCCGTCTGGATAACAGGCGTAAAATTTTTATTATAGTAATATATATTAGTAATTCCTATTTATTGACTGCTCATTTTTGTCCTAACTAGTCTAATTATAATATAGAATAAAACACCGACACAGGCAGAAACTTCGGAACCCAAGAACTTTGCATCGTGGTAGAGCGATGCTGCAGCTATATTATGGTTGTAGCACGAATGGGTCGCTCAGTCAGGGAAGAACCACGTTCTCACAGAATACCACCATGAATTGGCAGCTCAATGCCGCAGTGTTTGATTTGGTGAGTATAGAGAACCGGACACCTTTTTTACTGGAAACGAGGCATTCCATCTTAATCCTCAAGGCACACAACACCCTCTTCATCAGCTGGACTGTGTGCTCGTTATCACCCTTATTCTATAAAAAAACTCACGTCTACGCGTCTAATTTGCACCTACACAACACGTCGCGCAGACTTAAGTAGGTGCCGTGGTGACTAGGTATAATGTGCAAGTACACTTAACTATAATTTTGATGTGTAACTAATAAGTAGTAGATGTTCAAATTCCGAGTCACTTTGTTATAATGACATAAAATTCGGCCAAAATCATTCTGGTAGTGTGCATGAAAGCAATGTCTTACTTTTGCGCCAACCGTCTTATTCGCGTCGGCATAGTTGTGTGTAGGTTACCCAATTCGAAAATTCTTCTCAAAAAATAGGGAAAATTAAACTCTCGATGACTCTATGTACATAAATGGAGTTTCAGATTCATCAATATTAAAGAAAATTATATAACATTTATTGTACCTATAACAAATGATACAAGAAATTCATTTACAAGAAAATATATTTAAAAAAGTTATTTATACTTTGTAAAACTGAAACAGGGAAGACATCCTCGAGGTGATCGAAAACTGTACCCACAGTATTTAAATTAATGTTAAAATTAAAGTTCCAGCCTATATACGTGCCACTGCTTGGCAGGCCTACCCTCATTTCTAAGAGGGTTTTAGGACAAGGAAGTGTCCGCCGCGCTGCCCCAATGCATGTTGGCGAACGTCACAATGTCTTCGAAATATTTTTTTCTTATTTCTCAGCCATTCTAGTTTCCTCACGATGTTTTATCCTGCACCGCCAGGCACGTGGTAAATCAGCTCTTAAAATTGCAATTAACTATTTCATTGGAGTCCGTGGGGATCGACCCCGGTTTGCTTGCATACTGTGAAATTAACAGCGAGCGCTAACCATCTGACCTACCACGGCTTTGTATATAAATTATTATAAACTTATATATATGCCGTACCTAAATATTTATTTTATAGGAGAGGGGGCAAACAAGCATGCGGCTCACCTGACTACTGCCGCCCATAAACAACTGCAACACCAGAAGAATTGCAGATGCGTTTCCAGCTTTTAGAAAGGAGTAGGCTCTTTTCTTGAAGGTCCCTAAGTCGTATCAGTCCGGAAAAGTCGCTGGTGGTAATTGATTCCACAAGGAAGTTGTGCGAGAGAGAAAACATCTTGTAAATCGCACAGTGATCCATACCATCATCCAGATGGTATGGATGGTATCGCGAGTTTTGTCGCGATGTGCGATGGTGAAATTGAGTGCTGGAATTAGTCCGAACAATTCTTCAGAGCACTCCCCGTGGTAGATGCGATAAAATGCGCAAAGAGATGCAACAAAAGCCGATCGGAAAGAACTCGGTCGTCGACGATTCGAACCGCTCTGCGCTGGATGCGGTCAAGTGGAAGGAGCTGGCACTGGGGAGCCCCAGCCCAGAGATGGGAACAGTATTCCATGTGAGGCCGAACCTGCGCCTTGTAAAGTTGCAGGCGTTGAGCTGGCATGAAATACTGTTCCGCTCTGCTGAGCACGCCAAGCTTTTTAGAGGCCAATTTGGCCTTCTCTTCCAAATGACCACGAAACTGCACGTCACTCGATATGTCGTCGCCGAGGATTCCGATACTGGCTGAGGCAACAAGGAAAATGCCTTGAAACTGAGGAGATACAACAAAGGGGTTCTTTTTAGCGGTAAACGATTAAACTGGACTAGATTAAGTCGCCCCCAATCCGAGACTTTCTTCAGCAAATACGTACGGTATGCACCGTCTACTACAACCTGATGCTCCGATCAGCCAGAAAACTGGTGATCCAATTGCACTATTTCTCGGGAAGCCCATAGGAAGGTACCCATCTATGTGTTAGGTAAACAAGTAGATCTCTCGTCGTGGTACTGCCCCGGTTCGAGCCGGCGCATCCATGCTACAGCAGAAGCTGCAGCGTGGCTCTACCTCTGTTAAATAAGACATGTTGATATTTATATCATTATTAATAATAATTTACGTGGTAGAGCCATGCTGCAGCTATATCATGTATAGGCTGGCTCGACCGGAGTTGGACCACGTTCTCACAGAATAACAGCGTAAAATAGCAGCCTAATGCTGCTGTGTTTCGTATGGTGATTGATAGAACCGGAGACCCTTTTTACTGGAAACGAGGCATTCCATCTCAGTTCCCTGACAACGCATATCTGCATTTTGATTCTTAATTGAGGGGGCTGTGTGTCGTTTGCCACCTTTGTTCTATAAAAAGGAAATTAAATTGAAATTATTAGAAATAACTTTCAGTTTTTCATAATTGTAGAAATATATTCATGGTAACGACTCAGCTTTAAAACACATTCATGGAAAATAGAATAGATTACAAGAATACTTATTGAAAGTCATCACTGGTTCGGAAAAAACCTCTGTCCTGGGAAGAACCAGCAAAAAACCCAGTGTGGCTCTTTTTTTGTACTTCGAAAGCACTATTAGTCAAAACAAGCTAAAACTAAAATAGATGAAGTAAGCAATGAACAGCAGCAACAAACATCACGATGTAATGCAGGGCAGCCTTTACACAACAGAATTTTCTTAGCTTCTACTTCAATAGTGAGGGCAACCAGGACTTCTTTGCCACCAGGGCGGCACCACTTACTAATGAGGTGGAATATTTGACAGATTTCATACGGAAAAAAATTAATTTGTTAGAAAAATGTAAAGATTAAAGTTTCTTTCTGAACTATTAGTTATATTTTACATGAATTAGACTATATAATACTAAAGTACATTAATTAAACTACGGATATTCTTAATGTAGAAGATTAAAAAAAAGGTTGATAATGTGTAAAAAAAAGTGTGTGTGTCTGTGTGTGTGTGTGTGTGTGTGTGTGTGTGTGTGTGTGTGTGTGTGTGTGTGTGTGTGTGTGTGTGTGTGTGTGTGTACTTATGTACGCACGTAGGAAGTTATACTTCTTTATCGTAACAAAACAAAAAAACTTGAGAGACGATTACCCACTGAAGTTGTAGCTTCTAAGTGACAGTGTGCGCGCGCATCGTATCAACTTCATGGTGTCGTTTTTAGGTTTCGGTGTGCGCGCGCATCGTAAAAATTCACTCTCATCATGTTTCCCAAACGCCCCAAAAAAAGTATAACTTCAATAAAAAAATAAACTGCATAGTTGTTGTTATTATTTCTTAAATTTAATGACAAGTCAAACATGTAATTGAATCTGACTGTGTGACATCTGTTGAGCGTCCTTATTGTCGCAACGGACATAATCATCATTCGCGACACTGACTAAGACTCGCAGAATGACTGATCTAGTTGCCTGTGCCGTAAAACCAGTGGGAATTTCGAGTTCGACCCTTTCTCCGTTGTATTTTCCTTTATTTTCTACTGTCATTCACAACAGTGCTATATCATAGATTCTGTTATGTGTTACTGTACATTTAATTGCACGTAATTTATAAAACACATTATCATAGTAGATTACCTGCCTTGCAAACTGCGTGTACAGTTTATCTTTGATGGACACTCATTGCGTATTCACATCGACTTTATTGACCGAAACAAATCTGTTCGTTGCTTTTTTACACAACTGCAGGGGAATCTAAAAGGTTAATCCGAAATTTAAAAAAGTGTAAAATATCCAATACCCCATATCGTGCCATGGTGGTCGTTAAGAGGCGACATAGATGATGGGCAGCAGCAGCTTCCTGATAACAACTCAAAATAATAAAAACTGCGGTTGCCAATCCGCCTGCCAAGCGTGGCAACTATGGCAACATTACACAACAAGCAAAATTACAACTATATAAGGCAATATATGGGGCAGTCCTATGTTCAGCTGTGGGCTTTTATAGGCTGTAATAATAAAATACTTCTATAGGATTTACATTTTTAAGATATTTACGAAAAATTTCAAAATAGGGAGAGGGGGTACGAGGGGGGGGGGGAAATAAAGGGTCGGTATTTTTGACTCGTGAACATTTTTTAGGTTTACTTGGTTTGGATAACGAGATTATTACGAGTAGTAACTACAATAAATATACAAAATGACTGCAACAAAGATATAACATAATTAAAACAATAAAATTTTGTTGTAGTTATTTTTAGACATCATGTAGTTAAGTAACTTTGCACTGGGTTAAGGTCGATAGGGTCAACAAACTGTGCCTACAAAATAAAGAAGGCGACGGCGACGTTGCCGCTATCAAGGTTAAAAACGTTTACGCACTATCAAGTTTTCACAATCAGATTAAAGAACAAAAGATGTGAGCTCTTACATAATTTGTTATGTTTACGCGAACACTACTATTGATTGAAACTAATTCTTACGGGTCGTTGTGACAATAGGTGCTGTAAATTAGTCCTAACGTCGGGAATAGAAAGAAGTTAATAAAACGCATTAAAATCCGTAAAAACTAGATTCATTCAATGTGAGTACTAACTTTTACTGTACATTTTATGTTTTTTATTATTACTTTTTTATTAATGGTACTTAAAGCTAAAGTTACAGCCTACATACGTCCCACTGTTGGGCACAGGTTTCCTCTCATAGAGGGTTTTAGGGTAAGAAAATCACCGACGCGCTGCCCCAATACGTATTGGCGAACTTTTCACAACATGTGTTCGAGATATTTATTTTTATTTTTTCTAAGAAGATGTTTTCCTTCACCACCGAGAACGTGGTAAGCCGGTACTTAATAATGCAGTTAACAATTTCATTGGTGCCGGCACGGATCGAAACCACGGTGAAAATTACAACGCACGCTTAGCCGCTAAACTACCACGCCTTCCTAATGTATAATATATAATAGTACTTGCTTTCGTTATAATGTCATTTAGAAAAATCATGACAGCTGATGACAGCATATTCTGCAAAGTAGTTGTCGTGCGTGAAAGTAAACTATATTCCGCTATTGGTTTGTGATTGATCTGTAATGACGGTGATTATTAACACAACATTATAACCTATCAAAACTCCACTGCCGAAAATACGCCTTCCCCATAAATTGCCTCATAGAGAGGATATACATCATAGTTGCTTCCTTTAGCAAGTTGGTTCACAACTGCAGCCTTTTATATTTTTTGAGCTATTAACAAGAAGATGCTGCTGCCAATTTATTTATTACCTTCTGTCCCCATTACGACAACCATGGGACGATGTGGGGTAGTGGATATGTTTACACCGCCACTATACGGTAATGCTGACATAGATCCTATTTCATGTTATTTAATTTTAATTTAAATTAATTTTAATTTTAGATGTTATTTAATTTACTCTAAGCAATCAATACAATCAATACACCGTGTAGTGGCGGTTAAGAATATCCACTACCCCATATCTTCCCGTGGGTGTCGTAAAAGGCGACAAAGGGAAACAGGCAGGAGATGGGCAGCAGCATCTTCCTGATAATAGCCAAAATAACAATAAAAAAACTGCGGTTGCCAACCCGCTCGCCAAGCGTGGCAACTATGGCAATATACCCCCCATGAGCAATGACAATAATAAACGGCCCCCAGTCCCCGGCGGCCCCGCTAATCCTGGCTACGGTGGCGACCATGGTAACGGCGGGGCAGGGGGTGCTAAGAATCTCCGGTGGAGGTTCGGTTGCCACCTACGACGACTCGACCTGGCAACATACAACGCACGCACCCTGAGGACTGACGAGAAGATTGTGGAGCTGGAAGAAGAGATAGACAAGTTACGCTGGCATATTATAGGATTATCCGAAGTCCGAAGAGAGGGGGAGGACACGGTAATCCTCGAATCCGGCAACTTGCTCTATTACCGGGAGGGCGACCATCTGTCCCAAGGAGGTATCGGATTTATCGTCCACAAGTCTCTCGTTAACAACGTTGTAAAGATTGAGAGTGTGTCGACGAGGGTTGCGTACCTTATACTCAGAATCACCAAACGGTATTCGCTGAAGGTCATACAGGTTTACGCACCAACCTCGGCACACCCCGATCAGGAGGTGGAGGAAATGTATGAGGATATCTCTAGAGCCATGCATTCCTCCAAAATCCAATATACGGTGTTAATGGGAGACTTCAATGCAAAACTAGGCACAAGAGAGAACGGTGAGCTGAAAGTAGGGAAATTTGGAATAGGGCAACGGAACCCAAGGGGCCAGCAGTTGGCTGACTTCATGGAAAAAGAGGGACTCTTTATGATGAACTCTTTCTTCCAGAAGCGGCCCCACAGGAAGTGGACCTGGTCGAGCCCCGACGGTTCGACAAAAAATGAGATTGACTTCATTATGACGACCAGACGACAACTGTTCAGTGATGTCTCAGTGATCGCGAGGGTGAAAACCGGCAGCGATCACCGAATGGTTAGAGGCACACTGAACCTAAACGTTAAGTTGGAGAGGTCTCGTCTAATGAAGTCAACGCTCCGTCCCCCTCGTGCTCTAATCCAAAGTCCCGAAACCTTTCAGCTCGAGTTACAAAACCGTTTTCAGTGCCTAGAAGACTGCAATGAAGTGGACGATTTGAATGACAAGCTCGTGGAAACTGTCCATGCGGTCGGAGCTAAGTTCTGCAAGACCCGCCGCAGAAGAACACAAAAACTCTCCGATCACACTCTTAATCTCATGGCTGTTAGACGGGAGATGAAGCTACATTCTTCAACAGATTTAACAGCATACAGGCAACTGAACAGACAGATCTCCAAATGCATGCGGCGGGACTTACGCAAATTCAATACAGCTCGTATTGAAGAAGCGATCGAGCGGAACCAAGGCTCCAAAGTCTTTGCCAGAGATCTGTCTGCCAGAAAGCGCCAACTGTCAAAGCTGAAGACAGAATGTGGCAGCATCGTTTCCGGGGCACCTGAGATTTTGAGTGAGATTGAGAGGTTCTATGGGCAGCTGTACACGTCATCGTTGGAGCCGCACGCAAGTGTGAGTAACGATCCAAGAGCGAGTCTTATCCGACATTATTCCGATGATATCCCGGACGTCAGTCTGAGCGAGATTAGAATGGCTCTCCAGCACATTAAAAACGGCAAGGCCCCAGGCGAGGATGGAATTACAGCGGAGCTTCTGAAAGCGGGTGGAAAACCGGTACTTGAAGTCCTTCAGAAGCTCTTTAATTCCGTCCTTCATGGTGGCATTACACCGGAGGCGTGGAGCAGAAGTGCGGTGGTCTTGTTCTTCAAGAAAGGCGACAACGCTCTCTTGAAGAACTACAGACCGATTTCCCTTCTGAGCCGCGTCTACGTGCTGTTTTCGAGAGTCATTACGAATCGTCTCGCGCGCAGACTTGACGACTTCCAGCCTCCCGAACAAGCCGGTTTCCGAAAAGGCTTTAGCACCATAGACCACATACATACCCTTCGGCAAATTGTACAGAAGTCCGAGGAGTACAATTTGCCACTATGTCTGGCGTATGTGGACTATGAGAAAGCCTTTGATTCCGTCGAAATTTGGGCGGTGCTGCAGTCCCTTCAGCGATGCCAAGTTGACTGTCGGTATATCGAAGTGTTGAAGTGCTTGTACAGTAGGGCTACGATGGCTATCCGAGTACAGAACCAGAGTACGAAACCTATCCAATTGCAGAGAGGTGTAAGACAGGGTGACGTCATATCCCCGAAACTCTTTACCGCTGCATTGGAAGATGTTTTCAAGCTTCTGGACTGGAAAGGATACGGTATCAACATCAATGGCGAGTACATCACTCACCTTCGATTTGCCGACGATATAGTCCTTATGGCAGAATCGCTGGAGGACCTAAGCACTATGCTCAATGACCTCAATAGTGTTTCCCAACGGATAGGTCTTAAGATGAACATGGACAAAACAAAGATCATGTTTAATGTCCATGTCACACCTATGCCGGTAGTTGTTGGGAACACTAAGCTCGAAGTTGTTGACGAGTATGTTTACCTGGGACAAATAGTCCGACTAGGTAAGTCCAACTTCGACCGAGAGGTCAATCGACGGATTCAACTCGGTTGGGCAGCGTTCGGGAAATTACGGCACATCTTCTCGTCAGGTATATCTCAAAACTTGAAAACGAGACTGTACACCCAGTGCGTGTTGCCAGTGATGACATACGGAACTGAGACGTGGTCCTTCACTGCTGGCCGGATGAGGAAGCTCAAGGTCGCTCAGCGAGCTATGGAGAGGGCTATGCTCGGAGTTTCTCTGCGTGATAAACTCAGAAATGAGGATATCCGCAGTAGAACTAGAGTGACCGACATAGCCCAACGGATTAGTAAGCTGAAGTGGCAATGGGCCGGCCATATAGCTCGAAGAACCGACAACCGATGGGGAAGAAAGGTTCTCGAGTGGCAGCCTCGTACCGGCAGGCGAAGTGTAGGGCGTCCCCCCACTAGATGGAGTGACGACCTGGTAAGATATGCAGGAAGTCGATGGATGCAGGTGGCTCAGGACCGTGCTTTGTGGCATTCTTTGGGAGAGGCCTATGTTCAGCAGTGGACTTGTGAAGGGCTGTAATGATGAATGATGAATCAATACTAATGGTTAACAATTTAAAAAGTAATTATAAGTTAACGCAAAATAAACGGGATAGTTATAAATACCTAGAAGTGGCGTAACTGCATTTAAAATACTACTTATTTGCCTCATATAAATTTTTAACTACTTATATGCCATTACTGCAGCAGATAAAGGAACAGAATTGAGGAAAAGAAATATAATGAAAATGATAAATTGAGTTGGATTCTGCTAATGCGACAGGTAAGTAAATATTAAGTTTGTACCTACAAAATTATGCTTAATGATAAATTTCTTAAAAGAGACAATGAAGTGACTAATCATCCGGTAATAGGATATTTTTTTAATCAAACTATTGCGGTTTAGACGGATATACAAAGTAGGTGTAGTCGATTACAGTTGTTAAAACATATGTTCATTCGATTTATTAATGGCTAAAATTATGCGTAGCCTGTTGCTTTCGGCTTATTAGCCTCGTACCGGTAGGCGAAGTGTAGGGCGACCCCCTACTAGATTTAGTGACGACCTGGTAAGACATGCAGGAAGTCGATGGATGCAGCTGGCTCAAGACCGTGTTTTGTGGCATTGCTTGAGGGAGGCTTATGTATTTTTTCATCATGGTTAAAAAGTCAGCTGGTATAAAGGTAATAATATATACATATATCATCAAAAACCCCTCCAGAGATGTGTAATATTGGTCCGTGGCGTCCTCTTACGGTAAAGTTCCTAAAGTAATATGGTCGTGACTTGTCATCACCGCTAGTGACATGAGAGCTGGACCTTTACTCACTCAAAAAGTATTAATTTAGGAATTTAGCTAGGAAACTCAGCCAGCTTTCTTGGCACTATATTATATGGAGTAGGACTGTATGAAATTTATTTTTAAATATTATAAAATATATTTTATCCAAATTATAATTTCCAGCGCAGTTTGGACAAATTTCTTTATTCTGGGAGTATGTTTGGGTTCTCCTACTGTGATAATAGCCCAAATCCGCCGTGATGCAAATTTTAGAGATATAATTAGCCAAGAAATGGCGAAATGGTTGTGTAAGTATAATTAACTTCCTATATATCCGTACAATATGTTGTAACAGAATGAGAATATGATGTGCAAGCTCTTTCAATTCCCGCAATATCTTTTTTTACTTATTATCAGCAAGTGCGTCACTACAATCACCACCTGGTGGTAAGTGGCGATGATGCCCAAGAAGGTAAATCGCACTGTATAGCGTAACAAAAGTGTATTCTAGCCTTGAAGACACCCAAATTGTAATCGGATAGAATGATAGACGGCAAATTATTCCACTATTTTGCTGTACGTAACGAAAGATGAAGCAAACCGTTTGCTTCGAATGTGTGGAATATCGACAACAAAAGGGGGGGGGGGGGGGGTCACCCTTTTGTTGTCGACCGACCGTCTGGTTGTTCGAAGTTAAAACTGAATCTAACAAATATTTATATTTTGTAAGCAAACAAAACAATAGTTGATCATCTACATTTACTTGTGTCCTAAAAACGTCTTAAGATTTATGATTTCTTATACGTGATAGAGCCAAGCTGCAGCTATATTAGTAGTATAGTTGTAGCACGAAAGGGTCGGCTCGACCGGGGATAATTCCACGCTCTCACAGAATACCAGTAGCTTAACATTGATGTGTTTCGTATGATGAGTGAAGAGAACCGGAGACCCTTTTTAGTGGAAAAGAGGCGTTCCATCTTAGTCCTCACGGGTGACAACGCATCTGCATTTTGATTATTTATTGAGGATACATGTGAATGTCTATGGGTCACAGCAACCGCTTACCATCAGGTGGACTGTGTGCTCGTTTGTCACCTTATCCTATAAAAAAAGATTTCATATTCATTTAATAGTCGTGTATTTAAATTTTGGTCTATTTCTTTTGACAGCATCAGCATAGAGCTACAGTGGAATGTTATTAATAATTATATTAACAGTACTTCCAAGATATTTAAGCAGAAAGCTTTGTTTCCTTCTTATATCAGTAATAGCCGTATGTGGCTTTATATTTTTATAAATTTGCAAAACAATTATATAGCTGCTGTTAGCTGAAGACATGCATGGAGTTTTATCTGCAAGTCACTCATCAATCAGTATCGTGATTTTCACGGAATATTCTTCACCGCAGTATCGAGGACTATTTTTGATAACAAAATCTACGTCATTACTTTTGGGGGGTTTAGGTATCCAACAGCATTGGCACATTTTTTCACTGGAGGTATATAGCTTTAGTTGGTAGTTCAACTGCTTATATTTTAGTATCAATTTTTATATGGCCATAATCACCTTTCTGGTTGGCTAGCAAAGGGCAATACGACGAATTTGCATCGGCACATCACTGGATAAAAGAGACAAGTGCAACGTCTGAGAAAGATCTTAGTAATCTACTGAATTATTATAACATATCAATACGAAACAACAATAAAGGAAGAGCTAAAAGAAGAACTTTGATAAATTACATGAAAATGATATCTCAAAAATCTTTCTATAAGCCTGTGTTACTGTCAATATTAGTTTATTGCTTATATAGTTCATTAGGTAAGATGACTCCCTCTATTTATGCTTTTAATATAATGAAAAACTTACAAAATCTGATTCTGAAGCATATATAGGTATATATGCTTCAGAATATATTTGATGGAGAAACTGTGGCAGGCGCTTATATTGGTAGTGATGTATCGAAGTTTATAAGGAGAAAATCTTTTATATTATCAACTTCAGCAATTGGTATATTGTTTCTGTTTTTATTATCACTGTATTTGTATCTTGTAAAATGGAACGTAGTGTCTGACAATATATTATATATTTGTGTTTTTCTACTAACGTCATGTTAATTAGGTGCTAGTTGCGGTCCATTAATAATGGCGGCATCGTTAACGAGTGAATTAAATCCGTTGACGTACAGGAATGTGTTTGCATTGATTTTTGCTATTTCGGAAATTTCTGCTTTGTTATTTTTATCAAAATAGTACGTAAGAAATTCGACGTAAGAAAATAAAATTACGTTTGTAATATGTCGTTTTTCTCACTGTTGTTGTGTTGTCTCACTGTGAAAACAGTTGTGTTTTCTTTTTTAAGTTAAACTTTGTAATACGTTTATTACATTCCTTTGTAGCCCACAAAGCCCACTGCTGAACATATTCGTCCCACATAGATTGCTTTATAGGGGACATTTTGCCATACTTGCCACGCTTGATAGGTAGTAGTTATTTTTACACTGCCACTCCACGACTATAGAACCGATTGTAATGAAAATTTAGGAAAGGATATAGAGTACCAGGAGTGATCTAGAATATATGTTTTGGAAAAATATGGAAAAACTGACAAAATCTACAATTTAGTGACTTAAAAAAGAGTTACGAACAAACTTTTCAGTGTGCGATTTGCTACATAAAAGATCATATCACTTTTTTATCTGCTATCTCTTATAGTTTTTATGCAAAATAGTTTTGCAACAGTTTTTCTGTACTTCAAAACCATATTATAAAAAAATTATGAGTTTCAGAGGATAATGTGGTAAGACTTTTATTTCCTAATTAGGTAATAAAACTTTATATTTTTACTTTAAATATTCTCGCATACCGCAGGTAGTTTTTGAGATAGTAGAAAAAGCCCAAATACCACTATTATAGATCTGCAGGTTTCTTTATTTAAGTTTTACACTGACGAAGTCGCGAGTATGAGCTAAAAATCTTATAAAATTGAATTGATAGTCCATGACAGTGTTTGCATTTCTCTTATATTATTATCGATATACATATATTTGCTAACTGTTAATAGTGGACCGTTCATAATGGTATTACATAAATTAAATCCAGTAACACACCAAAATGTATTCGCGCTAGTACTTGGCAAGTTTGGAAATTTATATATCGCATCAATTTTTTTAAATTAATTAATGGAAAAGATAAGCGGATCCTCTAAACAAGCGTGAAAAAAATATTTAATTACTTCATGGACATAAATTGCTAGAAGACCTCAGCAGTATGCTTAATGACTTCAATAATGTCTGTCAACGGATAAGGCTTAAAATGTACATGGTCGATATAATGGTCGTGTAACGAACAATTTCAACACTCAATATTTATTTGCATTCAAAAATTATCACAATATGGACTCTGTCGGGTATAGCAAATTAGAACAGAGACGGACGCAAAAATGTTTTATCATTCATTATTATTATATTATTTATTATTATTACACTATCGTTATTCATATTATTCATTCATTTGTTAATACTATTACATTTGTCATTCAGGTATTCCTATTATTTATACATACGCCGGGAGTTGTTAGGAGCAATACGATCGAATATGTTTACGTAGGAAAAATTGATTTGCAGCGATCGAAGAATTACAACACGTCTTCCGTCACGTAGGTATAGCTCGAAATTTGTAAATCCCTTAATCCCTTAATCTGGTTAATTTAACTATTAACAGTCTAATTGATTTTAAACTAATACAAATTAAGTTGATAACATTATTGATGTATTTTATAAGAATATATATACCTACTGAAATCCTGAAAAAAAGATGTAGAATATATATTCATAGCTTCGTTTAGATGGTGTCTAAAAAAAGTTGTTGATTTTATTGCCCTTGCCTGATAGGCATTATGGTGTAAAATTCAATTATTGTAAAAATATTTAATAAAACACATTTTTAAGTCTAATATTTTTATTTATATAAAGAAAGAAAATATTTTTATAATAATTTATTATTAGTATTTTGATGGAAATTTTCCATGCAAGGAGACACACATCTACATGGCACACTTTACACTCATATACCAAATACGTTTTTCCTCCTTACTTGTACTACAAAATCTACAGTTTGAATGTAGATAGTTTTGGCCAATGTTTTCATTTTTGTCCCAGACACACCAAAAACACATCCTTTCTTATTTCTTATATAACAGTTACATGTTTCATTGACGCTTGAAAAATAATTTTCAAACCACGAACTAATATCAGACGAAAATCTCTGTGGATATTATTTCTATTTTCATTCCTATGCTTGTACAAAATAAAAAATCGCATGAAAACGCAATGTATCTCTCAAGTAATACATATTATATAAAATTAGATTGTTTAGAGCGATTGCCAAGTCACTTTATTTATTTAAACCGACTTGGTATTACATGGATCTCACAACTTTTTACGGTAGAAGAACTGGTTTGCGAGACTTGTTTTTTTTACAAGTTATGTTTCTGATGGCATATAATTTCTTTTTGTAGATAGTTATATCTAGGTACCTATCTACACCTATTATTCCATTATATTATACATATATAGGTTCACTGATTCATTCACTGCAAATGTAACATTGTAATCCTATTATATATTTATATAGGATTACAAAATTATTTATGCAGTTGGTGTATCTCAAAAACTGGACCGAAATTGCAAAATATTTTCATTTTTCCTTGATTTATATACTAAACAATAGTTGTATTCCAAATTTGAAGCTTCTATGTCTGCTTCAAGTGCCTTAGAGTTTTGATCATCGGTCAGTCAGTGAGTGACAAAATTAAGAAATTTGACTAGTTATAATTCTTAAACTACTGGTTCAAATTTTATAAAATTTGAAACATATCGAGTTTATACAATGCCTACTTGGTTACTGAAAATACAGGCTTCTAGTTTAATCCACAACGAAGTTATAGGGTTTCGAAAATGTTCTGAACTGCTTCGAGAAAAGGATGGTACGGCCGTGCCGCTTTTTTCCTCGACTTGGCGGGGGCACTGCCGTGCCCCCAGATGTTATTAATTACCGTGTAGTTGTAAGTGGTAAGGACCCCTACCCCTACCCGTGGGGATCATAAGAGGCGACAGAGCGAAACTAAAATAGGTGATGGGCAGTTTTATGATGATGACATGTGAAGTATGGCAAAAACAGTGGACACAACAGTTAAATAAATGTCCAAAACTCTAATTGTGAAATGATTAATCTAAATGAATTATACAATTTTCTATGGTATCTTATTCATATATAGGATTTTATGTCAAGATTCCATCTTGTTTGGCTTGGAGTATAGTTTTATAGCCTTGTACCGACAGCAAAATAACTTACGAAAGAAAATATCAAATAAACCTCATTCAAAGCTTGCATATTAAATAAATTTTCTTTTTTAGATAACTATTTCCATTCTTCCGCTTATTAATAATAATGATGTCCTCCAGACCGAATCTTGGTCATGGTGGCCAGTCTCAAAGGAGGCTAGACATTTGCGCAGGACACTATTATAGTGTACGAATGTATGTGCAAGCACAGGTGCACTCTCTATTACCTCAACTCTCAAGACTGGCTGGTAAGACCGGAGAGAGATCAGGTACAGGATAATCAATTGTAAGAAACAATATGCAATATATTTCACAGAGTCAATACAAAAACTTTGAGCGAAGAGCCTACTGCAGTCCTTGGAAATAAATTAACATCAAAAGAATCCAAGTAATACTTTATTCCAAGTGGTAGACAACTATGTGACATAACAGAAAAATCTTATGAGATTTGATAAACGGTTGTATAGCCATCTCGTTTACGTCAGATGTGATATACTTAACCGGAGACGGGTTACGGGTAAAGGGTGCAAAAATTCTGGTTCTGCGATCGTTAATCCGCCGACTTATGTGGCTGGTGACGAAGAAAACATTTGTATCTTAAAAACTGGCAAGGAAGCAGAAAGGCTTAAAAGAAATCTCCCAGTTCTAATAACATCTTAATCACCTTAACCAAACTAGTAGAGGTAATATTTGTTGATACAAATTATGTTAATGATTAGTACTGACCTCAAACAAAAATTGAAAAGCAAGATAAACGTTATAACATAATATTTGTTTTTGTCGAGAAGTCAATTCAACAAATGTTCTCCTTCATATCTCTGATTGAGAGATTTTGATGAGATTGATTCCAAAAGCTAAAGAAAAAAAAAAGATAAATAATAAAGACCAGCATTATCAACAGCATCGGGAATCGTGTTTATATTATTTTAATTCCTTTTGGTAAAAATGAGAATACGTCTTTATTTTTTATCAACACATTTCTTTGTCAGTCATTATTGGCCCAAAAGATAATGCCTCTATCTTGAGTAAGTGAGCTAATTGCAGTACCATTTGGTAATGTTTACTCTTAGGTCTAAACTAAATAGTAATATATATGTACAAACCTTCAATGAGTTAATTCATCTTAAAAAAACCAGTCAAGCGTGTGTCTGTCTCGAACACACAAAAATGTAAGTATGGCAAATATGCATTATGTGTTATATTTTAGCATTTGAAACTTGAACAATGATCTAAATTTAATCTCACTGAATCATAAATGTTTTTAAGTCAAGCAATAGCAAGCGAACATAGTCATAGTCATTTGTGAGGCGTAGTTTCAAGTAAATTCCTGTCTTCAAAGAATATCGATAATTTGTAGTTATATTGTCCTTTTTATATACCAAACACAATGTTGCTTGATGCCAAACTTCAAGTTTTTAAGTCACTTAGGATTTTTGATGAGTGAGTGAGTTAATGAATCAGTAAAAGATAAAAATGGCGCCATTTAGATTCTAATAACTCAATAACTATAATTTATTTTTATTACAGATTTCAACAGTGGTAGAGCCACGCGGCAGCTTTTGCTGTCGCACGGATGGGCCGGCTCGAACCGGAGTAGTACCACGACCTCACAGAAAGGTTTACCTATGCGTTTTGCTTGGTGAGTGCAGGTGGCCGGAGGCCCTTTTTACTGGAAATGAGGCATTCCATCATAGTCCTCACGGGTGACAACGCATCTACATTTTGATTTGTAACAGAGGATAGATGTAGATGTCTATGGGCCGCAGCAACCACTTACCATCAGGTGGACTGTGTGCTCGTTTGTCACCCTTATCCTATAAAAAAAAATATAATAAATCACATATTTATTTTACCTTTTGATGTTTGCCGTGTGTACGAGTACTTTTGATATTATCCTCATAATTCCACTGTATTATGTCACATTTTAAAACACAAAAATATATTGAATGTGGAATATGTAAAAACAGAAAATAATCAGTCAATAGTTTATTGCGAACAATCCATATGTTAAAACAGACAACATTAAAAGACTTGTTGGTACAGATGGTACTTAAGTACATTACATATTATCAAGGGTGAATAAAATAAATGTATTTTACATTTTAATTCTTTCGATTATTTCCTTTATCCACCCTAAACCATCCATCCTATGGTGGATACTCGGAAACGCATGTTTATCTGTTCACTCAAAACGGCTTGGATAGTCGGAATTCACTTTTAATTGTTCTTCCGACTTTTTACCCGAAGTACAGTTCAACAATAAATGCACATTTTTAATAACCACAAACTTAAACAAAAATCATATTACATATTAAATAAAATTAAACTTCCTCGTTTTTAATAATTTTACTATGTACAGGACATAATTTTATTTTTAAAAAAATATGTATAATTCAGGTTTCTTTTTTTTAACAGGATAAGGGTGACAAGTGAGCACACAGTCCACTTGATGGTAAGTGGTTGCTGTGGCCAATAGACATCTACATCTACTCCCGTTTGCGAATAAAAATGCATATGTGTTGTCAGCCTTGAGGACTAAGATGGAATGCCTCTTTTCCAGTAAGAAAAGGTATTCGGTTCTCTACACTCACCATACGAAATACAGTAGCATTAAGCCGCTATTTTACGCAGGTATTCTGTGAGAGCGTGGTCCTTCCTCGGTCGAGCCGACCCATTCGTGCTACAACTATACTATTAATATAGCTGCAGTATGGCTCCACCACATATAAATAGTGAAAATCCGTATCTTTTAATATACATTTGCAATTTAATTTCTTTTGCTACAATAGATGCGTTAGCGAAAAACTAAAATTCCAAAAATTTCAAATGTTTGTCTTTAAATTAAGTTAAAATTGTTTTAAGCCATCCTTTTATTTCAGAGGTGACTTCCAAACAAGACTTATTTACTTATACATATAGGTATGCTATTGTCTACTTAGTATCTTGAGCCAATTTTTAATAAAATGGTTCCATAAATGACTATACACAGCCAAGGCAGAAAATCGGAAGAAAATGATATTCGAACTTCGATTTTCCGACACACTTTTCCGAGTATCCACCCTAGAGTGGCTGTTATAGGGTGGATAAATTGAATAACCAAATTGTTTATTTTTTTTTGTTAACGCTGTTACTTCATTATTAATTAACTAAATTTTGATAAAGATGGCAGATTTCACGGTAGAAACAATTTCTACAGACGTGGAAAAATCCAGTGAAGTAAAGAAATGGAAACTATTTTTGAAACAGGTTTGTGTAGTTTTATTTGTATTTCACATAAAATAAGGATGAAGAACAATTATACAGAGTACATCATGATTATATCAGGTGTTATGAAGGAGGTGCTGCTTCCTATCTCCTGTTGCATTAATCTTTGTCATCTCTTTAGACATCCAAGATTCTCTTACACCGCCACTACACGCCTTTGCCGCCTGAAATCCTTTGACCCAGCTACTGACACTGGTTTATGTCTAACATACACAGATACCCATTTTAACTTAAACCGACTTGATATCTCTTTGAAAGTGGCATTAAAAGCATATATAGCTCTTTCTTGATCTATTCAAATCATAATTAGTTTTTCTTTTCAGCTACTAGTTGTCAGTGCAGTATGGACTTCATATTTCATGAGTGGACTTTGTTTGGGATCTCCAACAGTATTTATTGCACAAATTAGAAAATCAAATTCTAATGACACAATCAGCGACGAAATGGCATCATGGCTTTGTAAGTAATTAAAGGAGCATTATTTAATACATATCAATATCATGTTTTAGTGTGATCATCATTATACATTTTTTTTCAGCGTCTGTTCATATCTTCAGTGGGGTGCCGGCAATCATTTTACTATGCTTTCTTGCTCAATACATAGGTAGAAAGAAAACTTTTTTAATCGTTTGTCTTACTACTTTAACTGGGTTCTTGATGTTCTTCTTCAGCAGATCAGTAACTGAAATATTAATTAGTGAATTCGTGCAAGGTTTTTTATCCGCATGTCAAATATCAGTATCGTTGCTCATCGCCACAGAGTACAGTTCGCCAGTTTACCGAGGAGTGTTCTTGTCTATAAAAGTAGCATCATTGTTTTGGGGAATTTGGATTGCAAATGCAATCGGAACGTTTTTTAACTGGAGGATAATTGGTATTCTAGGAATACTTTGTTCTATTTATACGTTAATAAGTATAATATTCTGGCCTGAGTCACCATATTGGTTAGCTAATAAAAAACGTTTCTATGAATGTGCAGCATCGCATAAATGGTTGAAAGGCTCCGGAGAAGAAGCGGAAAAAGAGCTTAAAGGCATGATTGAATCTGAAAGATATTTATTAAAAAAGAAACGACTAAGGAACAATACAAGATATACTGTGAATGAACTTTTTGATATAATTTGTTCAGTAGAATTCTTCAAGCCAATTCTACTAGCTATGTTGATGTTAGCCGTATATAATCTATCCGGGAAAATTGTTTGTAGTATTTATATTATTGATATTTTAAAAAAGATAACTGAAAGCGAATCTAGCGCATATGTGGGAATGTTATTCTTAGACGGGATCACAGTATTAAGTATGTATATTGGAGGTGGGATTTCGAAATTAGTGAAAAGACGCACGCTTCTATTTACAACTACTTCAGTTGCTATTGTTTTTTTATTTACTATATCTCTTTACTTGTATTTAGTAAACTTAGATATCATTGTAGAGAACAAGTACTTTTCAATTTTATTGCTATCAATCTTCTCCCTATCAACTGGCTGTGGTCCAATGAACATGTGTACTTCAATTTCAGGAGAGTTGATTTCGTTAGAATACAGATCCTCTACATTGGCCGTCATTGGTGTATTTGGTCTCACAATGATGGCGATATTAGTTAAAATAACTCCTCTTATTTTCAAAACATTTAAATTGCATGGTGCTTTTCTTTTTTATGGTTTATCATCATCCGTTTGTACATTACTTCTATATAAATACCTGCCTGAAACTAAGGATAAAACTTTACAACAAATACAGGATTCTTTAAAAGGTTATCAAAAGGAAGAGAAAGAAGCCACAGAATTGATGTGAACTGATTATATTCAAGTTTGGGCATTTATTTTTTAATTCAAAATTATTTTATTTTATTTCGTGTTAGGAGAATAATTCCATTAAATAAATATATTTATCACATCTTCATGTGTTTTTTTAAATCCAACAAATATAAATAAATACTTCAAAATGCAGAAATTTTCTTCAGGCATGTTTGACATAATATATTAGAATTGTTTATTAATTAACGCATAACGTGTAATTATTAATAAATGTACATATTGTATTAACGTAACCCTTCTTTTATTTAATATGAATATAAAAAGTGCGTGTGTGAGTGTGCGTGTATGTGTGTGTGTGTGTGTGTGTGTGTGAGTGTGTGTGTGTGTGTGTGTGTGTGTGTGCGTGCCAGCGTCCTTGCATGCGTGCGTGTATGCTTGCACGTACGCGCGTGTGTGTGTGTGTGTGTGTGTTTGTGTGTACTTCTGTGCGTGTATGCATGTGTATATGTGTGATAAAGACAGCTATGTTTGCCTTGTCTCCGCAGCTTAGAACAGGTCTACTTTATTATTTAAATTTATATTACATAAATCATTGACACACTATGCACGGAAGCAAGAAAAGTGGGCAAAGTAATGCTTGAAAGATTTCTTACACCAATATCACCAAATTTTATAGGTAAAGTAGCTTGAATCCAGGCTAAGGAAATGGACCAGGCCAGGAATTTTTACTAAAGCTATTTTAAAATTATTTTCAATATCTTTTAAAATATCAAAACATTTCCAGACTGAACTCGAGCGTAGTAAAAATGTAAATTTAGGTACAAAAAGACAATATTTTAAAGTAGTAAGAGAAATGTGGTGAATTTAATAATTTGGTTAAATACTATCGAATAACAATAGGGCACCTTGCAGGTATAGTGATTACGCACTGACGGCTTTTATCCCTGGAAAAATATGATTGAAGTTTTGAATTAAAGTATCTTTGTTAGAACTAGATAAATTATTGAAAATAAGATAAGTAGATAAATTTATAACAAATATTTCACATTTATTGTTATTTGGTTCAAGATTATGACCTGAGATTATTTTTAAAATTTTGAAAAATATGAGTAAGATCAATAAGGACGTCATCTGCTTTACCTCCCAATGTACCGTCGTCCAGGTATCTGATATTTAGCTTGGATTTCAAATTTGAAATAATGGGTTGAATTCCCAAACTGAAAAGAGCTGGACCTAGTTGGTCACTCTGCTGAACACCGACAGCGGTATCAATAATATGGTTTTCATAAAACAAATTCAAATTTTGGCTGTAACATTTCCAAACGTAATGATAAAAATGAATTTACTTATGATTCACTTGATGGAACTGAATTGACTTATAAACCACTTGAATTGAAAATTCAAGATGTGGCTACTGCGGCAGTGGATGTAAACCTGCACCAACTTAAACAAAGAAGATTACAGATGTTTGGTCACTTCTAAGGACCGATTTTACAACTCTTTATATACTTCAAACCAGAACATAGTAGTGCAGGCTGGTACTGTTTAAGACAGGCATTGCTACAGCGGTTGAAATAATTATAAATATTGTGAAAAGAAGACGATTTAGAATTATAATTTCTGAGATAAGAATATTATTTCTGTTTGTTTTTCGTATCTTTATTTCTTATCTATACATATAAATAAGATTGACATGTCTGTCTGTATTATTGCCAGGAGTGATCTAGACTATATATATATTTTTTTAACGTAAAATAAATATGATATTGGTGAAATCGAAAAACTAATAAAATTTAGAGTTTTTGATGATTAATTTATAGTTATTGATGGTTTTCTCATAAACTTTATAAGATGTATGAAAAAGTTTCGCTTATTTTTTTTAGTTTGTGGTTTGCCACAATAATACCATAACTTTTTACTTTTTAGTTCTAAGTTTTGATGCGAAATCGATTTTGAACTTTTTTTTTAAATTTCGAAACCATTTTACAACATGAGTTTTAAAGGATATAGTGGTAAAACGATTATTTCACGTAAAATAATAGTATGTTTAATTCTTATTTAAAACATTTTCCACTATTGCGGTAGTTTTCGAGATAATAATATTATTACTATCTCGATTCTTAGATTATTTAATAATTGAACTACACTTGCCCAAAGACCATGTTGCATCTCTTTGCGTATTTTATCGCATCTATCACGGGGAGTGCTCTGAGGAATTGTTCGGACTAATTCCAGCCGCTCAATTTCACCATCGCACATCGCGACAAAACTCGTGTTACCATCCATACCATCTGGATGATAGGTGGTCCACCACTGTGCGATTTAGAAGAAGTTTTCTCCCTCGCACAACTTCCTTGTGGAATCAATTACCACCAGCGAATTTTCCGGACCGATACGACTTAGGAACCTTCAAGACAAGAGCTTACACCTTTCTAAAGGGCCGGCAACGCATCTGCAATTCCCCTGGTGTTGCGGTTGTTCATGGGCGGCGGTAGTCACTTACCATCAGGTGAGACGCATGCTCGTTTGCCCCCTCTTCTATAAAAAAAAACCACTAATATAGATATGCAGGTTTCTTTGCTTAGGTTTTTCGCTAAAGAAATCTCGGGTATGAGCTAGTTATCTTATAAGATTGAATTGAAAATCAGCAGTATTAAAGTTGCGTAAGTTACGCTGCATGCATTTGTAGATCTGTCAGTTCAGTTACCTCCACTGCATTGCAATCTTCTAGGAACTGAAAACGGTATTGTATCTCGAGCTGAAAGGTTTCGGGACTTTGGATTCAAGCACGAGGGGGACGGAGCGTTGACTTCAATAAACGTAACATCTCCAACTTAACGTTTAGGCTCAGTGTGCCTCTCACTATTCGGTGATCGCTGCCGGTTTTCACCATCGCCAACACTGAGACATTACTGACTAGTTGTCGTCTGGTCGTCATTATGGAATCAATCTCAATTTCGTCGATCCGTCGGGGCTCGACCTGGTCCACTTCCTATGGGGCCACTTCTGGAAGAAAGAGTTCATCATAAAGAGTCATCACTCTTTCTCCATGAAGTCGGCCAACTGCTGGCCCCGTGTGTTCCGTTGCCCTATTCCAAATTTCCCTACCTTCAGCTCACCATTCTCTCTTGTGCCTAGTTTTGTAATATATCGCTACAAAATGGGTACGTGTTCTCGTATGCAGATGAAACTGCTTTGGTATTCTGTGGTCGAAGCTGCGAAGATATTCGGTAAAGCGCTAAAGTAGAGTTAGCCAAGGTTGCAGACTGGTTTAGAATACATTTATTAACTCTCAATACATCTAAGGTAAACCATGTATATTTTACTAACTAGAATAGGACTCAACCTCATTTTAATTTTAAAATTGATTCTTGTGTTGAACTCAACAACTCTAACTGTTCGTGCCGTCATATAAACAAAGTATCCAGCACAAAATATCTCGGAATACTATTAGACCAGCGGTTATCCTGGCATATACATATCGAAATTTTAATGACAAAGATTAGAAAATTTACATGGATTTTTAAAACTTTGAAACATCTCGCAACAACACATATATATTAAGACAAGTGTATTTTTCTTTAGTTCAATCAGTTCTCGTATATTGTTTTTCGATTTAGAGAGAGCTCAATGATCATTACTGAAGGAAATGAATTTTAAGCCTTACGAATTTCCAACACAAGATTTATACTCCCTGTGTGATCTTCTTACAGTTTTCAAGTTATACATATTAAATATAGTTTTTAAGCTACACAAGTCCCTTGCATACAACCCTGAATTGTAAAATTACAGGAGATAAACTAGCGTAGCTCCAAGTGCTCCGGTTAAAGCAGCATTTGCTAGACGGCAACAGGCAAAAAGTTCTCTAATTTTTATAATTACGTAAACAAAGAATTGAATATTTATTCTAAAACTAGTATAGAATGTAAGATACTCCACACGTATACGCACACCCAAATACACACACACACACACACAAACGCGCGCGCGCGCGCGCGCGCACGCATGCACACGCACGCATATAGAATTCATTAAAACACTCACCTCTCTAGACATGGACCTCTAACATAATAGTGAACGTTTGATTTAATTGTCGCGTTTGGAAATCAGTTTGGTAATAACAATAGCAGGCGTTTCATATTTTCTCTTATATTACCACAACACGGCAAATTATTGTAACTAACAATACGCTTTATGGATGAGCACATTTTCCAAAGAGTCAATACAAAAACTTTGGATCAAGACGCAACGAGATAACAAAACATTTTTTTACAAAACTGAAATAATAAATAAATTGTGACATTTGCCCATGTGAGTGACGTAAAAAGCGACTATGTGAAATGCCAAAAAATCTTATGGATTTCGATATATGGTGGTATAGGCATTTCGTTTACGCCAGACGTCATATATCTAACCGGCGACTGGCTATAGATAAAGGATGTAAGATATCTGCGATATTAAATACTGACATTTTAATCACCTAAACCAAACTAACAGAGTTAATATTTGATTGATACAAATTAAAGGAATGATTAGTAACATAATATTTATTTTGTCGAGAAGTCTATTCAACGCATGTTCTTCTTCACATGTCTGATTGAGATCATGTGATGAGGCATCTAACAAAGAACTCAAAGGCCTTATTAACCCCAAAGGATTAGTCACGACTAAACTAAAAAAAAAAGAATAAAGATTAAAGATATGTGTGTTTAAATTATTTCTATCGCTTTTGATGAAAATGTGCCCTTATTTTTATTGACAAATTTCTTTATCAGTCAGTACTAGCCCAAAGATAATAATGAATCTATCTTTTGTCAGTGAGTTAATTCCAGTACCGTTCGGTCGTGTTTAACAAAATAGTAAATGAATATATGTACAAACCTTTAATCTGTAAATTCATCTTTTAATAACCAGTCAAGCGTGTGTCTATCCCGAACACACAAAAATGTAAGTATGGCAAATATGCATTATGTGCTATATTTTAGCATTTAAAAACTTTAACAACGATCTAAATGTAATTTCACTTAAACATAAATGTGAATATGTTTTTAATTCAAACAATAAGAATTAAATGACGACAAAGTCATTTGTGTCAGTGCCTTTCATCGCCGAATGTCGATAATTTGTGGTTCAAATAAAAATAGAACGAATATTCTTTTTTAATACGCCTAACAGTTTACCTTGATGCCAAACTTCAAGTTCTGCAAGTAGCTTAGAACTTAACCTAGATTGTTTATCAGAGAATTAGTGAAACATTTAATTAGTGAATCGGTAAAAGATAAAAAGGGCGCTTTTTTTAAACCTTAATAACTCAAGAACTATAATATGTAGTTTTTTCATGAAATAAAGGATTCTAGATAGTCATAAAGTCTTTATTAGACTTTCGAAATTACAAATGTGTAGGTCTTAAAGTTTTTGAGTTATGAAGTGTCGAAAAGTGAATTTAAAGGATTCGTGTAAATATAAACTCTACTGTGTGTCCAGATAAAATAAGTACATCACATATTTATTTTGCTTTTTGATGTTTGCCGTGTGTACTAAAAAACGAGAAATAAATTAAATATGGTACAAGCCTACTGGTGAATAATGTGAGGAAGCTTGCGCCTTTTTCTTACATAAGAACAAAAACAATTAACCATTGTTTTAGTGCGAGCAATCGATATGTTAAAACACACAACTCTAAAGAACTTGTTGATACAGATGTTAATTAAGTACTTTACATATTATCAGGCGTGAAAGAGATAGAATATAGATATTTATATTTTAAATGTTTATTTTTTTGTTAACGCTGTTACATTATTCTTAATTATTAACTACATTTTGCTAAAGATGGCGGATGTCATGGTAGAAACAGTCTCAACAGACGACGAAACATTCAATGAAGAAAAGAAATGGAAACTATTTTTGAAACAGGTTTGTGTATTTTTTTTTGTATTTCTTCTAAAATAAGGGTGACAAAGGAGTACACAGAGCACCTGATGGTTATATCAGTTGCTATCAGGATGGTGCTGCTGCCCGTCTCTTATTTTATTACCTTTTGTGTCTCTTATGACACCCACGGGATGATATTGGCTAATAAATAATTGGATAATATTGGATTCTCTTATATCAACACTACATGGCAGTTTTTTTTATATAATAAGGTGAAAAACATACGATAAGTGGATACTGTAACCCTTAAATATCTACATTTAGAGACCCAAGATCGAGTTTGCCATTTACTCTTGGTTTTTATACTAAAAAGTAGTAAATATAAAAACTTTTGACTAGGCTCCTGACGCAAGTTTATGCAACGAGATGGAACCTACCAACGGGAAGAAATGGGTTGATAGATTCCCTAATGCCGCCACCACATGATTAGTTACCAACATTCAATTGCGTGCTTACAAATTTTACTGATTTCCATGTTGCCTGTAATTACAGGTGAATCAAACCAAAGCCTTTTTATGTAAAATCTATACTATATAATATAATAGAGCGGAAGAGTTTTTTGTTTTTTTTTGTTTGTTTAAACGCGCTAATCTCTGGAACTATCAGTCCGATTTGAAAAATTCTTTTTGTATATTATAGCCATGTGGAATAGTATAGGCTATCTAGCATTAAGCTATATCACTCAGCTAGCTTTAAATATGGATATTTGTTAAGCAAGTCAGAAGAAAAAGCACTCCCGAAATGATTTATCTGCGTACGCTGGTGTTATCGTTAGGGATACGTAAATACAATGTTCTAGAAAAATATAGATCTTTACTCCGTCTAAAAAAAGTTCGCGATACCATATGTCTATTTCTTATATACATGAGCCATAATTAGGTATTATTGAGCAAAAAAATTTTGAAAATTTAAAAGTGATTTATGAGCGTTATTATTAGGCATGGCCTATTTATCCTTACGAACGAAAATTACTTCATCATCAAGACAATTTTATGAAGATAAACTTTGTTCTTTATACCATGTTATTTGGACGCTATGCGTCCAAATAATATTTAAGAGATAATGTAAAATTAAAATAATTCAATACTTGGCGGGGCGCGCGAATGACACATAAACCCTAGCCGCCCGGTGAGAACTGCGAGAACTGCTCAACCGGAAGGGGGAGGGAAAGTGGATAAAACTTAACTTCACTCTACATCATACATAATATGCCGACAGATAAAAGTAATAATTTCCCAATTTTCCCATCCATTGCTATCAAATAAAATATTTAATTGCAATTATAAAATGCTTGAACTAGGTCATGTCGCGCACCTCCGACACGTGATAACGGGGTGAAACCGCGGTGCACAGCTAGTGTTTAGATATTTACGAAACATAATTTTCGAAACATGTTTTCCGAGCGTGATGAATTTTCTTATCTCGCCAAAATAAAACTTCCTATATTATTTCTTTTCTAAATTTTCTCACCGTAAACATACTCAAATGAGGAAGCTCAAGGTCGCTCAGCGAGCTATGGAGGGGGTTATGCTCGGAGTTTCTCTGCATGATAAACTTAGAAATGAGATTATCTGCAGTAGAACCAAAGTGACCGACATTGCCCAACGGATTAGTAAGCCGAAGTGGGAAAGCAAAACCGACAAACAATCGGGAAAGAAGGTTCTCCAGTGGCAGCCGCGTACCGGTAGGCGAAGTGTAGGGCGCCCCCCCTAGATAAAGTGATGACCTGGTAAGACATGCAAGAAGTCAATGGACGCAGGTGGCTCAGGACCGTGCTTTGTGGCATTACTTGGGGCAGACCTGTTCAGCAGAAGACTTGTGAAGGGCTGTAATGATGATGATGGTGATGAAACATACTCAGAAGGCAATTTCAATTTGGACTTGATAGTACCTCTTTAAAAGTAGCATTATTGATAGTATCAAGCCTAAGATAGTATTTTAATGGTGCAGTAATTATAAGTTTTTTTTTATAGAATAAGGGTGACAAAGGAGCTCACAGTCCACCTGATGGTAAGTGGTTGCTGTGGCATAGATGTGGCGTAGACATCTACATCTATCTTCGTTTGTGAATTAAAATTCAGATGCGTTGTCAGCCGTGAGGCCTAAGATAGAATGCCTCTTTTCCAGTAAAAAGGGTCTCCGGTTCTTTACACTCATCATACGAAACACAGCAGTTTTAAGCTGCTATTTTACGCTGGTATTATGTGAGAGCGTGATTCTTCCCCGGTCGAGCCGATCCATTCGTGCTACAACTATACTATTAATATAGCTGCAGCATGGCTCTACCACGTAACACAAAATAAACACAGTAGCTCTCCCTTGATGTATTTAAATCATAATTAATTTTACTTTTTAGTTACTAGTTGTCAGTGCAGTATGGACTTCATATTTCATGTATGGACTTTGTCTGGGGTCTCCAACAGTATTTATTCCACAAATAAGAAAGTCAAATTCGAATGACACAATCAGCGACGAAATGGCATCATGGCTTTGTAAGTAATTAAAGGAGCATTATTTAATAGATATCAATATCATGTTTTAGTGTGATCATCACTATACATTTTTTTTCAGCGTCTGTTCATATCTTCAGTGGACTGCCAGCAATCATCTTACTATCATTTCTTGCTCAATACATAGGTAGAAAGAAAACTTTTTTAATCGTATGTCTTACTACTTTAACTGGGTTCTTGATGTTCTACTTCAGCAGATCAGTAACTGAAATATTAATTAGTGAAATCGTGCAAGGTTTTTTATTCGCATGTCAAATATCAGTATCGATGCTCATCGCCACAGAGTACAGTTCGCCAGTTTACCGAGGAGTGTTCTTGTCTATAAAAGTTGCATCATTTTTTTGGGGAATATGGATTGCAAACGCAATCGGAACATTTTTTAACTGGAAGAAAATTGGTATTTTAGGAATACTTTGTTCCATTTATACGTTAATAAGTGTAATATTCTGGCCTGAGTCACCATATTGGTTAGCTAATAAAAAACGTTTCAAGGAGTGTGCAGAATCACATAGATGGTTGAAAGGCTCCGGAGAAGAAGCGGAAAAAGAGCTTAAAGGCATGATTGAAACTGAAAGATATCTATTAAAAAAGAAAAGACTAAGGAACAATACAAGGTATACATTGACTGAACTTTTTGATATAATTTGTTCTAGAGAATTCTTCAAGCCAGTTTTACTATCTATGTTGATGTTAGCATTATATAATCTATCCGGGAAACTTGTTTGTAGTATTTATATTATTGATATTTTAAAAAAGATAACAGAAAACGAATCTACCGCATATGTGGGAATGTTATCCTTAGACGGAGTCACAGTATTAAGTATGTATATTGGAGGTGGCATTTCGAAATTAGTGAAAAGACGCACGCTTCTATTTACAACTACTTCCATTGCCATTGTTTTTTTGTTTACAATATCTTTTTACCTGTATTTAATAAACTTAGAAATCATTGTAGAGAACAAGTACTTTTCAATTTTATTGCTATCAATGTTCTCCATATCAATTGGCTGTGGTCCAATGAACATGTGTACTTCAATTTTCGGAGAGTTGATTTCGTTAGAATACAGATCTTCTACATTGGCCGTCATCGGTGTATTTGGTCACACAATGATGGCGATATTAGTTAAAATAGCTCCTCTTATTTTCAAAACATTTAAATTGCATGGTGCTTTTCTTTTTTATGGTTTATCAACATCCGTTTGTACATTACTTCTATATAAATACCTGCCTGAAACTAAGGATAAAACTTTGCAGCAAATACAGGATTCTTTAAAAGGTTATCAAAAGGAAGAAAAAGAAGCCACAGAATTGATGTGATATAATTATATTCAATTTTGGACGTTTTAGTTATTAATTTAAGACTATTAAATTTAAGTTCATGTAAGGAGAATAATTATAATAAATATATTTATCACCGCTTCTTATTTTTTTCAAATCCCACAAATACAAAAAATATATTGAGCAAATGCAAAATTTTTCTTTATACGTGTTTGGCATAATATATTAAAACTTATTTAAATTAACTTATAACGTGTGACTATTAATAAATGTACATATTGTATTTAAGTAACCTTTTTATCATACAAAATATGGCCTTAATCCGTAATCCTCGAGTGATTAGGCGGAGTCCAAAGAGTGTCTGTTCTACTCGTACCGCGTTTATTAGCACTTACCATTGGTCTGTGTGCCCGTTTGTCAATCTCGTTTGTGAAAAGTTTTATCGTTTTACATTTCTTACCTTGGGTGGACTTCCACTTGTAACACTTCTTCTCCGACCTCTAAGTTCTCTGGTATCCTAACGAACTTCAAGTATTCCCCCACGGGATAGAAGTTGCAACCTGGAAAGGAAAGAATATTGTTAAAATATTGTAGTAGTACAGTAATGTGGTAGAGCCATGCTGCAGCTATATTATGGTTGTAGCACGAATGGGTCGGCTCTACCGGGGAAGGACCACGCTCTCACAGAAAACCAGCGTAAAATAGCAGCTTAACGCTGCTGTGTTTCGTATGGTGAGTGTAGAGAACCGAAGACCCTTTTTACTGGCAAAGAGGCATTCCATCTTATTCCTCACGGGTGACAACGCATCTGCATCTTGAGTCTTTATTGAGGATAGATGTAGATGTCTATGGGTCACAGTAACCACTTACCATCAGGTGGACTGTGTACTCGTTTGTCACCCAATCCTATATAAAAAAAAATATTGTGTTGAATACGTTTCTAAAACAGAACTCAAAATAATGAGGCCTAGTAATTGTACACCTTCTAAATGTCACTAGTTTTGATTGAAGTGAACTTATTTGTTACAAGCTGCTCCCCACGACTTCCCAAGTTATTCCTTATAACATCAGCTATCTGCCAGTGAGAGTCCCGTTAAAATCGGTCCAGCCGTTTCGGAGATTAGCCGGAACAAACAGATATACAGACAGACAAACATTTAAAAAAATAAGTTTTTGTTATTATACCGTATATAGTATATTATGCATTTAGTAGAAAGCTGTTATTTTGACATTACAAACAGACACTTCAATTTTATTTATTTGTATAGATATAGATGTATGACATATAGTATGGCCGTGTAGTGGCGGTTAAGAATATCCACTACCCCATATCTTCCCGTGGGTGTCGTAAAAGGCGACAAAGGGAAACAGGCAGGAGATGGGCAGCAGCATCTTCCTGGTAACGGCAAAATACAATAAAAAACTGCGGTTGCCAACCCGCTCGCCAAGCGTGGCAACTATGGCAATATACCCCCCATAATGAAAGTTACGAAGAGACGGCCCCCAGTCCCCGGTGGCCCCGCTATTCCTGGCTACGGTGGCGACCATGGTAACGGCGGGGCAGGGGGTGCTAAGAATCTCCGGTGGAGGTTCGGTTGCCACCTACAACGACTCGACCTGGCAACATACAACGCACGCACCCTGAGGACTGACGAGAAGATTGTGGAGCTGGAAGAAGAGATAGACAAGTTACGCTGGCATATTATAGGATTATCCGAAGTCCGAAGAGAGGGGGAGGACACGGTAATCCTCGAATCCGGCAACTTGCTCTATTACCGGGAGGGCGACCATCTGTCCCAAGGAGGTGTCGGATTTATCGTCCACAAGTCTCTCGTTAACAACGTTGTAAAGATTGAGAGTGTGTCGACGAGGGTTGCGTACCTTATACTCAGAATCACCAAACGGTATTCGCTGAAGGTCATACAGGTTTATGCACCAACCTCGGCACACCCCGATCAGGAGGTGGAGGAAATGTATGAGGATATCTCTAGAGCCATGCATTCCTCCAAAACCCAATATACGGTGTTAATGGGAGACTTCAATGCAAAACTAGGCACAAGAGAGAACGGTGAGCTGAAAGTGGGGAAATTTGGAATAGGGCAACGGAACCCAAGGGGCCAGCAGTTGGCCGACTTCATGGAGAAAGAGGGACTCTTTATGATGAACTCTTTCTTCCAGAAGCGGCCCCACAGGAAGTGGACCTGGTCGAGCCCCGACGGTTCGACAAAAAATGTGATTGACTTCATTATGACGACCAGACGACAACTGTTCAGTGATGTCTCAGTGATCGCGAGGGTGAAAACCGGCAGCGATCACCGAATGGTTAGAGGCACACTGAACCTAAACGTTAAGTTGGAGAGGTCTCGTCTAATGAAGTCAACGCTCCGTCCCCCTCGTGCTCTAATCCAAAGTCCCGAAACCTTTCAGCTCGAGTTGCAAAACCGTTTTCAGTGCCTAGAAGACTGTAATGAAGTGGACGATTTGAATGACAAGCTCGTGGAAACTGTCCATGCGGTCGGAGCTAAGTTCTGCAAGACCCGCCGCAGAAGAACACAAAACTCTATGATCACACTCTTAATCTCATGGCTGTTAGACGGGAGATGAAGCTACATTCTTCAACAGATTTGACAGCATACAGGCAACTGAACAGACAGATCTCCAAATGCATGCGGCGGGACTTACGCAACTTCAATACAGCTCGTATTGAAGAAGCGATCGAGCGGAACCAAGGCTCCAAAGTCTTTGCCAGAGATCTGTCTGCCAGAAAGAGCCAACTGTCAAAGCTGAAGACCGAATGTGGCAGCATCGTTTCTGGGGCACCTGAGATTTTGAGTGAGATTGAGAGGTTCTATGGGCAGCTGTACACGTCATCGTTGGAGCCACACGCAAGTGTGAGTAACGATCAAAGAGCGAGTCCTATCCGACATTATTCCGATGATATCCCGGACGTCAGTCTGAGCGAGATTAGAATGGCTCTCCAGCACCTTAAAAACGGCAAGGCCCCAGGCCAGGATGGAATTACAGCGGAGCTTCTGAAAGCGGGTGGAAAACCGGTACTTGAAGTCCTTCAGAAGCTCTTTAATTCCGTCCTCCATGGTGGCATTGCACCGGAGGCGTGGAGCAGAAGTGCGGTGGTCTTGTTCTTCAAGAAAGGCGACAACGCTCTCTTGAAGAACTACAGACCGATTTCCCTTCTGAGCCGCGTCTACGTGCTGTTTTCGAGAGTCATTACGAATCGTTTCGCGCGCAGACTTGACGACTTCCAGCCTCCCGAACAAGCCGGTTTCCGAAAAGGCTTTAGCACCATAGACCACATACATACCCTTCGGCAAATTGTACAGAAGTCCGAGGAGTACAATTTGCCACTATGTCTGGCGTTTGTGGACTATGAGAAAGCCTTTGATTCCGTCGAAATTTGGGCGGTGCTGCAGTCCCTTCAGCGATGCCAATTTGACTGTCGGTATATCGAAGTGTTGAAGTGCTTGTACAGTAGGGCTACGATGGCTATCCGAGTACAGAACCAGAGTACGAAACCTATCCAATTGCAGAGAGGTGTAAGACAGGGTGACGTCATATCCCCGAAACTCTTTACCGCTGCATTGGAAGATGTTTTCAAGCTTCTGGACTGGAAAGGATACGGTATCAACATCAATGGCGAGTACATCACTCACCTTCGATTTGCCGACGATATAGTCCTTATGGCAGAATCGCTGGAGAACCTAAGCACTATGCTCAATGACCTCAATAGTGTTTCCCAACGGATAGGTCTTAAGATGAACATGGACAAAACAAAGATCATGTTCAATGTCCATGTCACACCTATGCCGGTAGTTGTTGGGAACACTAAGCTCGAAGTTGTTGACGAGTATGTTTACCTGGGACAAATAGTCCGACTAGGTAAGTCCAACTTCGACCGAGAGGTCAATCGACGGATTCAACTCGGTTGGGCAGCGTTCGGGAAATTACGGCACATCTTCTCGTCAGGTATACCTCAAAACTTGAAAACGAGACTGTACACCCAGTGCGTGTTGCCAGTGATGACATACGGAACTGAGACGTGGTCCTTCACTGCTGGCCGGATGAGGAAGTTCAAGGTCGCTCAGCGAGCTATGGAGAGGGCTATGCTCGGAGTTTCTCTGCGTGATAAACTCAGAAATGAGGATATCCGCAGTAGAACCAGAGTGACCGACATAGCCCAACGGATTAGTAAGCTGAAGTGGCAATGGGCCGGCCATATAGCTCGAAGAACCGACAACCGATGGGGAAGAAAGGTTCTCGAGTGGCAGCCTCGTACCGGCAGGCGAAGTGTAGGGCGTCCCCCCACTAGATGGAGTGACGAGCTGGTAAGATATGCAGGAAGTCGATGGATGCAGGTGGCTCAGGACCGTGCTTTGTGGCATTCTTTGGGGGAGGCCTATGTTCAGCAGTGGACTTGTGAGGGGCTGTAATGATGATGATGATGAGATGTAGACATAAAATGTCGTTATAATTGAGAAATTGCGTTTTAAATAAAAGTCTATCGGTTACTAGTATATCTACATAAATCAATGCCTCAGTGGTTTGCTTTTGATTTTGTAGCACATGTTTTACTATTTTCATAATTTCTCTACTTTTAGGAATACCCGTTAATTTGTCCATTTCTAATCTATTTAATATAAAATATAACTAATATTACATAAAGAAACATTAACCTTTACATTTTTAACATAAATCAACTACCCCCGCTATGAAGTCTGTCAAATAATTCACCTCATTTTTAAGTGGCGCCGCCCTGGTAACAGAAAAAGTCGTTGCAGTCGATGGATGCTCTCATTGCCCTACAGAAGAGATGTCACTTATAAAAGACGAAAACATAACCAAGTGAAAATTAGAATAAGGTAATCTTTCATGTAAGCATTTTTAGTTCCTTGGTCTTTTTCTGTATAATAATAATAATAATAAACTCGAAAGGGGAAGGATTGCTAAATCTGAGGTCATAGACTTGTCTATGCTTGTATATGAATTTGCGATGTGTTTTATGCACGCTTGACAAAAGTGCTTAACAATCTTTTATCGGGCGTTAATAAGACACACGCATATAACGGTTGCATCATGCCTGTAGTTATGTATGCATTTGGCATACTCAGGTGGAATCAGACCGAACTGAACGCTCTGGATAGAAAAGTCCGCACTATTATGACCTGCCGAGGGCTTCCATCTGGTTGGGTTTTTATTTATTTATGTATTTATTTTATTTTGTTGATATTTATGTATTTTTATCATTTTCATTTACAGCCCCACCAGATGATCAAACTATGTAGATACTCTACATAATAATAATATTGTTAACTTTGCAATACAAAGTTAACAATATAGCCTTTCTAATCGACATAGCTATACCAAATACGTATAATATTAAAAAAAGGTTAGTAAATATAATCAACTAAGCCAATAAATTAAAAGAATATGGAAATTAATTAAACTTTTCATCGTTCCAATTGTACTTTCAGCTACAGGATTAATACCAAAATATTTGCATCACTGTCTAAAGTTATTAGATTTACCCAAACTTTATATATTAAAGTGCAAAGAGCAGCTATTTTAAATACATGTCGCTTAGTGAGAAAAGTTTTAGAAAAATAAGTTATATCAATATGTACGACGACAGCAATCAGTTAAGAAACTTGAATGTCCCACCCATGCATTAGGATCCAATGCCTCTGAATGGGACAGTCAAATCTATCTTGAAATATCCTCAAGACACTATCTGAGCTCTTCCGTAGTCTGCATAACATTGACGCAGTTCACTTCCTTATAATGCTATAAAATCGTCAAGTAAATAGAATTTTGTACATGTATCCAAAGTGTCAGAGTGTAATTAAAACACGGTTACAAAATTTGTCATACGATTATACGGAAAAGTTGCTGTACAAGTTAATTTATGATTATATATTTAAATTTAATTACCCCAAATTAGTTGGTAATTTATTCAATTAAATAAAAAAACAGATAATATTCTGTAGTCTATCTTCTAACACACACCCGAGATAAAGGTGTATTCTAGTTCAGGTACATTGTTGTAGGCTTTAGATAAATGTACCTAGGCAGGTCATAAATTCTGTCACATGTTTAATATAAAATAATTGAAACAAGTTTATTCATTATGTAACCATTTATATACCAAAATGAACTTAACAAAACATAGATTCTTATGACACTAAAGTTTATTCAAAATGACCTCCGTGATTTTGAATACAGGCCCTCAACCTGCGCGGCCAGTCGTCTATCGCAGCACGAACGAGGTCCATGTCAATATCGGCGGCTGCCTTAATCAAGGATGTCTTGAGTGACTCCAAATTGGGATGAGGCTTTGAGCACGCCTTTTCCTCCAAGTGTTGCCATATCTTGTAATCTAACGGATTCAAATCTGGACTGGACGAGGGCCAGTCTTCGTGCCGGATGAAGTCGATTTCACGCACCGCCAGCCAGTCTTATGGGCTCTTCGCTCTATGAGCTGGCGCCGAATCTTGTTGAAATACCCAGTGCCTGTTATTGAACATGGCATAAGAAACAGGTTCCACAAGGTTCGTCAGGACTGTATTTTGATACACAACTGCATTCGTTTTTACACCTTTCTCACAAAAATGTACCTCTGTTAAGCCCCAATAAGAAACTCCCAACCATACCATGAGCGAGGATAGAAAATGACCTCGTTGGACTCGCGGAATACGGTTGCTCGCTTCTTCACTACTGTGTGCGTACACCTTATCATTTTGTTTGTTGTAGCTCTCTTCTACGGTAAAAATTTTTTCATACGAAAAAAGAATTTCCCGATATTTTTTTCCCGCGTACCGCTTCAACAAAGCGCGGCATCTCTTCAGTCTCAGGTCCATTAGACGAGCATTCAAACGATGTCCTGTTTTTCTTCGATATGCCCGAAGCCCTAAGTCTTCATTTAACACCCTTTTCACCGTGGTTCTGCTTAACCCCATCTGAAGGGCCAACAGTTTCTGCTTACGTTTGGGATTTCTTTGAATTCGCGCCTTCACAGCTTTTATCACTGCTGGAGTCCTAACAGACCGAGAGCGACCACTTCTTGACCTGTCATCTACACTAGAGTCTTCATTGTATCGTTTGATGGTACGATAAACGAATCTTTTGGTTTTAATCTAATTTTTCAGTGTGTCAAAAATTTGAATTGGCGCGTAACCGCAACGATGCAACGCAATAACTGCAACACGGTCTTTAAGCGTCCACTCCATATTTAAAAATGAGTAAAATTCTAAAAAGTATACAGTTTTATTTTCATGATCAATTCGAAATTCGAATTCCATAAACTTTTTTGTGGCCAGCCTTCTAAAAGAAAAGTTTTTACTGTGTGACAATACTTATGACCCGACTAGGTAATTTTTTAAACCGAATTGACAAACGAAATTATAGTCAACCTGATGGTAAGTGACTACAGCCATCTTCAAGTAAGGCTACATGAGCGTTGTCACCTCTGAGGACTAAGATGGAATGCCTGTCTGTAATGATGCCTATGTCTGTAATGATATAATGTAATTTTTGCCGGCTTAACGGTATGCAGCTTAATATTAAAAAATGTTTTGTTATAACGTTCACTAATAAGAGATATAAACAGACTTATGACTATAAAATTAACGAAGATTCATTAGACAGGAAAACGGTAGTTAAAGACCTAGGTGTGCTATTTGAATCTAAATTAACATTTCGTGAGCACTATGCGTACATTAAAAACAAAGCATTCCAGTTACTAGGTTTCATAACGAGATGCACTAAGGGCTTCAAACGGCCTCAAAGCTTCCTGACCGTTTATTTTAGTCTTGTTCGTAGCATTCTTGAATATGCTTGTGTCATTTGGTCTCCCTGCAACATGATCCATTCAGATAGTATAGAAAGCGTCCAAAAAAGAACTCTCAGAATACTTAGCTACAAATGTGGGTTTGCTCGTAATCTAGTTAGTTATAGTGAATTACTCGACAAATTTAAAGTGACCACCTTACTTATTCGCCGTAAGGAATATGACCTTATACATTTACATAAAATTCTCCATAATAAGATTGATTCCGATTACCTCTTAAGTAAATTAAACTTAACTACAAAGCGCAATCCCCGAATTCCTAGCAAGACATTTTACCTGCAGACTTATAAGAATAATACTTCCTTTTATAACCCGATAGTAAGAATGTGTCGACTTTACAACGAGATATCCATGAAAAGCTCCGGCATGGATGTTTTTGACCCAAGATCCAGGATATTCAAAAGAGCAGTGAAACAGTATACGAGTACACTTATGCACACTCTTTCCCATATCACATAGGTTTTAAGTTTCTTATTTGTATATTTTTATTTTTTTGTTTACTGTAATTATGTATGTCATAAACATTGCAAAGCGTAGAGTTGATCTCCTGTATTTCATATAAAAATGATGTGTCAACATATTTAGGATAACAATGTGGCACAAAACTGTTATATTTATATTATATTGTAATGTATTTTGATTGTTATCTGTTTTGTTGTCCATATAATAAATAAATAAATGATACTGACTCTTTATACCGTACAGACTGGACGGAACACAGGAATGATGGTTATATTATGCAAGACCGAATTTTAGGCAGAAAAGAAGTTCTACCACGTGCTTTGCTTAAATCCATTGCACAGTTTATTGAATTAAAAATAAATAGTCAATCATTTTATTAATTATTTTTAAAAATATACATGCATATAACTGGAATATTTTAGAAAGAATAATTTGCAATTGAACCAACATATCTTTTATAATGCAACACCGAAATTCTTAAATACAATCATGTATACAGCAAAGACAATGCAAGTAATACTCCCATACTAATGAGTCCAGTCCTATGCCTCAATAGGGTCGAATTATTCATTGTTTCAAAATCGCCAATTGTCTCTGAGTTAGACTGTTTTAAAAGTGTATGCTATTCTCTTGTCAGATAAAGTAGCGAAAAAATGTGTAGTGATGGATTGGTTTAGGTTCCCAGTATGAGAAAATATCTTCGGTAGAAACTATGCTTTTCTCGCCACACCATACATTTTAGTTGGTCTCTTTTTGTCTAGAAATTCGTCTTGGTATGTACTACACTCTTACCTATGCCTAGTACTAAACAATACTGCCTGCACTGATGTGTTCTGGTCTAAAGTGATAAGTGAGCCAGTATGAAGCCACATGGATAATGTGAAGAGTCGACGCTCCGGGAAGTCTGTGCAGTTTGTGAATATGTACAGTATTGCTACCGTCAATACATCACATTTGATAGATAAGCACAAATTCCCGCTAAAGAATACTGATTCGTTCCGAGGATGATTTCAGAGGCTATTGAAATCAAAATACATCCTGATTTCAACAGAGAAGATGGCTGGATTGTACCATCTGCTTGGGATTCTATTCATAAAATTCGATCCTAACCCAAACATACAACTGCAAGACTTCAAGATACTATAAGTTCGAACTGCGTAGATCGGACCAAAAATTAATAATTTAATCTGAAGGTAGCCGTGATTAACTATGACACTGATACGTCGAATACCTCAGTCCCCTCCTCCCTTCCCCATGACCTGTTGTACTGTAAAGTAGTTGAAATGTCGGGAATTTGAAATAAGTTATTATATTATACCACGGGGAGTGCTCTGAGCAATTGTTCGGATTAATCCCAGCCGCCAAATTTCACGAACGCACATCGTGGCAGAACTCCCGATACCATCCACACCATCTGGATGATAGGCGGTCCACTACTGTGCGATTTAGAAGATGTTTTCTTCCTCGCACGACTTCTTTGTGGAATCGATTACCATCAGCGATTTTTCCGGACCGATACGACTTAGGGACCTTCAAGAAAGAGCGTACTCCTTTTTAAAAGGCCGGCAATGCATCTGCAATTCCCTCCCTGGTGTTGCAGTTGTTCATGGGCGGCGGTAGTCACTTACCATCAGGTGAGCCGCATGCTCGTTTGCCCCCTCTCCTATAAAAAAACGCGATAAAATCCGTAACATTTAGTTATTTTAAATGTGTAATACCTCGTAAGATATGCAGTAAGTCGATGGATGCAGGTGGCTCAGAACCGTGCTTTGTCGCATTCCTTGGAGTAGCCCTATGTTCAGCAGTGGACTTGTGAAGGGCTGTAATGATGTTTTTTTCTTTAAAATACTAGTAATTCTATTAAACATTACCAATATTCCCTTTAACCACTTCTGGTAACCTTAAAATGCTTGTGTTAGAAGTGGTTCACAACAGTAGTCGAATGGCGGATTCGAATCCACGACCTTTCGAGTTCGTGGTCCACGACCTGCCATTAGGCTACTGACGCTTCCGCGCGACATGATGATGATGAAATGTGTAGCGTTTGCGTAGACATAAGAAATCATTTGGCCTGCTGCATTTTAAATTGAAGGGTAAAAGAAGCCAGAATATTTCCGAACTGAGAGGCCTTCCATTTCCGTCCTCAAAGATTACAAAGCCTAGCCTTCAACATAGCCTTCTTTGTTTGAAGTCTGTTGCAGATTTTCATGGACTGTAGTAGCTACTTGGTGTGTGTGTTCTTTAACACACTGACACACACACACGCACGCATTGAGCAAGTTGTTAATTAAAATGATAAAGGCACTAAAAATTGCTATCAACTATGTCATTGGTGCCGACGAGGATCGAACCTAGGTTACTCGCGTAATGTAGTATAGTTATGTATAAAAGAGAAATTTTCAGGAAACCACATAATTGAAATTAAACGATGCCGGATTTACTTTCGATTTGAATAATCGTCAACAACTTAAAACATCGCCGTAATTTAATTTGTAGTGGATGCGGACTTGAAATGGGGTATAATCAAGTTTAAACTAATTAAATAACTACTAGGTATATAAAAAATGTTCTTTTAATGATAATTCGAAATATCAAAAATAATCATTTTTGATATTTCGAATTTATGACTTTTTTTGTTTCACTCTAAATCATTATTCTATATATAAAATTTATTACTACCTCTTGTTATTTATCACGTATTTGAAGAACCAATACGTGATAGAGTCATGCTAGAGTTATATTGTAATTTTAGTACGAATAGGTCGGTACGACCAGGTAAGGATCACTCCCTCATAGAATACCAGCGTAAAATAGCAGCTTAATACTGCTGTATTTCGTATGGTGAGAGTAGAGAACAGGAGATCCTTATCACTGGAAATGAGGCATTCCATGTTAATCCTCAGGAGGGATAGTGTGGTTCTTAACCGAAAATAGATGTAGATGTCTACGGGCCTCAGTATTTATTTACCATCGGATGGACTGTATGTCCGTTTGCTTCTTTTTAATAGAATAACTATTAAAAAGAACAACACCGGCAGAAAGGTGTTGATTAGGAATTCTCACAGTTATTCCGTTTGAACTAGTAAAGGAATAGAAGCCAATTATGTAACAAATTATATCATGCCACTCTATTTTAGATGATATCGATTAAAGTAATAGGCTGATTAACGATGAAATTTGATTTCTACCATCGATTTCGTAATCCATTTCCATTTTGCGAAAAGAAAAAGTCGTTCAAGCTTCACAGCGTTCAATAAATTCCGACAATTACAATATATAACAAGTTTTTTTTTTATTTTACTCTCATTAAAATGTATGTTTTAAAATTAATAATATTAAATATTGGCAATATATTTTTACTAAAGACTTTTTGTCATGTTATTAATAGTTTAACTTACATGTATGCTTGTATGGAATGAAATTTCATATTTACGTTTTCACGCACTACCGAATATCTGAGTTGTCTGACAACATCGTGAGAAAATAACATGTCTTAGAAATATTTTATATTAATATCTTATTTAAAATATACAAGGTATGTTAGGCAAAGAATTAGAAATCTATAATAATAAAAAAAAAACTAAAACTAGAAACTTAATTATCATATAGTCCTACTCCCCGCGGTATCGTGCCAAGAACGCTCGCTGCTTTTCCCCGCTGAATGGCTATACTTAGCCTTTGAGCGAGAAAAGAACCAGCCCTCTTATCACCAGCAGCAACGACCAGCCGCGGATAGAGTTCCTTTAAGAACTTCACCGCACGTGGACCTCACGGATGGATAGTCTCTACAGCAAATGGCACAAATATGTAGTCATCTCTCAAAGACTCATACTTGCGCCACTTACTCAGTTCAGCTGCCTCTGATGCCGCCTCGGCTCTAAACGAGGTACCCTTGAGATGAGAGGCCGCCAGAGTGTCTACGCAAGTAGCATCCCACACTAGGGCTTTACCTCTCTCCCAAGGGACCAATGTCATACCGTCGAGTCTCTTGCCATCGTCTCTAAATATTCCACAAGGCTCTAAAACCGAGGGAACATTTATAGAGACAAGAGCCCTTCGGATGACATCGTTCAAAGAACTGTGTCGTGAAAACCTACCAGCGCTTTTCTCACATGAAAGTCCGTGGAGACCAAACTTGTCAACGCTGCTACCACAGGGGCACTCATGGGGTTGATAAAGCGCCGCTCTTAGTCGGATTCCTACGGCAATACGCAAGCTGTCCCCATCAAGTAATGTGCCGAGATTACTTGATGGTAAAGCGTGTAACCAGTGACTAGATTCCTTAGTCGAAACAGCTAGAAGGCGTGCCTTATCTTGGTCACTATGGAAATTATGAAACAAATCTTTCTGTACGCCCCCAATAACCCACTGTTTTTGTTGGTTAACTTCCAGTGCTACATTTTCACCGGGACAGAGTGTTTGCCATGTCTGCCCTGCCTCCGTAGCAAAGCATAGGTCTACTTTATTATTTAAAATTATGTTACATAAGTCACTGACACTATGCACGGAAGCAAGGAATGCAGGCAATGCAACACTAGAAAGATTTCTCACACCAATGCCACCAAATTTTATAGGTAAAGTAGCTTGAGTCCAGGCTGTTGTATTTAAAGTTAAATTTAGAATTTTTTCTATAGCTATTTTAAGATTATTATCAACATCTTTTAAAATATCCGAACATTTCCAGACTGGACTCGAGCGAAGTAAGTATGTAAATCTAGGTACAAGGAGACAATATTTTAAAATAGTAAGAGCTATGTGGGGGTTTAATTTATACAATTTATCAACGTGGTTTAAAAACTGATCAAATTTTGTTTTTAAAACAGGTTTAATACTATCGAAAAACAACGGGGTACCTAGCAGGTATAGTGATTCCGTACTGACAGTTTTTATTCCTGGAGAAACATGTGAACTGATGATGACAGCATTATAAAAGGAGAAGAATGTGTGTTAAAGAGATGGAAAGAGTATTTTGAAAGTTTGTTTGAAAGAGAGGAAGTGCAGGTACAGCATCTACCACCTTCCACGGAAACTAATATAAATGTTGATGAAAATGAGATAAGCATGGATGAAATAGTGAAAGCGTTGAAAAGTATGAGATTAGGTAAGGCTGCAGGGTATGACAGGATTACCGTCGAGATGCTGAGGGCTGGACAGGGCCTGGTGGCTAGTCAGCTGTACCGCCTTTTCAATCTGTGCTGGCGAAATGGGCAAGTACCGGGAGACTGGTGCAAAGCCGTAATCGTGCCATTGTATAAGGGAAAAGGGTCACGGCAGGACTGCATAAATTACCGCGGTATAAGCCTTCTCAGCGTCGTCGGTAAATTGTATGCGAAAGTGTTGATTGAAAGGATTGTGAATGAAACAGACAAGAAAGTATGGGATGCACAAGCGGGATTTAGAAAGGGAATGGGGTGTACGGATCAGGTCTTTTCCTTGCGGTGCATAGCCGAAAAGTATTTGGCTAAAAACAAGAAAGTCTACTGCGCGTTCGTAGATCTAGAAAAGGCCTATGATAGAGTGGTGAGGAATGAATTGTGGTCAGCACTGTCCGTGAACGGTGTGAGCAGCATCCTCATACGAGCAATGCAATCTCTTTATAGGGATTCTAGTGCTTGTGTAAGGATAAACGGGGCATACACTGAATGGTTTAATATCGAAAAAGGTGTTAGACAGGGATGTGTAGCGTCACCGTGGCTGTTTAATCTGTTCATGGACAATTGTTTGACAGATTTAAAAGAGAATGAAAGTGGTTTGAGAATGAATGAGTTACTCGTCAAATGTTTTCTCTATGCTGATGACCAAGTATTACTTGCGTCTTCGGCCGAGGAGTTGCAGGAGATGGTAACTGCTATGAGTGGAGCTTTTGTTAGAAAGGGAATGAAGATGAATGTAAGGAAGACGAAAGTGATGGTGTTTGAAAAAGATGAGGCAGTGACAGACTGCAACATTGTGATTGAAGATGAACAAATTGAACAGGTGAAAGAGTTTGTGTATCTGGGTTCAAAGTTTACAAGAGATGGAAAGTGTGAGAGTGATATCGAAAGAAGAGTGAATGCAGGAAACATGGTGAATGGAGCTTTGCACTCCTTTATGAGCAGTCGGAAGGTGTCTAACAAGGCTCGTTTGGCTGTGCATGAGGGGGTGTTGGTTCCGACACTCATGTACGGAAGTGAAACTTGGGTATGGCAGAAGAAACATGAAAGCAGAATAAATGCAGTTGAGATGAGAGCATTAAGAAGTATGATAGGAGTTAAACTAAGTGACAGGCTAAGGAATAGTGAGATAAGGAAACGTTGTGGTCTGAAAGAAGATGTAGTGACAAAAATTGAGAAAGGTATGCTGAGATGGTTTGGCCATGTCGAGAGAATGAATGAAGAACGATTGACGAAAAAAGTGTATAAGGCGAGTGTGAATGAAAGTGTTGGAAGGGGTAGACCTAGGCGGACATTTCTAGACCAAATCAGGGACGTCTTGAAAAAAGGCCAGGTCAAGAGTACCCTAAACCGTAGAGCATGTATGAAGGGAATAATGAAAGTGGACGAAGCAAAACAAGTATGCAAGGATCGTAGCAAGTGGAAAGAACTGGTCTCTGCCTACCCCCACGGGAAAGAGGCGTGATTATATGTATGTATGTATGTATGTAGAAACATGATTGAAGTTATGAATTAAACTGTATCTATGAGAAGTAGGTAAATTATTGGAAAAAAATAATCCATATTTATTGCTATTTGGTTCAAGACCAATATTTTTAAAATTTCGAAAAATATGAGTAAGATCACTGAGGACGTCATCTGCTCTACCTCCCAGTATACCGTCGTCCAGGTACCACACATTCAGCTTGGATTTCAAATTTGAAATAATGGGTTGAATTCGCAAACTGAAAAATGCTGTACCTAGTGGGTCACCCTGCTGAACACCGACAGCAGAATCGATAACATGGTTTTCGTAAAACAAGTTAGTATTTTGACTATAACATTGCCAAATGTAATTATAAATTTCGGGGGTATTGTTAGCCACTTCTTTCAGCAAGGTTACCCTATCGATAGAGTTAAAAGCATTCCTTAGGTCAACCTTCACAAGAACATCTGCATCAGAGTTTGTTAAAAATGTACGCACTGAATGTACCACTGAAGTAAATACAACAGACTGCCACGTCTAAAATGTACAAAGGGCTGTAATGATGACGAATGATGATCTGTAAGTCGTTTGTAGCAACTGTCGATAAAAAAGTCAACAATTTTGAAAAATCGAGGACAATAATAGTTAATGACTTCAAATCGAAACACCATACCGTCCCATCATTTTGCGCTCAGGCAATTTCATTACGAAATGACAACTGAGCATCCGATAAGAAAATTTGCCACAGTCAGTGCTTTCAGATTCACCGTGACGACACTCAGTACAACCGACAGCGCGAATTTAATCAATAAGAAAATTTAAGGCCCATTGGTTAGACTGATTCAGTTGAGTAGCTCAACGTTGAAAAATCTTCACGCTTACTTAACTAAACAACTAAAGATAACTGTTTTTATTTTATTGAAGAGCGGGCGGGGCAAACTAGCATGTTGCTCATCCCATGGAAAGTGTCAACCGCCGCCCGTGAACAACTGCAACACCAGGGGAATTGCAGGTGCGTTGCCGGCCTTTTAAAAAGTAGTAGCTCGTTTCTTGAAGGTTCATAGTCGTATTGGTCCGGAAAAATCGCCGGTGGTAATCAATTTAACAAATATGATAGTGGGAATAGAATTACATAACAAGAAAATTGAAGGTCCATTGAAAAGACTGATTTAGTTGAGTAGCTCAACTTTGAAGAATTTTATTCACTGAACAACTAAAGATAACTGTTTTAAATGATTCTATCATATTATCAGCAGCTTTTTTTGAGTCCACTGATCTATTTGGTGATATCTTGGTCGTTCCCCGGTTGAGTCATAGCAGCAGGCTCTGCCGTGCATAAAATGTGTCGCGAGCAAAGGGTTAATGATCCGATGAGCGTCTGGTTTCATAATGGTAGAAAGGAAGGAGAGAAGAAAAAGGTGTGACTTTAGTATAGACTTTAGGTAGTAAGTCATAGTAGTTTTATTAATTTCGTTTACGTCAGACGTATGCCATCTATCGGAAGACGAAGGTGATATTTCTAGCATTTTCTATAGTCACCTCTTACGACATCTACGAGATAAAATGTGGTGATGGATTCTATTACGCCGTCACCGTACAGCAAATGTACTATGAAACTTATTCGCTTGATAATAATAATAATAGTAAGGGGTGGTTTTTCACGAAAAATGAAACAATTGAATTATTTATGCAAGTGAAATTTTTAATTAGTTTATGACGACGGCTCGTCTTAAATGTTACGTAATTATAATTAATTTCAATCCTTCATGGTATACCACATTTTTGTTTCCGTTTTTTTTTTAAGATTATAACTTAAATTAATTTTTGTTCTTTGCATTTCCTAACCTAGAGATATGACCAACATGCCAACAACACCACGCCGACCGCCAACATATTAGTTATTAAATTGCCATATTTCTTTTGTCGCGCTAAAGTGTTTATATAAAAATGGTTACTGCGAATTATCTTTAGAAGATAGACATATGCTGTCGCGGACTTTGTTAAGAACTTTTCAAGAGGAACAATTCAACCACACATTTTCTTGCAACTTTAACTTGATGCAGCACACGCTGCGGAAGATCGCAATAGTTTTTCCGACTTAGTTGACAAATATCATCATAACTTTTAAACATACTATATAGCCTATGTCCATCTGGATTAATATTCAAATAGGTGCAGTGGTTCCAGAGATTATCCTCCACACGAATACAAACCCAAAACTCGCACTCTCTCGCTATAATCCAATATATAAAAAAAATATTTTTGTTTGTTCGTATTTTATACGCTGGCATACCGTTCATTACATTGTAGTAAAACTTTTTCAATTTATTTCTTGCACTTGCACGAAGGTTATAGGCACAGTACAATTAATTTACAGTAGGTGGCGCGCATATCGTAACGACAAATTTATTTGAAAGTTATATATCATAATTCCATTTCAGTGAATGTATTACCATTCCTAATTATACAATATAACTCTTCCAAATTTAAAACAATATCTCTACAATTATTTTTTCTGAGGTTGCCACGTGCCAGGTACATGCTGTTATATAAATTAAAATCTACATTTAATCCTTTGAAAACATTTTATCTGAGAATTCTAAAATCGGACCTAATTGGTACAAACACAATGTCAACTTCAAAATACCGTCAGCATCTGTCAAAGGCAGAGAAGACGTAAATTTAAGTGTAATAAGTTGACGTGCTACGGCAGATTCACTCGTCATAAGTCATCCAAGTGTAACAAAATGACGTTCACTACATTACAGCTTTATGGACGTTTAACGTATGGACATAAAAACGGGGCAGTCTCGTGCGCGTTGCGTGCGCCGATGCGGATGCTTTAAATACCGTAAGTCATAGGATGGTACCTTGGGGTAATCTAGCGACACGTACCAGTCGTAAACTTGAAACAAATTATTTGGTCGGAGCTCTGCGGGCTCTTATTAACTTCCCATTTGCAAGATGCAATGTCCCGTACTCACTTTTTGCGAAAAAGTTTATGAACATTTAATTTTTTATGTTTCTTCTTAAACGGGTAGAGGGCAATGTCGGAAGTGATTTACGCCATATTACATCCAAAAAACATATAGATTTTATTGTGATATCGAAAAACTGTTAAAATAAATAGTTTTTGATGATTATTTCATAGATTATGAAACATATTAAATAGATTATGAAATATGTTTCATATTGTAAAAAAATTACGAACATAACTTTTTTGTCCAATGTCCTTATCTATCTGTATCCAGTTCTCCGCAGTCACCATATGAAAAACAGCATTATTCTGTTTTATTCTGTTTCAAGCTGGTATTCTCTAAGAACGTGGTCCTTCCCCGGTCGAGCTGATTTGCGCTACAACCATAATATAGCTGCATTGTGAATCTATCACGTATTTACTCTTCTTTAACTTTTTAATAAAATCGATTATGTAGTTTTTAAAAGAAAAAAAAAACTTATAAGTAGTCACTGCGCATCTTTACGACCGGGGAAGACAATGTCCTACATTTCATAAAAAGAAAAAGAAAGAAAGAAAAGAAAAAAGTTAAGGATTGGAAGTAACAATATGTTTAGCTAATCAAACGAACATATCATTCAAAAACCAACATTTCGTGCTTTTGAACAAGAATTGACTTCAGCCGGAATAAGTACCCAGGATCCGCAACGCAGTAGCCAGTTATGTCAAGCCTGGTTTTTGTGTTATCTGAATTATTATAGAGATAGTTACAAAGTGCATAACCTATATTGCATAGCTTATTGAAGTAACGTATCATTAGTCTACGACAACAAGGCCGCCATTTTGAGATAGATAACTGTAACAATAGCAACAGACGACTATAAATGTGGATTAAACCATCCATCTTGAGCTACATTCAACCCGTAATACAATGATAAGTCCTATCGATTCTATAATCTTAAAATTATAACCTTTGAATGTTCAAAGATTATATATTCGTAAAATCAAACAGCCATCGGAAATATAGATATAACAATTTTAGAGTAAATTGCTATTTGTTATATAACATTACAGCCTATTAAAAAGTCCACTGCTGAACATAGGCCTGCCCATAAATTGCCTCACAGGGAAAATATTTGCCGTAGCTGTCTCGCTTTGCAAGTGAGTTGGCAACCGTAGTTTTTTATATTTTTTTATACTTGTTATTAAAAAGACATAACTGCCCATCTCCTGTTTTGTTCTTTGTCCCCTCTTACACCCGTGAGATAATAATATGGTGTTTGGATATTCTTACCCCGCCACTACATGTGTAAAATAACTAGTAACACTGCTAACAATACTTATGTACTAACATTATTTAAGTTGTGACATCACCAATACTTCACATACTTACGACAGTAGTCGAATGATGAATTCCAATCTACGTCTTTCCAAATTTGCAGTCCGAACTCTTAATCATTATGCTACTGTTGTATATTACTCATCTATCTTTTTCTTTATTATTCCCTATCAGACCACTGCTGCCATAGACGTTACAGTTGCCTTATTAGGCGTTTGCTAGTGGGGACTAGTTTGATCGGGTTTGCGATACATTTGTTATGTTATATTTTGTATTTATTTGAACATGTTTAGATTAATTAAGAGTGTGTTCATTCTCATTTTTAATAAAGGATATTTTATGATTAAAAAGGCATAAAAAGAGGGTTTCGCGGATTTTCCTTTGCCGGGTGTTTCTTTAAGAAAATACCATGTCATTTTGAACACCTACAGTACTCTTATGTAAATGTGTTTACAATAAAATAATAAATAAAAAATATTCGCAGCCATTATTCAAATGCTATTTTTTATGAGAATTTAAGAATTTATAAAATAAAAATAACTTCCTGGAGCTGCATTCCTCCGCGCCGATAGAATTACAGACTTGGGATACCAATTTGAAATGAAAGCTATTATCGCCTCAGGTTAAAGTAACGGTTGAAAGTAAATGGAAGGAACTAATGCCTGGTTTCTGCATATAATTCTATATATATTAAAAACGTCTCGATTCATATTACGAACCTCTATATAGTGCTAAAAGTGCATGAAATTACCATTTAGAAAACAAAACTTGAGTTTAACAACTTACAAATTGCTTTGTTTCGATTTTAGTCGTCTCAAGTTTTCGATTTTTTTTTTATTTGATGACACCTTAAATGAGTTACAATGGGTTACTATGAGTTACAACGTGTGGAATTAATACCTTCTGGTATTCTCTACCAGTAAACTCAAACAAAATGGAATATTAGTAAAAACATGGTTTTTGTGACATATAATATTAACCACTACCTAAGTCTTGTAGGTGTCGTAAGAGGCGATAGAGGGAAACAAACCAGGAGTTAAGCAGCAGCGTTTTCCTGATAACCCCTTTGTCACCACTGAGAAACTGGTGGAATACCTTGATTCCAGTAAAAAGGGTCTCCAGTTACTGTACATTCACCATATGATGAAAAACAGCATTGAGCTGCTACTATATTATATGTTACAATACAATACAATACTCTTTATTGTACACCAAGAAAAGTTTAAAAAAAAACATAAAAGAGAACCAAGAAGAAGAAATAAATAAAAATAAAAAAGAACAATGGGTAGGGTGCACTAAAACAAAAAAAAATAAAAAAATATACAATCATGCATTAAAAGACAACATTCTTCAGGTAGATCAATCACCAAATTATATGGAGGAAAGGATAGGGGTCAGAGAGACAAATAGTATTCCTTAACCTGTTTCTGGAACACATATAAGGATGGAGCACTTTTAATTGACTGGGGTAAGGAGTTCCAAAGTCTTACTCCAAGAGCTGAAAATGATTTGTCATAATAATTCGAGGAGTGCACAGGACATTGGAGGTATATATATGTTCAATAGACTTCTTTTTAGGGGACTTTTAGAGCCCGTAATGAAACGGAATAAAAATGGTTTTTGTATGATATATACCTTTCATATAATAAACCACGAGAACGAGAAAGAGAACGTTTTCAAATATACTAGGTTTACTAGGACTCCTAGACCGATAGGTATTCCATCTTAGTCCTCAGAGGTGACAATGCATCTGCAGCCTTCTTCTTTGGCTAAAGGTGTCCATGGGTAGCAGTAGCCACTTACATTTAGGTGGACTGTTAGTTAGTTGGTCATTAATTCATCATTAATTCATTACAGCCCTTCACAAGTCTACTGCTGAACACAGGGCTCCCCCTAGGAATGCCACAAAGCACGGTCCAGGGCCACCTGCATCCATTGACTTCCAACAAGTCACTCCATCGAGTAGGGGTCGCCCTACACTTCGCCTACCGGTACGAGGCTGCCACTAGAGAACCTTTCTTCCCCATCGGTTGTCGGTTCTTCGAGCTATATGGCCGGCCCATTTCCACTTCAGCTTTCTAATCTGTTGGGCTATGTCGTTTACTCTGGTTCTGCTGCGGATGTCCTCGTTTTTATGTTTATCCGCAGAGGAACCCCAAGCATAGCTTCCTATCTCCATAGCTCGCTGGACGATCTTCAGCTTCCTCATATGACCAGCAGTGCAGTACCACGCCTTAGATCCATAACTCATCACTGGCAACACGCACTGGTTGTACAATCTTGTTTTCAGCTTTTGAGGTATACCTAACTAGAAAATGTGTCGTAATCTCCCGACCGTTGCCCAACCGAGATGAATCCGTCGATTGACCTGTCGGCTAAAGTTGGACTTATGTAGTCAGATTATTTGTCCTAGTTAAATATCCTCGTCGACAAATTCGACCGTAGTACTCCCGGCAACTACCGGCGTAAGTGCGACATGGGCGTTACACATGACCTTTGTTTTTTCCATGTTTATCTTAAGACCTATTCGTTGGGAGACACTGTTGAGGTCATTGAGCATAGTGCTTAGGTCCTACAGTGACTCTGCCATAAGGAATAAGGACTATACCGTCAGATAATCGAATGTGAGTGATGTACTCGTCATTAATATTAATACCGTATATTTTCCAGTCCATTAGCTTGTAAACGTCTTCGAATGCCGTCAGCGGTGAAGTGAAGTTAGTTGGTCACCTTAATTTTACAACAAACATACGGGAGTCGGGCACCATACATGGAATATTATTAAGAATAAATCTAAGTTCTAACAATTAACAGCTGTATACTTTCTTTAAATATGTTATTGCCGATGGTGTTATCGGATTATCGGATACAGTCATAAGTACAAAATAATTTAGGATTCCGTTAGAGTAAATCAAAACAGATGCATTCCGCAAATGCAAATCAGATCACACAGAGGTCACAGCAAGAACTTACCATCAAGTACTTTATATAGATGTAGTTTTTTATTTATTATAAGTCAATGCATGACTACAATCTCGTCTGGTAGTAAGTGGTGATGTAGCCTTAGATGGTAAATCTTAGCGTCACAACATTCTGTTCACTCTTGCCTTGAAGACGTCCAGGTTGTAATCGGACGGAAAGACAGATACCGACAGATTATTCCACTCCTGTGCTGTACGTATTGCGAAAGACAAGTTAAACTGTTTGGTTCGAATGCTTGAAATATCGTCAACAAAGGGGTGAAGAGGTGGAAAGGGGAGGGAGCAATTAAGATATGTAATTAGTTCCTGCGCACACTTTTCGAAACGCATCATAAATAAAATCATATAGAACCAAGGAATCATTGACTAATACTTAGAACTTGACTTTTTAATCTTTGGCAGGTAGTTAAATAACTCCTTGTCATACATTGGAGCCTTAGAAGCCAAGTTATCCAACCAATAAGCCAACGTGGCTTAGGTACTGGTCATCGTAAAAGAGATACAAATCACTCGCATAATGCTGTACAATAAATTCTTTACACGCAACTATTATATCATAGTGTGGTAATAAGTAATAAAGATCTAAGAACGAGTCAGCGGGTTAACGATTAAGCGTAATGTTTGCAGTGGTCTGTGTCGGGTAGGTGTCGAACTAGAAAGCGTGGTAGCCGTACCAGGTCCAAGCGAGACGAACGAACAAAAGCACGATCATGTAACTATAATGGGAATCGTTTGTCGGTGGGAATCACTTCGCAAACTGCGTTTGGTTGCTTTATTATGATATTTTGTAAATTACAATTAGATATTAATAACTTATATGACAGATATTGACGGGTCTGTGGCGCTGTGGCTTAGCAATGAGTTGCGGCGTTGAGGGCTGCGGGTTCGAATCCCGCACCGCACCGGACTAGATGTATCTCCTTTTGAAATTTATATAAGTAAACTGCTTCCATGATACAGGAGAAAATTCTAGTGTGTGTTAAAAAAAAACTAAAACCTTAAAGAATATAATACAGACTGCCGTGTGGTGACGGTGTAAAACAATCAATTACTCTATATCGTCCCGTAGATGTGGTAGCTGGCGAGTGCGGCAGGGTTTCTCAGACTGCGATTCGCGAACACCTAGGGGTTCGTCAATGAATCATTGGGTGTTCGCAACAAGAATTACGTTAAAGCAGCTGATTAGCTCAGATACACTTGCTACACGCATGATAGTGCACGCCAGTTGGTTACATTATTTTAATAATAATGATATCCTCCAGACCGAATTTTAGTCACGTCAGCCAGTCTCAACGGAGACCAGCCGTCAGTGCAGGACGGGATTATAGTGACAAAGTGTGTGAGCAAGCACAAGTGCATTCTCTATTCCTTTATTTTCATAGTACGATGGGACGGTAAATCGACACCACTGGAAAAAGATCAGGCGCATGACCAACGGCTTCACGTGCTTTCTAAGGCACGGTAATGAAACACCGCTAACTTCCTGAACCCCAATAACTGATTTTGGCCCGACCCGGGATTCAAACCCGGGACCTCATTATCAGCAACCGCGTTTACGACTACTAGAACAAGGCAGCCACTTACTTAGTAGTACTTTACGGTACTTTGTGGTGCACGCGTGACCGACAATCCCCGCGTTTTGCTTGCGACTGCGACGTGACTAAGTTTAAACGGTGCAAAGTTGCAGGGGACAATCGATGCGCGCATATTACTTGCAATTTCATTATCACACTAAAACATATTGCTTTGGTGACTGTATATCTACAATTTAAAAAAAAAACAGATTTTCGTCTTCAGGCAGCTGGTGATTCGCTGTGGTCTTGGAAATTTAAAACGGGTGTGTGAGCTATAAGTTTGAGAGAGCCTGAACTATGGAATGAAATGATCGTATGGCTTCCAATAAAAGGCAACATAACCAGCTCACTTTAGTCAGGCGCAAAATACTCAGAACGACTACAGAAGCAGTGTCAAAGGTGCTCACTTCTGGTACACCGGTCATCAACCCACCTGCCAAGCGTGACCACAATTATTTAAATTCACACTGTTTGAGTCCCATGTTCAGCAGATGACTTTAATGAGCTGATAAAGAAAGAATAGAAGACAAAAAGACTTCGGAAGAGGGTTGCAATACGACTGTATGTATGGAGCTTACGCATTCGAATTGTGAAATGAATTTAATTATTATTTTTTAATTAAATAGGTACCTCAAGGTTGTAGCCATTTGAACGTAAAGAAAAATTCCACACTAAAAGGTTGAAAATTCAAAGCAAATAATATGGTTTGTTAATTTAGATTTATTGGCACTGTTTGTTTTTTTTTTGTCACATGTAAATTTAAAAAATATGTCTGCTGTAGCCAAAATAAATAAAAAAAAGAAAATAAGAGAGTAAGTTTTAATATTATTATATAAATGACATTATTCTATTTGTTTTTTTTTAATAGGAGAGGGCGCAAACGAGCATGCGGCCCACCTAACAGTAAGTGACTACCGCTGCCCATGAACAACTGCAATACCAGGGGAACCAGGTGAATTGCAGATGCGTCGCCGGCCTTTTAAAAAGGAGTACGCTCTTTTCTTAAAGGTCCCTAAGTCGTATCGGTCCGGAAAAATCGCTGATGGTAATCGATTCCACAAGGAAGTTGTGCAAGGAAGAAAACTTCTACTAAATCGCACAGTGGTGGACCGCCAATTATCCAGATGGTGTGGATGGTATCGGTAAGTCTGCCGCGATGTGCGTTCGTGAAATTTGGCGGCTGGGATTAATCCGAACAATTCCTCAGAACACTCCCCATGGTATAATATAAATGCAACATCTGAAGAAATGTTACATCCCTTTGCATTTTCTTTCTCGAATCGCTCTGCGCTGGATGCGGTCAAGTGGAAAGAGCTGGCACTGGGGAGCCACTGCCCAGAGATGGGAACAGTATTCCATGTGAGGCTGAACCTGCGCCTTGTAAAGTTGCAGGCGTTGTGCCGGCATGAAATACTGTCCCGCTCTGCTGAGCACGCCAAGCTTTTTAAAGGCTAATTTGGCCTTCTCTTCCAAGTGACCACGAAACTGCACGTCACTCGATATGTCAACGCCGAGGATTCCGATACTGGCTGAGGCAACAAGGAGAGTGCCTTGAAACTGAGGAGATACGACAAAGGGGTTCTTTTTAGCGGTAAACGCGCAAACTTTTGTCTGCTGAGGATTAAACTGGACTAGATTTAGTTGCCCCCAGTCCGAGATTTTGTTCAGCAAATACTCGAATTCAGACACAAGTTTGTTCCGGTACTCGGCGACGTTTTGCCGAGAAATATTGGCACGGCCGGTGTATAGAGCATCACCAGTACTGTTGTCTGCATAGCAATGAATGTTACCAGTTTGCAACATATTATTGATACGCAGAAGAAAAAGCGTTGGTTATAGCACACAGCCTTGTGGAACAACAACGTTAATATGCTTGTAGTCGGACCATGCACCGTCTACAACGACCTTGATGATCCGATCTGCGACGAAGCTGGTGATACAATTGCACAATTTCTTCGGGAGCTTCGAAAGAAGCGCTTTATGCCAAACCCGATCGAAGGCCTTCGCAATGTCCAAACTAACGGCCAACGTTGGACTCTACTGCCTCCGCCCATCTATGAGTCAGGTAGACCAGAAGGTCACCAGCTGATGGACCCCGACAAAAACCGTACTGGCGGTTACTAATCAGCTGGTGATCCTCAAGGTACCTCATGAGCTGGCAGTTTATAATGGATTCCATTATTTTGAAGAACAAGGAAGCGATGGCGATAGGCCTGTAGTTGGACGGGTCTGAGCGGTCGCTTTTTTTAGGGAATAGGAGTACCGGAAACCTTACCTTACCGGTTACCTTATAAAAGTCCAACATAGGTCTCCCCCATAGATTAACTAATAGGGATGATTTTGCCATAGTTGCCATGCTTGGCAGGCAAATAGGCAACCACAGTTTTTAATATTCTTGATTTGTTATCAGGAAGATGTTGCTGCCCGTTTCCTATTTCATTTTCTCTCTGTTGTCTCTCATGACACCCATGTACAAAATGATATGATATGATACATACACAAAAAATATTAATAAGAAAGTGCAAACGTAAAAACGAAGCCAATCACGATTCCCACCAGTGTTACACAATCGTACTGTTGGGTAAAGGGTTACTAATTAAGAGTTAGTTACTGATTTATTTGAATAAATTGTGAAATTATTTAGCGCGGACATAACTTTCTCCATTAATAATAGGTGTTAGTAATTATACCGGCCTATAATGAAATGAAATGAAATGAAATATATTTATTTATTAGACGTAAGAAATAAAAGTTTATTTTAAAATATCGTTATTTTTCAAATCTAAATCGATAGTTTTAAAAATCTTTCCTCTGTCCAGAGAAGAGGCACTAAAGGAAACTCCGCAGTTTTGTAACTCTTTTAATACATTTTGTGTTGAAACATCTAGACTTGTTTATACCTACTTCCATAGCATAATGTTGTATGGTATTTTGCTATGGCTACACGCGACTGATACTGTAATTATATTTGATTTGCAGACGAGGGCCATAAGAGCAACATATGATTTAAAACCTAAAGTCAGTCTCTAATTAAGCAAATTAATATTTTAACTTTGGTCTGTCAGAACATTTACGAAAATTAAATGCATGTACCCAAAACCATAATTAGTGTAATGTACAAAATGTGACTTGCATCAATTTTAAAAACTTTATTGAACAAATATTGCAAAATCTATACAAATAAATAAAATTGAAGTGTCTGTTTGTAATGTTAAAATAACAGCTTTTTACTAAATGCATATGAAAGTATATACGGTACCAATAACAAAAAAAAAACAATTTTTAAAGTTTTTGTCTGTCTGTCTGTCAGTTTGTACCGGCTAATCTCCGAAACGGCTAGACCGATTTTGACGAGACTTTCACTGGCAGATAGCTGATGTTATAAGGAGTAACTTAGAATACTTTTATTTTCGAAAAATAATTAGGGTTCCGCGCAAAAAAATTAAAACCCATAAAATCGTAGTAAATTCCACGCGGGCGAAGTCGCGAGGATCAGCTAGTATTGCATAAATAGATTTGTTATAACATTAAGGAATTTATGTATGATAATAACCCATGGGAACGAAGTGATCGCTACCAAGCTGTTTTTATTTTGTTTTGTGTTGTTAATAATTTAATTAAAAGTAAACTGTTCTTCTTTTTTTTTCAAAAAAGGTTCGTTGGTTTCTTGGCTAATTCTTCCCAGGACAGAGGTATTTTCAGAACCTGTGGTAAATTAGCATAAGAATGATTTTAATTAATTTTATTTATAATCTATATTAGATAAAACAGGTTCTATTCAGTTCTATTTGATAATTTATCTAGTGTCTTTATTGAACTTGTCCAATTTGCGTTGGTCCATTTGTTGCAGCTGGCAATTCTTTCCTTGTCTTGCGAAACATACGGGATGATATGGGAAAATGGATTTTATAAGGAATCGTTATTATAAAAATTAAATTTATTTCTTATAAAAGAAATTATCGAATCTAAACGTGTAATGTAATATTCATTATGAACACTGCTATAAATTAATACTGAATTACTATGATTGCATAACAATGAAGTAATTTAAGCGCGTTTTCGTTTTTTTATGTAATTTATTTGTTATGTATATTGTAATCAGCATTAATTGGCTCAAACCTACTCGAGCGTAGGAAGGCAATGTTATAAAACAAAAAATATTAGCAATCTACGTACCATTTCTCTACAAGCCTGAAATTAAATTAAATATATTAGCTACGTCGTTATAAATTAAAATTTAGTTTGTCAAACCGTGTAGTGGCGGTGTAAGAATATCCACTACCCCATATTATCATCTCGTGGGTGTCGTAAGAGGCGACAAAGGGAAGCAAATCAGCAGATGGGCGTTGTCAAACTTCATTACGATCGTTTCAGTCATTACGAAGAATAGCTCGGACAGATAGACTTATGTCTTAGTAGCATGTAAATAACCTCCTGAGCTTTTTTATAGGATAGGGTGACAAACGAACACACAGTCCACCTGATGGTAAGTGGATGCTGTGACCCAAAGACATCTACATCTATCCTCAATAAAGAATCAGAATGCAGATGCGTTGCCACCCGTGAGGACTAAGATGGAATGTCTATTTTCCAGTAAAAAGGGTCTCCGGTTCTCTACACTCACCATACGGAACACAGCAGTGTTAAGCTGCTATTTTACGTTGGTATTCTGTGAGAGCGTGGTCCTTCCCCGGTCGAGCCGACCCATTTGTGCTACAACTATACCACCAACATATCTGCAGCATGGCTCTGCCACGTATAAGCATGGCTCTACCATATTAAGCTTAATAGAAGCCAGTTATTTCTATATTAAAGAAGATTACTAAATTTAAATATGTATATCATCATAATAAACATCATCTTCATCATTGGCCTAAAATGTCCACACTGACGAAGTAGGATTTAACGATTGCGCAGCTCGAACCTCATGAGCACTAATCGCTGGAAATCTACAATCTATTGTGACCCTTATCTCATAAGAAAATATTATTCATCATTACAGTCCTTATAAAAATGTTATTAAATAGTAAATCACTCGGTGAACAGAAAAAATAATTGTGGAAATATCGTTTTAAATTTGTTGAATGATATCCGTACGAAACGCTTGCCGCCTGTGGTAAGTAAATTGTACTATACCTATAACCTTCGCGCTAGTACAAGCAATAAGTTGACAAAGTTTTACCGCCATCTGATGAACGGTATGGCAGCGCATAAAATACGAACAAAAAACATACATTTTTACACATTAGATTAGATCAATAAAAACATTCGGCTATTACACCTCGGTCAACACAGACCTAATGTTTTATTAATGCCATCCAACTGTATTCTATGCATTAGCCTAATGTTGCTTTAATATCACGTTAGAGACTTAGATTTCCTAAAATAATCTTTTGAAATTATCACCTAACACCTTCAGCCAACAATAATGTAAGCGTAACAAATTAGTAATTTTGTTAGACGCGTGATGAAGCTTCGTCAAATAAATTTAAAGTAACAGAATATGGGAGATTGGGAATTTTATACGTGGTAGAACCTCGCTGCGTCTATTTTATAGTTGTAACACGGATGGGTCGGCTCGACAGAGGAAGGATGACGATCTTACAGAATACCAGCGTAAAACAGTAGCTTAATACTGCTGTGTTTCGTATGGTGAGTGTAGAGAACCGGAGACCCTTTTTATTGGAAACGACGCATTCCGTCTTAGTATTCAGGGGTGGTAGCGTTAGCTGATCAGATGGTTAGCGCTCGCTGTAAGCTTCAAAGTACTCGAGCAACCCAGATTCGATCCCCACCGGCACCAATGAAATTGTTAATTGTAATTTTAAGTGTTGATTTACCTGGTGAAGGAAAACATCGTGAGGAAACGTGCATGTCTGAGAAATAAGAAAAAAATATTTCGAAGACGTTTGAAGTTCAACAACACGAATTGAGGCAGCGCGGCGGACATTTCCTTGCCCTAAAACCCTCTCAGAAATGAGACGAGGCCTATGCCCAGCAGTGGGACGTATATAGGCTGCAACTTTACTTTACTTTTACTCAGGGGTAACAACGCAGTTTTCTTGTTTGCCAACCTATTCTATTAATAAAAATAGAAAATGTATATGACTTAGATGGTAGTAAAACTATATTTTTCACATTCAAAAATAAAACACTCAGAAATAAAACAGCAGTAATAAAGGTACGAGTTGTCTGATACGGCGATCGTGAAGGCGCCTGCACAGCCTGGTAATGCAAATCGACGATTAAGGAAAATCTCCCAAATACTGAGGATATCCGTGCCCAACTGCTGAATTTTATGAGATGATCAATGGATAGAGAATAATAAAAGAATCTTACACAAGTATTTAATTCTTAACTCTCTATTCGATTTTTGTTTATAGGATAGGGTGACAAACGAGTACACAGTCCACCTGATGGTAAGTGGCTGCTGCGACCCATAAACATCTACATCTATCCTCAAAAAAGACTCAAAATGCAGATGCATTGTCAGCCATGAGGACTACGATGGAATGCCTCTTTTCCAGTAAAAAGGGTCTCCGATTCTCTACACTCACCATACGAAACACAGCCTTGATAAACTGCTATTTTATGCTGGTATTCTGTGAGAGCGTGGTCCGTCCCCGGTCGAGCCGACCCATTCGTGCTACAACTATACACAGTTAGCTGGATCTGTCATTGTAATTGAAAATAATATTTCGGTTTTTAAAGTTTATCTTATAGTAGATAGTTTTAAAGTTATGCGTAATATTTTGTGTTATTGATTTTTGACCCGGTAGAGGCACGCTGCAGCTATTCAGCTCTGTACCTATATCTAACTAGCAGCTCCATATGAAACTCAGCGGCAAATAGCTGCAGCACGAATGGGTCGTCTCTACCGGAGTATGATCACGCACTCACAGAATACCAGGCGTGAAGCAGTAGAATATCGCTGTTTCGTATGGTAAATGTAGACAACCAGAGACCTCTTTTAGTGGTTACGAAACTTTCCACATTAGCGCTCAGGTATTTATTAGTGCTCAGGTTCGTTAACCTTTAGACACTATATATATATATATATATATATATATATATATATATATATATATATACATTAAATACATTAACGGGGAAATGTCTGTTGTGATAAGGATCAGCTAAGTATAATAAAAATAAATATTACAGACCACTATTGAAAGTTATTATTTTACGATGGATTGGTATACAGTTAGTGAAACTAAACCCGCATTAAAATGGAGAAGTGAGTCATTGTTACAAAAAAAGTGCTTCACGTTGTTTTATGTATACCACGGTATTAGTCATTTGATAACGAACAGTTTAATTTATGGTCCCACTAGTTTTGAGTAAAAGTGAAACTTATGACTTTTCGTGCTGGTAATTGAAAAAAAATTGAATTTATGGAAAATTTACTGTCTACTTTTTTTTAGTGAGGATGCCAGCTGTTAATGCCGGCGACAGGGAAATCGATCGGCCCAGCTTACCCTGCAGGTGTCAAACTACTTAGAGAATTGTTATGGTGGTAGTTGTGTTACTCTTCTGTGTTGTATACCCCTTGTATACAGCCTCGTTTGTCTGGTGGTTGTAAACGCGGTTGATGATCATGAGGTCCAGGGTTCGAATCCCGAGTCAGGTCAAAAATCAGTCATTGGGTTCTTCGGTCAAGAAATCTCATGGGGTTAGGACGTTCACGGTGTGTCACTTCCGTGTCTCATCCTTTTCACCCCGCTCGTGTCGGACACTCGACCCGTAGGACTATAGAGGGAGGGAATAGAGAGTGCACTTGCACTTGAGCATACACTCGGGCACTATAATCCAGTCCTGTGCAGATGGCTAGTGTAATCTAACGTAGTAATATTTAATTATTAACCTGGCAACACAGGTCTTGGTGTAAGTTTGCATTGGGTTGATGCGTTATCTATGCGCGCACTCGAAAAAAAACATAAGGATACCGCGCAGTAATTAGATACATAATTTTACATCTTAATAAATCTTATTATACCATCTTTGTTTAAGCTATTAATGTGTCCGTCCATGTGAAGTAATTAATCGTAATGATAAATGAGTGTAATCGTAATCTTAAAACATTGTTGTTTGATTACACTAAAGTGTAAGTTAATGAAGTAGTAACGTAAAATAGAACCAAGTTTTATTTAGCAACCGATAGCATAATCAGCAATTATGAGCTGTAATATCACGAAAATGAAGGAGCAGTTTTACACTAGTCTCCTTTGAGATGGACCGCCGTGACCGAAATTCGGTCTGGGTGGCGTGACCCCATTTATTAAGTGTTATTATTGTACTGTCTAGAAGTCATACTAAATAGCTAACCACCCTCTTTCCTACCTCTTACCTATATGTACTGCCAAGTAGCAGTGCTTGCACTGCTTTGTTTGTGCGGTATATAGACCTGGTACAATTACAGGCTATGATGCATTCCAATGTATCCCCTTGTCCATTATGTCACTCTTGAGTGAGTGTTGACTCAACTGTAGCCTTCGTTATTTGAAATTAATTTGATTACCATGGGCTACTTACCATCAGGTGAATTGGAACTTCGTTTATCGCTTTAAATTTAAAAGTGATAAATAAATAAGTACTTTGCAAGCATAGTTCTACCCTAATGCGCCCATAATACATTGTATGTAGTTTTATTATATTTAAGTGTACACATCATCTTGCAAAGATTATGTTGCGTTTGCAAGATGATGTTGTGACCAGGATTAAGGAAGGAATGCTTCGGTGCTTTGGTCATGTATAAAGAATGAATGAGAAGTGACAAAGTAAATTTACGTTGCAGAGGTTAACGGCAGAGTTGGGAAGGGACGCTCTAGGCGAAAGTTTATCGACCAAATTGGCCACATTGAAAATTAGCCAAATTAAGAGTACAAAAATAAAGAAAATTAAGAGTATATAGGGTAAAGTATCTAATTCGTAGCACTGCACCAATTATCAGCACTGCACAAAAAAAATACAAATTATAAGAGTTGTCGTTGAATTTAAATTGCTACGTGAAAAAAAATCGGATTTAAATTTATCAAATTATTATGTAAGCTAAGAAACATTTAAAAAAATAAGATGGCGTGACGATTGCAATAAATAAGTAGTTACCTGTGTGTGTAAGCTAAAAAATTTCGGCCATTTTGATTGGGTGACGGTAAGTTCTTGTGATTTATTATCTTCTTAAACCATGAAAAGGTTTTGTTATATTTGTGTTATTTTGGTTTCGAGGATTTCGAGAGTCATTTGTCTACATAAATTTAAATATATTTTTAGGTTAAGTTGTCGATTAATCAAAATAAGTCGGGTGCTAGCATATGGTTCCTATTTTGTAAGTTTTTCCTATTATCAGCACCCGTGCGGATAATTGGGTTTGATAAGTAGGAAAAAAATATTATATTTTTATTTGATTTTATGCTTTATGATTGCTGTTAACTGATTTCCGTCCATTTATTTATTTATTAAATACCGTTTTCCAAATATTAGCATGGTGCTGATACGAGCATTGCTAATTATCAGCATAGTGCTGATAATTGGCGACTGTCTATGCCGTTAATTGGATTTTTCTGTTTTAGTACACAATTAAAACGAAAACAAAGAAGCAAGAGGAGAAGAAGAAAGAATTTACAAAAAGAAAAAAATATGGAAAGGAAAACTTAATACAAGCCCTAGAAGCTGTAAAAAATGGCATGTCAAAAAAGCTTGCATCTAAAACTTTCAATGTTCCGAGAAGGACAATCCAATCAAGATTGAGAAATGATCTAAAAGACCTGCCAGGCCCAAGTCCTGTTTTAACTTCAGATGAGGAAGATATACTTGTAAAGTGGGTAAACGAATGCTGTAGAAAAGGCTTTCCAAGGAGAATAATTGACTTTCCACTTAGTGTCGCAAACTTTGTAAAGAAATCTGGAAGACACAATCCTTTTAAGAATGGGGTTCTGGGTAAGAAGTGGTACAGCCTTTTTTTGAAAAGACACACACAATTAACAGAACGTACTTCTGAACCCGTCACTGCGGCGAGTGCAGCAGTTTCTGACAAGATATTAAAGGGTGGTTTACAAAAATTGAAGAATACTTGAAAGACAATCAATATTTTAGTATCCTTAATGACCCTACACGAGTATTCAATGGTGATGAGTCAAATTTTCAATTGTGTCCCAAAAGTGGAAAAGTTTTAGCTATTAAAGGTGACAAAGACGTCTACGAAGTCGACAATGCGCCTGCAAAATCATCGTTAACGGTTTTATTTACATTCGGGGCAAATGTGATGTCACACCACCCTTAGTAGTCTTTCTAAATAAAAGGCTGTCAAAGGAGTTAACTTCTAAAGTTCCAGGGGACTGGGGAATTAGACTTAGCTACACTGGATGGATGAAAGCAGAGCTTTTTTATGATTACATAAAAAACGTTTTCCACCCATACTTGAAAAAAACTAAGAGAAATTTTCCTGTTATATTATTTGTAGATGGACACAGGACTCACTTGACCATAGAGATAAGTGAACTTTGCAGAAGCCTCGACATAATACTGATTGCACTTTATCCAAATGCAACGAGACTTCTGCAACCAGCAGACGTTGCTGCTTTCCGACCTTTAAAGGTAGCTTGGAAAGAGAGTGTCCTTCGCTGTAGAAGAGATAATCCACCTTCACAAAAAACGACTTTGTTCCAGTATTAAAAGAAGCATTGAATAAAGGTATGTTTACTTCAATATATTAGTTTAGTTAAACATGTTCTGTAAGTACTTACTTGATATATATTGCTGTTTATTTTTTCGACAGGTATAAAAAGTTCAACTATCGTAAACGGCTTCAGATTAACGGGTTTATGTCCGTGGAATTGGAATGCAATAGATTTAAAAAAATGTTTGGGTGAAACTCCAGCATCAAGCAAAGATCATGTTTCACAAAAGGTGCTGACTGCTGAAACATTTTTTAATTTGATCGTTGACGGTAAAAAAACATCATTGCTTGCTACCTCAGAGGAGAGCTTATTTGGCGCTGATAAAATTTTAAAACAAATCTGCATGTATTTTAGCAGCGAAATAAGTTACGATCTCAAGCAGTCAGAAAAAGCAACACAAAACACCATGGAATGATAAACATTAAATTTCAGAAAACATAGACATACGAAATCTGCCTATAGAGTTCATTTATGATATGAATGTTCATGTTGAAGTTGTACACCAGGTTGAGATACATAACATAGCTGATCAATCCGACAGAATAAACGCTTACTGTCAACCAGTCTCTATTAATGAAGAAAACTTTTTGATTGAAAATGAGTCTGAAATATTATGTTTAGTCAAGTAATTGATGACTTGAGAGTACCTCAACTGAAGGGAAATATTATCGAACCAACTCCGATTAAAATACAAGATGTTCTGCCGAAGCAAAAAACGCCTCAAAGGAAAGTTGTCAGAAATATACAAAGGCCATCTTTTGTCTTAACATCTAATGAGTGGTTTAAAAAAGAGTTTGAGAAATGCAATGAAAAGAAACTAAAAGAACAACAGATAAAAAAATAGAAAACAAGATAGAATACAAAAACAAGAAGAAAACAAGAAAAAAAAATAAACGTGAGGTAAAAACTTCAGTAAAAGCGAAAAACAGCAAAAACGAAAATAGTATCAAAGAAGAGAAGAGCAAATTCCCACCAGAAAAACAAATAACTGTTTTATCTGATGTTACCATTAATATTCCTTTAGAGAAAAACATTGAAATTAAAGGAGATAATAAATTTGAAGTAGAGGCAAGGGATTCCCAAAGTGAAGCAGAAACTGTAAGACATTTTCTTGATAAAATTATTGAAAATAAAAAGAAATCGTACACAATAGAAGTGCTAGAAAAGATACTCGCAGATGAATAGTTATGACTTATGATATAAGAAAGAAAACTACATATAATAAATAAATAAAAATAAAATAACGTTTATTAGCAACCAAATTTTTCTAGATACAAAGGAGCTCTGTCTCCTGAACTAGGTTATTACCTGTATCTCAGGAAACAGTGCCTTCCCTAATTCTTAGTGCTAAGTCCATATTCGGTAAGTACATAAGATGATTCATTATTCCTTAATTAATATTATTTTATGGCGGTTACTGCTAGGTAATGTTTAATGTGGTGTGTGTGTGTGTGTGTGTGTTTGCGCGTGTGTGTATGTTGTGAGTGTGTGTGTCTATGTTTGTCTATGTGTATGTGCGTGTTTTAATAGTAGAATTTTAATATTGATTTTATTTTATTTTAATATTGTAAGAAGATTTTCAGTTTGGAAATAATCAAGATCTTGCAGCCATTTCGGTATATATTTTTTAAATCTGTTGGTACTTAGAGTTATAAGGCTAACAAAATTCTCGGTGGGAATTTTATTATAAATGTATGGAGCTATGAAATTGTAGTGTCGTTGCATAAAGGTAGTTTTGGTAGTGGGTATAGGGCACCGTAATTTTCTTTTACTGGTTCGTGGTAGTGAATAGGTAGTTACACGGTGGTATCTCAGGAGAGTTTGAGTTATAAACAACTTGCGAACTGAGAGTACCTGAGTCTCGTTGTAGACTTTATTAGTAGGATGTCGGTATGGTAGATGCATTAATACCTTTAATATTGATCTTTGCACACGTTCAAGTTGAATCATTGTTGTTTTCGGCGCGCCACCCCACGTCGTCACACAATAATTAATGATACTTTGGCAGAGCGCTTTATAAGTTTGAATAAGAATTTTTTTACTAGCGACTGTTCTTAACTGTCTGAAAATATATATAAGTTTTCTAACCCGAGAACAGACACTAATGATCTGTTCTTTCCAGCTCAAATTATCGTCTACTTGAACACCTAGATATTTGATACATCTGGCTCTGGTTAATGTGCTACAATTGCATTGGCTAGTAAGCTTTCCATTACATGGTAAAGAATGTAGTGTTATAGTAAAGTCTTGAGCTGGACCTGAAGTTGCAGATCTCGAGAAGCAGAGGTATTTGGTCTTTGAAATATTTAATGTGAGCAAATTCTTCTCTAACCAGGCTGAGACATTCTCCAAACAGGTTTCTGCAAAGGTTTGTGCTTGTTTCCAACTCTTACCATGAAATAGTAAGACTGTGTCATCAGCGAATATTAGTACATCCGTATTGGATGTTAATGCGTCTGGAAGACTATTAATATACGCCAAAAAGAGAGTCGGGCCTAATGTACTGCCCTGTGGTATACCGAATCCACAGGTTGAGGCATCACTCAGGTCATTATTTATTCTGACGTATTGCTGTCTACCCGCCAAGTAACTCCGGAACCATTGGTGTACATGACCGCGGACACCCAAGCCCTCTAGTTTTGACAATAGTATCGGAATTGATACTGTGTCGAAAGCTTTTTTCAGGTCAAGAAAAACGCCAATGACTTTCTCACCTCTATCAACATATTTGTGAATTAAAGATGTCAACTTCAATAAGGCGTCATCAGTCGATCTTCCTTTGCGGAACCCATACTGAAAATCAGTTAACAGTTTGTTTTTTTCTAAATAACTAATCAGCCTACTGTTGACCAATCCTTCCACAATTTTTGACATGGTAGACAGCATAGAAATCGGTCTATAGTTAGAGACATCTTGTTTGTCCTCCATTTTAAAAATTGGAGACACGATAGCCGTTTTAAATAAATCAGGAAATATTCCTTGTTCTAAACTAAGGTTACAAAGGTGTGTAATTGGATAAACAAGGTACTCCTTTGCTAGTTTAACAAAACTAGTGGGAATGCCGTCATAACCTGGTGCACTATCAAATTTTATCTTATTTATTAATTTATTAATCTCATAAGGGTCTGTGGGTGCGAAAGACATAGAGTGAAGTTGGAAGTTTGATTGCACAGATGCTTGCCTTGCTAATTCGAGCTCCGTTTTTTTGAGTTTCTGTAGGATAATATCCGCCAGACTTTTACCAATAGTTGTAAAGTAGGTATTAATTTTGTTTAGCGATTCTTTTGTAGTGCTCCCAATTTTAAGCAACTCTGGGGGCACTTCGTTTTTCGTTTTCATATTGCATATATCCTTTATCACATTCCAGGTCTTTTTAATATTTTTCTCACTTTTTATTAGTTCCCTTTGATAATACTGCTGCTTCAAAGATTTTATTATTTTATTGCAAGTGTTCCTATATTTTATATAATATGCGTTAATTGTATCATCATTCGGTCGTAGTTTGGCCTTTTTATGCAACTTATCTCTTTTGCGAATTGATCTCACAACGCCTACCGTAATCCAAGGCTTAAGAGGTGCTTTCTTTTTGGATATGTACCTAGTGCTTGTGCACTCATTAATGATATTTGTAACAATTTTGACAAGATGTTCCGCAGTTTGATTTACATCACGCAACATAAAATAGTTTGACCAGTCTGTGACACTTAGATGATTTAACGCTCGGGCGTAGTCTAATACCTGTTTGGTGTGTGTGTTTTTTGTCTTCGACAATCGAGTATTTTTTATTTGTAACAGGATAGGACTGTGATCTGTTAATGGTGGAAAAACCATGGTTTGCCATTTTTCAGTCGTCTTTATCATAAAGTGATCGAGACAGTTGTTAAGCCTCGTTGGGTGTGTAACACCTTGTTCTAAGCCATGAGTAGCTAATATGCACAGATATTCGTGTAATTGATTATTGTGAATGTCAAAAGACATCGTATTAATGTTTATATCACCTGTAAATATGACGTTCCTGCTAGAGTATTTTTGTAATAAGCTATCTAACGATTCTAGATATCGTCGAGGGTTAGCGTAACAAGGTGGCCGATATGAACAGATGATCGAAAACCCATCAACATTAAGTACAAGGCAGTTACCCTCTATTAAAACCGGTTCAGAGGCAATAACTGTAAAGACCTTACGAACATATACCACTATGCCATCGTTCTGGTTTAAAAGGTTTTTAGAGTAATAAACACTATAATCGGTTATATTTGGGGGATGGATATCCTTTCTTGACCAGCATTCGGTTAAAACTATCATATCTATTGTTTTATTAAGTGCCGATAAAAAAGCCAATAACAGATCGAAGTTGCGGTTTATACTACGAATATTTGCAGTAAGGATGCAAAAAGATTCGGAACCATCATCACATTGCAAAAGTTGTGAGCACTGCGACACATCGTCAATCAGAGTACAGTTGGCTTGATTTTTATCCAAGTCAGATATAATATTATTATTAAAGGGATTGAATTTTAATTGTATAAATACTTAGTTTCATATATTTGCCGTTTTTTTTTTATTTGCGATTTGGTAATTAGTAGCAAACGTCAAAGTGTCGTAAGAATGGTACACTAATATAACAGCATAAATAACAGTTCGAAATCGTTTTAAAATGAACACTTGCTTTACAATATGTAAATGTTTATAGGTTATATATTTAAGTGAGATATATATAAAAAGATGTGTAACATTGTGTGGTGTGTAGTGGTATTTTGTTATAGTGTACATAAGAAAATAATTTTTCTTTTCAAAATGTAGTAACCAGCCTGTGAAAAGGTAGAATAAAGTATTACTAAATTTTATAAAATTAAACTTACTTTCTACTGTAAATATTAACTTAAGCATGCAGAAAATTAAAACTAATAGTCATTTTTCTCTGAGTTTTTGCAGATCAGCTTCGCAATCAATACGAATTTGTTTCATACCTTCTTCTTTTCTTAAGTATATACGTCCAAACGAAACCCAGCAGAACGTGTATTTATGTTCCTTTGCAAATTCTCTACTCATGTAAAACAGCTTTCTAGCGTTCGCTGTCAAGGTTTCTGTTACATATATTGGTGTATGAGACTGATTAATTTTTAAGTGGGTAGTATTCAATTTATTATTTGCGTTTTCCTTATTAAATGATTTTACTGCTGAGATCACTTTATCCTTTGATATTTTGTTGGTGAACTCGACAATTATAGGCTTATAGTTATCTGCCTTAGTGTTTACCCTAAATATATCTCTTATCCCTTGCTTTTGTATTTCTACATTTAATAAATTACTAATATTTTGGACTATGTTAATTAAATCGTCCGCTGTTTCCGTCTTTTGAAGTTTTGGTATATTCCGAATTTCTATAGTGGAACATTTTTGAGTTCTTTCCATGGATTCTATCTTATTTTCGAGGTCGCAAATATATTTTAGTTGTTCTCGTTTTTCTTTATCTAGTACAGCAATTTTCTCCCTTACCTCATCATATTTACTGCTGATAAATTGTACGCTTGTGTGTAGTTCTTTATATTCGTTACGAAGCTCGTTTATAGTCTTAAGAATTGTCTCCATCTTATTTTCTTGAGAATCCTTCCAAGAGTTCAGGGTGCTAAGGATATCTTCTTTAAATGCCTGTAGTTCCTCTTTGAAGTCTTGATCATGTTTTCGTTTAGTAGCACGCGTACTCATGTTAGTGGAGAAATCTCCTAGATCAGAATCTTCTTTATAGGTAGAAATGTTGGGTTCGGAGCCACCGTGATATTGTGGATCCCTGGGTTCCGTCGAGGTTGCTATATGTGGTGGAGTCCGCCTAAGTGGCATGCTTATAAAGCAGGAGTTTTAGGGTTTCTTATGATTATAATAAGTATATAATAGTACAAAATCGGCGCAGCGAATACGTATACTTTTGTGTGTGCTTCTGATGCCCTGGTACTTGTGATCGGTGTTGTGCACCGCCTTTAGCGCGTAAAACATTTTTTAATTTGATCGTTGACGGTAAAAAAACATCATTGCTTGCTACCTCAGAGGAGAGCTTATTTGGCGCTGATAAAATTTTAAAACAAATCTGCATGTATTTTAGCAGCGAAATAAGTTACGATCTCAAGCAGTCAGAAAAAGCAACACAAAACACCATGGAATGATAAACATTAAATTTCAGAAAACATAGACATACGAAATCTGCCTATAGAGTTCATTTATGATATGAATGTTCATGTTGAAGTTGTACACCAGGTTGAGATACATAACATAGCTGATCAATCCGACAGAATAAACGCTTACTGTCAACCAGTCTCTATTAATGAAGAAAACTTTTTGATTGAAAATGAGTCTGAAATATTATGTTTAGTCAAGTAATTGATGACTTGAGAGTACCTCAACTGAAGGGAAATATTATCGAACCAACTCCGATTAAAATACAAGATGTTCTGCCGAAGCAAAAAACGCCTCAAAGGAAAGTTGTCAGAAATATACAAAGGCCATCTTTTGTCTTAACATCTAATGAGTGGTTTAAAAAAGAGTTTGAGAAATGCAATGAAAAGAAACTAAAAGAACAACAGATAAAAAAATAGAAAACAAGATAGAATACAAAAACAAGAAGAAAACAAGAAAAAAAAATAAACGTGAGGTAAAAACTTCAGTAAAAGCGAAAAACAGCAAAAACGAAAATAGTATCAAAGAAGAGAAGAGCAAATTCCCACCAGAAAAACAAATAACTGTTTTATCTGATGTTACCATTAATATTCCTTTAGAGAAAAACATTGAAATTAAAGGAGATAATAAATTTGAAGTAGAGGCAAGGGATTCCCAAAGTGAAGCAGAAACTGTAAGACATTTTCTTGATAAAATTATTGAAAATAAAAAGAAATCGTACACAATAGAAGTGCTAGAAAAGATACTCGCAGATGAATAGTTATGACTTATGATATAAGAAAGAAAACTACATATAATGTAATAGAGCTTTTACTTTTGCAAATAAATGATTTTTCTACTGCATTAAAATGTGTGTTTATGTAATAATTCCAAGTATCTCCTATTTTATTTGTTTATTTTAAGTGTTTTTACGATTTAAAAAACTATGCCAATAAATAGGTCAATGGGTGCTAGTAATTGGTAATTGTACTGCTATCAATAGGGGAATAGGCGTTATTTTGATTAAAGCACCATAGAATGAAATAAATGTATGAAATTCGAAGAAAAAATGGTTTCTCTAAAATATTTATTCACTGGTAAACCAAATACATATCCCGTGATGAAATATTTTTCTTTTTTTACTTATTTCCACTATTTGAAAATGAACATTTTCTTAAAGTGCTGATAATTGGTGACTTCACCCTATATATTAAATATAGTTTTAATAGTCTTAGTAACAAGTAGGTGCCGACATTAGTTTATTATGGTTGTATAATAGTAATTTGAACGTATTACTTCCTACGTATCTACATAATGACCTCTATGATGGACAAAAAAAGAAAGTGCATCTCGGATGAACGTTAGTAGATAAGATCATCTGTGATAAAATGGCGGGAATAGGGCTGTCAAGTCTATAGAAATTCAGGATTCTTCCAATAATCGGATTTTATAGGTTAGGAGAATTCCTTTCGGAAATTGCCTTTCCGTCGGATAACAATCTGTGTGTCTTCAAAACAAAAGTGAATTTGTTACGAGTACTTTTATTCTTTTTAGGTTTTTATCCGACTGCCCCAGAAGGAGGTTTATGTATTTCAATAGTATGTGTGTTTGTCTAAACGGTAGCCTAAACGGCTTTATGGATGTACTAAGATGAATTTAACGATACTATATTATGTTAAACATATGGTCTTGTTAAATTCGTCCCAGTTAAGTGACATAGGATATTAAATTTTTCTCTTTTCATACAACTTTTTTTACACAGTCTGGTTTTTAAATGCTGTCTTTACCTTTAAGCTTGTTGAAGTGATTTTTTTACTTATTAAATTTAATTTTTATTTTGATTATAATTCATTGATAGTAATTTATTTGTAATAAAAACTTATGTTTTTTTTTTTTTGTTTTTATTGTTTGTTAAGTTGCTAGCCCTCACAAGTCTAAGTTCACAGTGACTATGCACATTATGTAACTCATATCAAATGAATACAGTTCTGTACTTGCGGACAGCTGTAGCTAAATTTGTGGCTTTCCGATTCCTAATGTTAATGGCGGTTTATGTAACTTGATATTGAACAGTGCGAATTATTTAGCATTACTTGTACTTTTTTTTTGTTGAAGCCTCTTGTTATTTGGTAGAGAGCAGCGCAGCGCACTGCTGGATTTTAGCTCCTTTATGTGTATAAAGGGGTCAAAATTCATTTCGTTTCCCAGGGCCAACATTTGAATCAAATGGTTTACTTCGTAATTCGTTATGCGTAGAACAATGAAGTGGAATAATTTATCTATCCATCCGATTATAATGTTGTCTTCAAAGCAAGACCGAATAGGATTTTGTTAGGCCGTCACCAGACTTTGTATCTAATATACAAATAGCTACAAAGTCGATACATAAGTAATTTGTTTTTTTTTTATATAGGATAAGGTGACAAATAGGCACACAGTCCACCTGATGGTAAGTGGTTGCTGTGGCCTATAGACATCTACATCTATCCTCGTTTGCGAATCAAAATGCAAATGCGTGGTCACCCATGAGGACTAAGATGAAATGCCTCTTTTCCAGTACAAAAGGTCTCCGGTTCTCTACACTCACCATACGAAACACAGCAGTCTTAATCTGCTATTTTACGCTGGTATTCTGTGAAAGCGTGGTCCTTCCCCGGTCGAGCCGACTCATTCGTGCTACAACTACACTACTAATATAGCTGTAGCATGGCTCTACCACGTAAAACGTTGGTACACACATACATATGTACTCAAAGTTTGAACAATATTTGTAGGTACTTTGCCATTCAGTGTCGGCTTCATAACGGACATCATAGTAAATAAGGTTCAAAGTTTGAGCGGCCTGCCACACTTATTATAAAATTTTGCATATTTAGTAAGTGTACATGCAATTTTAATCGAACAATTACTGTTTACTTTAAGTACGGTTATGGAATAAAGTGTACGCAATTGTAGGAGGGTGAGAGATGCTCAAAGTAGATACCTAATATATATAATTATTATACGTGGTAGACCATGCCATGAATAATTGTATATTATATGTTATGTATAATAATTGTATAATATATTATATACATATACAATTATTCAATATGAGCCGAAGTAGCTCAGATGGTTGGCGCTCGCTGTTAATTACACAGACATTGCCAGAAGGGACCTAGGATATATTTTATCCGAAAAAAATAAAAGCTTTTACAAAAATTTACTTCGCAAATATCCGCGTTATAAAATAAAATGATGTGTCTTACCTAGTATGAAGAAGCACCTCCCGCCCTCCCTCAATTGCGTGCACTAACCCCGTCACCACTAATCCCAGCACCGCTACTTCCAACACCACTACACTAGGCAAGACACACCACTGACGATAATACGACACGTGTTTCGCCTCTACACGAGGCATCCTCAGGTGATATAGACTCTACGGTGGCTAACCGCTAAGTGAGCGGCGAGCCAAAACAAGTGCCTTTTATACAAACCGATGATGCAACCGCTCTCTACCTAACGAGCGAGCGATTGCGTCATGCGATAAAACATGCGACCAATCACCGCTGGACTTACGCAGCCGTTTGTAAAATTAAAAACAAACCGCCGCGCAACGCCCACATTATTAGTGAGCAGGCTTGAAGATATTTAAGAGAGGTGAGTTAGTAACATTTGTTTGTTCATTCAGCAATGCAACGGTATTATTATTACTTTTTAATATCTCTAACTGTTCCAGCACACACAGACGCAGCCCTTTATTACACGTATGTAAGACTTTAAAGGAGTGGTCGTTGGCTAGGTTGTGTCCAGTGTCCAAAAGATGTTTGGCAAAATGGGATTTATCGGGATTGCAATTCCTGTACGCGGCTAAATGCTCTTTATAACGTGTCTCGAAATTGCGACCAGTCTGACCCACGTAAACGGCGTGGCATTCGTCACAAACAAGTTTGTAAACACCTGACTTTTGACGAATATCTAACTTATCTTTACTATTACAGATATTTCTAAGAGAATTGTTTGTTTTGAACGCCACATGAACGCCGTTTTGTCGAAGAGTATTAGCTACTTTTTCAGATATGGGGCCTAAGTAGGTCAAACTGCTCACATATCGATGAACACTTTGAGGTTGAACCGCGTACAGAGAGTTGCGAATAACATGCTTTTGTTTCTTTTTAATTAAATTGTTAATGAGATTTTTTGAAAAACCGTTAGAGACCGCTATTTGATAAATTATATTAAGTTCTTTTAAATAATTTTCTTTACTTAATGGGACAGTGAACAAACGGTTAATGTAACAATAAAAAGCGGCTACTTTATGTTGCCATGGATGACATGATGACGCGGGGATGACCGTGTCGGTGTGAGTTGGCTTTCGATAAATTTGGAAAACATGTGACGATTCTTTTCTTGTTATTGTTAAGTCAAAAAAATTAAGGGAACAATCTTGTTCCAATTCAAGTTTAAATTTAATTTTGTCATGGACTCTATTTATTTTATTGAGGAAAACATCCAGTTGTCTCCTTGTGCCAGTCCAGCAAATAATTATGTCGTCTACATATCGATAGTAATATAAGATATTTTGATTGACAACTATATGTTGTTTTTCGAAATTATCCATGAAAATGTCCGCCATAAGGGGACTTAGAGGGGACCCCATAGCTAACCCTTCTTTTTGTAGATAGAAACGGTTATTAAACCGGAAATAGTTTTGTTTCATACAGAGAGAGGTTAAGTTAAGAAGATCATTTGTTTCCCCGGGATGTAGACGACGTTTTTCAAAGAGATCTGCGAGTATACGCAAACAGTCAGGGGATGGGACATTTGTGAAAAGACTATCAACGTCTAAAGATAACAATATGGATTTAGGAGGAATATGAATATCTTTAATTTTGGAAATGAGATCTAAGCCATTTTTTAGGCTGTAAGTGGGGTTAAATCCAGATTTCTCTCGAAGGAGGAAGTTTAATTTTTTAGCAAGGAAATAAGCTGGTGCACCAATATATGAGACAACTGGACGAATAGGAACATGTTCTTTATGTATTTTTGGTAACCCATATAAAATGGGTGCTTGAGGATTCATTGGAACAAGATTGCTCCGAGACAAGTTGTGATCGGGAAAAACATATGATGACTGTTGTATACATAACTTAATATCCGAAGTAAACTTTTTGGTTGGGTCAGACTCCAATAGCTCAAAGTCATCACCTTGGATAACATCGTTAACTTTCTGGCTGTACCCACTACTCTCCATAATAACAACAGTATTGCCTTTATCGGCTTTAGTAACAATAAGGTCGTTTTCCCTTATTCTCTGCTTTAGAGACTTAAAAACAGGGAACTCAGGATTGAAATGGGAAGACGTGGGCACAGCCCGAATTTCATTAGCTACCAAACTTTTAACGATGTTATCTTTCCTCCCGATCACAACAGCCACCTCCGCGTCAACAGCCATAGTCTCTAACGATTTTTGGGAGACCGAAGGTGTTAAATTATACTTTAGGCCTTTATGTAAAAGGGACAACTCATCTGTTGGAAACTGGACATCGGAAAGATTTTTAACTCGGGGATAAAATTGGTGATATTCTGTATGTATGTCGTTATTACGATTACGGGATGAAGAGGATACAAGTCGTTGTAATTTACGGGACTGAATTTGATATTTCTCATAAACAGCCATTGAAGCAAGTTCTCTGGCTTTCCCATCCAAAATATCAAATTCAATATTATGTAATTTATATGAAAGTTCAGAGTATAATACTTTAAGGTGGATTTTTAATTATCTCTATTGGAAAACCAACGACGACACTCCTCATTAAGCCAAATGTTCTGAGCTTTAGAAATAGCAATACTGGCCGCTCGACTATTTGTGCTGGAACGTATTTGAATATAATTGGGAATAACATGAAGTTGTTTGCACTGCTGATTGAACCAAACATTTTGGGCAGCAATACGATGGAGTTTTGTTAATTTGACATAGAGTCTTGCCTGGTCGGCCGTGCTAGCCTTTTTAATATAATTAATAGAATCAGGCGTTACTTTGCGGAAATCCATTATATAAAAGCTTTTACAAAAATTTACTTCGCAAATATCCGCGTTATAAAATAAAATGATGTGTCTTACCTAGTATGAAGAAGCACCTCCCGCCCTCCCTCAATTGCGTGCACTAACCCCGTCACCACTAATCCCAGCACCGCTACTTCCAACACCACTACACTAGGCAAGACACACCACTGACGATAATACGACACGTGTTTCGCCTCTACACGAGGCATCCTCAGGTGATATAGACTCTACGGTGGCTAACCGCTAAGTGAGCGGCGAGCCAAAACAAGTGCCTTTTATACAAACCGATGATGCAACCGCTCTCTACCTAACGAGCGAGCGATTGCGTCATGCGATAAAACATGCGACCAATCACCGCTGGACTTACGCAGCCGTTTGTAAAATTAAAAACAAACCGCCGCGCAACGCCCACATTATTAGTGAGCAGGCTTGAAGATATTTAAGAGAGGTGAGTTAGTAACATTTGTTTGTTCATTCAGCAATGCAACGGTATTATTATTACTTTTTAATATCTCTAACTGTTCCAGCACACACAGACGCAGCCCTTTATTACACGTATGTAAGACTTTAAAGGAGTGGTCGTTGGCTAGGTTGTGTCCAGTGTCCAAAAGATGTTTGGCAAAATGGGATTTATCGGGATTGCAATTCCTGTACGCGGCTAAATGCTCTTTATAACGTGTCTCGAAATTGCGACCAGTCTGACCCACGTAAACGGCGTGGCATTCGTCACAAACAAGTTTGTAAACACCTGACTTTTGACGAATATCTAACTTATCTTTACTATTACAGATATTTCTAAGAGAATTGTTTGTTTTGAACGCCACATGAACGCCGTTTTGTCGAAGAGTATTAGCTACTTTTTCAGATATGGGGCCTAAGTAGGTCAAACTGCTCACATATCGATGAACACTTTGAGGTTGAACCGCGTACAGAGAGTTGCGAATAACATGCTTTTGTTTCTTTTTAATTAAATTGTTAATGAGATTTTTTGAAAAACCGTTAGAGACCGCTATTTGATAAATTATATTAAGTTCTTTTAAATAATTTTCTTTACTTAATGGGACAGTGAACAAACGGTTAATGTAACAATAAAAAGCGGCTACTTTATGTTGCCATGGATGACATGATGACGCGGGGATGACCGTGTCGGTGTGAGTTGGCTTTCGATAAATTTGGACTTACAGCCTAAAAAATGGCTTAGATCTCATTTCCAAAATTAAAGATATTCATATTCCTCCTAAATCCATATTGTTATCTTTAGACGTTGATAGTCTTTTCACAAATGTCCCATCCCCTGACTGTTTGCGTATACTCGCAGATCTCTTTGAAAAACGTCGTCTACATCCCGGGGAAACAAATGATCTTCTTAACTTAACCTCTCTCTGTATGAAACAAAACTATTTCCGGTTTAATAACCGTTTCTATCTACAAAAAGAAGGGTTAGCTATGGGGTCCCCTCTAAGTCCCCTTATGGCGGACATTTTCATGGATAATTTCGAAAAACAACATATAGTTGTCAATCAAAATATCTTATATTACTATCGATATGTAGACGACATAATTATTTGCTGGACTGGCACAAGGAGACAACTGGATGTTTTCCTCAATAAAATAAATAGAGTCCATGACAAAATTAAATTTAAACTTGAATTGGAACAAGATTGTTCCCTTAATTTTTTTGACTTAACAATAACAAGAAAAGAATCGTCACATGTTTTCCAAATTTATCGAAAGCCAACTCACACCGACACGGTCATCCCCGCGTCATCATGTCATCCATGGCAACATAAAGTAGCCGCTTTTTATTGTTACATTAACCGTTTGTTCACTGTCCCATTAAGTAAAGAAAATTATTTAAAAGAACTTAATATAATTTATCAAATAGCGGTCTCTAACGGTTTTTCAAAAAATCTCATTAACAATTTAATTAAAAAGAAACAAAAGCATGTTATTCGCAACTCTCTGTACGCGGTTCAACCTCAAAGTGTTCATCGATATGTGAGCAGTTTGACCTACTTAGGCCCCATATCTGAAAAAGTAGCTAATACTCTTCGACAAAACGGCGTTCATGTGGCGTTCAAAACAAACAATTCTCTTAGAAATATCTGTAATAGTAAAGATAAGTTAGATATTCGTCAAAAGTCAGGTGTTTACAAACTTGTTTGTGACGAATGCCACGCCGTTTACGTGGGTCAGACTGGTCGCAATTTCGAGACACGTTATAAAGAGCATTTAGCCGCGTACAGGAATTGCAATCCCGATAAATCCCATTTTGCCAAACATCTTTTGGACACTGGACACAACCTAGCCAACGACCACTCCTTTAAAGTCTTACATACGTGTAATAAAGGGCTGCGTCTGTGTGTGCTGGAACAGTTAGAGATATTAAAAAGTAATAATAATACCGTTGCATTGCTGAATGAACAAACAAATGTTACTAACTCACCTCTCTTAAATATCTTCAAGCCTGCTCACTAATAATGTGGGCGTTGCGCGGCGGTTTGTTTTTAATTTTACAAACGGCTGCGTAAGTCCAGCGGTGATTGGTCGCATGTTTTATCGCATGACGCAATCGCTCGCTCGTTAGGTAGAGAGCGGTTGCATCATCGGTTTGTATAAAAGGCACTTGTTTTGGCTCGCCGCTCACTTAGCGGTTAGCCACCGTAGAGTCTATATCACCTGAGGATGCCTCGTGTAGAGGCGAAACACGTGTCGTATTATCGTCAGTGGTGTGTCTTGCCTAGTGTAGTGGTGTTGGAAGTAGCGGTGCTGGGATTAGTGGTGACGGGGTTAGTGCACGCAATTGAGGGAGGGCGGGAGGTGCTTCTTCATACTAGGTAAGACACATCATTTTATTTTATAACGCGGATATTTGCGAAGTAAATTTTTGTAAAAGCTTTTATATAATGGATTTCCGCAAAGTAACGCCTGATTCTATTAATTATACGAAAAAAATAATATTAATACACCCTATTCAGGCGAAGACGGGGCAGATCACTAGTCTTTCATATATATTTCAAAAAAAAAACTAAGCATCGCACCTGTAATTCCCTTAGTGTTGCAGATGTTCATGTGCGACAGTGATCACTTACCATCAGGTGAGCTGTATGATCCTTTGCTTCCTCTTCCATAAAAATAAGATTATCAACGTAACTAGATACAATGGACGAGATTTCTTTCGAAATTCTTAGAAATTCCTGTAACGACAACCAATAAACTATGTTGGAATGCGTAAACACTGCGCATTATTGTGGAATTCGTCTTTTTTTTTCTAATTCCAACACAATCAGGTGGAACTGACGCTTCCCATCGCGCCGTCTTATTGCCCTACACATCATTTCTCAGACCCCGCTGCAGTTTCCCGCCTTTTTATTGATGCCAACGACCTAGGCGACGAGTATAGCGGTCTACTATTCAACTGAACTAGTGCCTAGGAAACTGCGGTCGCTGGATCCAATCACCATGATCGATTGCTTTATTTAATAGCTTAACAGATACGAGTTTTTAATGAAAACTTAGACTTTAATATATCAGCGGTGTAAATAGACGCGTCAAAATTCGTTTTTATAAATTAGGTACTAGCGATGCGCCCCGCACGGGCAATTTCTGTATATCGACAACAGCGCCACCTACCAGGTCCAATTGTAAATCTAAGCACTTCAGAGACCCACACAAAAGTTTCATCAAAATCGGTCCATTTAGGAGGAGTTCAGTGATAAACACACGTACAGAAAAATTACATAGGTATACATATAGTGTCTACCTCAGGCTGATGATGACGATATCCCATACTTTAACTGAACAACTCTTGTACATTTTAAGTGTATAAGTATCTGGTCTAACAAAAAAAATACAACTTAACGATTTGGTATCTATGTAATGTGTGACTTTAGTACTCTATATAGGTATCAATCATCCCTGAAAAAGAATTCTAACGCAGAGCAAAGTTCGGTCATCCACAGGTATCAAACATTATGAAGAGTAAATATTATTATTCACCTTTTACAAAACTTTAAATAAATAATTATAATACGGTAATGTCAACTTTCGAAGGTTCTATTCTTTCAAAAAGGTCTTTTAAGTCATTAACGCATTTTAATAATAGTTTGGTTTTATAATTATCAGTTTTTGTCTCTCCTTTAATGCTTATAGGAGTTTCATTAAAAATCTTTACTATTATTACTAATACATTATATCATAGGATAGGTGACATTAATATATATATAAAATAAAAAAGCCTTTTATTTCTTGCAAAAGTAACAAAATCAATAAACTAAGCTTAAGATTAAGATAGATATTTAATCTCCAAGAACCCTTCCGCAGGTGAAGGCCTCCTCCAAAGAGTCCCAATTCTCTCTATCTTGGGCTTTTTGCATCCAGCTTGGGCCGGCCGTTTTGCATATATCATCCGCCCATCTCATAAGCGGTCTCCCTCTGTAGTGTTTTCCGCTTGGACCTAATTTACATGAACAAAGGTAAAGTTAGGATGTTAAGATTCTTAAATAAGGGCTTACACGAATCGTAGAATTTAGCTTCAGTTAAAACTTTCACTCACTCTTTTGAGCTATAAAAGCTCTTTTTGAATAAGAGCTTTTATCCTAAATTAGCAATCCGTATCTTAGTATTGTTGCAACATACCAATTATATGCAATGTTATTTAGAATGTTACAACTATCTTGTGGTTTTTGCCGTGTGGTGATGACGTGAAGAAATCTATCAAACGAAAGAGACGCTTATGGAAAATGCTACAATAATCTTATCGCTTCCGATGCGTACTAAAAAACTAATTAATGTCCTAAAGACCGAATTTCGATCACGGTGGCTCGTCTCAACAGAGACTAGCCGTCTGCGCGGGATGGGATAATAGTGTCCGAGTGTATGCGTAAACACAAGTGCACTCTCTATTCCCTCCCTCTAATAATCCTATGTGACGATCCGACACGATCGGAGAGAGATAAGTCGCAGGATCAACAACTTAACGTGCTCTTTGAAGCACGGGGGAGCAACACCATCAAATTCCTGACACCGGTATATTACCTGTTACTGAGTATTTCTTGACAGAGAAATCCAACAACTGACTTTGGCCCGACCGGGATTCGAACTCGGGACCTCATGACCAGCAACTGCGTTTACAGCCACCAGACTAAATATAATTATATATTATGGTAATAACTCAACTTTGGGCAGCGTTCGGGAAATTACGACACATCTTTTCGTCAGGTATATCTCAAAACCTGAAAACCAAATTGTACAACCAGTACGTGTTGCCAGTGATGACTTATGGATCTGAGACGTGGGTCTTCACTGCTGGCCATATGAGGACGCTCAAGGTTGCTCAGTGAGCTATGGAGAGGGGTATGCTTGGGGTTTCTTTGCATAATAAACTTAAGAATGAGGATATCCGCAGTAGAACCTGAGTGACTGACATAGCCCAACGGATTAGTAAGCTGAAGTGGCAATGGGCCGGCCATATAGCTCGAAGAACCGACAACCGATGGGGAAGAAACCTTCTCGAGTGGCAGCCTCGTACCGGTAAGCGAAGTGTAGGGCGTCCCCCACTAGATGGAGTAACGACCTGGTAAGACATGCAGGCAGTCGATGGATGCAGGTGGCTGAGGACCGTGATATGCGGCATCCCTTGGGGGAGGCCTATGTTCAGCAGTGAATTTGTGAAGGGCTGTAATGATGATGACGATGACTAATAAATACAAGCATTTCCTTGGCTTTACTATAATAAAAAAATATTTAGGAATTCGAACTTATAATTTCGGACCCCACGATAAAGGATTATCCTAGTTTGGGGTCCAACGGGAAATATTTGTATATCTTATATTGAACATTGTTTACATTTTTAGCTCACTGTTCATATTTACGTCTATCCTCGATTAAGAATCAAAATACAGATGAGTTGCCATCCTTGAGGACTGGGATGGAATGCCTCGTTTCCAGTAATAATGATCTCCGGTTCTCTACACTCACCATACATAACAAAAGCCTATTTACTCTTGTCTTGAAGACACTCACATTGTAATCGGATGGTGAGATAGATGTTGGCAACTTATTCCATTCATTTTCTGTACGCTTGACGAACGATGAAGCAAAGGTATAAGTAGTTACGCCAGTTACCTGATGGTAAGTGGTAATGTATAGGAAGATAATAAAGCGCCGATATTACATTACATGTCATGTTCGTCATTAATCCTTACTGCTCTTAGGTCACATGCATAATTCTCCATACATAATAGGAAACACTGTATACTATATACTATCTCAATCTTTCGCAGGCTAAATCCTATAGATCTATATGTTTGTCTCTTTTTAATGTCGCTTTTTCGTTTCAAGGAATTTTAAATCACTATGTTTCTTAAGAAGTATTCACTTCAAAAAGAAAATAAATAAAAAGGACAGACCTGCAAAGTAACCAATCGAAAGTAAATAAACATCCGGATACATTGAAGGGTGAATCCAACCAGTTGTAAGACGATACGCGTTTGGTCATGTCATGACACACCACTTTCCATTCGTCCGCGTTCATTGAACACTACATTCGGATCACGTTTCCCTTTTCTAAGTAACTCGTTCATGGTCTAGGTTCTAATCATTGGTCTAGGAAAGTTGTGACCTAGATGCAATTATAGTTGTTATAAACAATAAAAATACCATGTACTTTGACGAGGGCACGATGAAGATGCATAAAAGACGCACGATGAACAAGCATTCCTTCCTATATTCTGGTCAAAATATTATCATGCAAGACGTTAGGTATTGTTAATGCAAATAAATTATTATCATTATCATAATTATCTTTATCACTATCGCTTTTTTATAGGATAAGGTTGACAAACGAGCACACAGTCCACCGGATGGTAAGTGTTTGCTGCGGCCCATAGACATCTACATCTATCCTATATATATTACAAATCAAAATCCAGATACGTTATCACCCGTGAAGACTAAGATGGAATGCCTCATTTCCAGCAAAAAGGGTCCCCGGTTTTTTACACTCACCATACGAAACACAGCAGCGTTAAGCTGGTATTCTTTGAGAACGTGGTCATTCCCTGATCGAGCCGACCCATTCGTGCTGCAACTATATTACTAATATAGCTGCAGCATGGGTCTACCACGTATTAGCATGGCTCTACCACGTATTAAAAATCTTGAAAAAAAAACTATGGGTGCCAACCTGCCTGCTAAACGTATCTGGCAACTATGACAAAAGTCATCAGAAAGAAAATAACCAATTACTAACTACTAATAACTAACAAAGCAGTTCGAATCGTCGACGACCAAATTAAATCTGATCGGCTCGAATCACTGGCGCTGCGATGGGACGCATGTGGATGCTTGGCGGTCCACTATAGTGCGCTGTACTAAAAGATTTTTTTCACCCGACGTCTTTGAGGAATTGTTTACGATTTTTCGGACCATTACAACTTAGGGAACTTTATACGTTGTAGAGCCATGCTGCAGCTATATTTCCGGTATAGTTGTAACACGAATGGGTCGGTTCGACCAGGGAAGGACCACGCTCTCACAGAATACCAACGTAAAATAGCAGCTTAATGCTGCTGTGTTTCGTATGGTGAATGTAGAGAACCGGGGACCCTTTTTACTGGACAAGAGGCATTCCATCTTAGTCCTCACGGGTGACAACGGATCTGCATTTTGATTCGTAATCGAGGATAAATGTAGATGTCTATGGGCCACAGCAACCACTTACCATCAGGTGGACTGTGTGCTCGTTTGTCACCCTTATCTTATAAAAAAAAAAGTAACGAACTTACTCCTTATCAAAAGTAGGTCGGCAACGCACGAAAAAAATGTTATGAGTTAATCTATGGTCGCTGTTGTCGAGATCCAAAAATCACCCGTGAGTAGCCGTTTTTCGAAGCCATGACATCTTTCTGGAACATTCCAGAATCACCTCTCACGGCACCCTAAGGAACGAAATGGCTTGATGGATTCTTTAACACCGCTATCAGGCAGCCAATCTTCTGTAACAGAATACTAGCGTGAAATTGTACTATAATATTGTTGTTTTGTATACTAAATGTAGACAACCGGAGACCATTAGTACTGGTTAAATGAGGCATTACATTTTAGTCTTCAAGTGTGACAACGTGTTTTGATTCTCAATCTATACAAATAAATAAAATTGAAGTGTCTGTTTCTAATGTCAAAATTAAAGTTTTTTACTAAATGCATAGGAAAGTAAATACGGTACTTATAACTAAAATACAATTTTTTGAAGTCTGTTTGTTCCGGGTAATCTCCGAAACGGCAGGACCGATTTTGACGGGACTTTCACTGGCAGGTGAAAACATATTAAAAAGGACTTCTATTAAATACTTTCGATCAAAACTATAACAATAATTAAAGCTTTTGAATTTAAGGAAACGATAGAGACTAGCTAGTTAACGATAAAATCTCTGCTTAATTTATGTATTTTATTTATCAGAAAGGTTTTTGGCAGCAGTATGCACTATCGTTAATTAAAATAAACTACTAATAAAAATCTTAAAAAATGCAGACTCCATAATATAGACTTAGTCCGTTAGAAACTAGCTTAAAAACCGGTTAGTTATGTATAAATGTTGCATTTGCTTACATATGGATAGTTAAAACTATAACCGTAAATAGTACGACGAGTCATAGTTAATATATGTCATCATTAAAATAGACGAAAACAGATTAGAATGATTTTTAATCTATAAAGATAACATGAATATTTATTTAAAGTAATTTATGCTGTTACCACTGATAAAAAACCATGTCTTGGGAAGAACCAGCAAGAAAATCAGCGGGAATATGAATTTACAACATAATATTTTATGCAATTATTAAGTATGAAAACATTTAGAAACAGCATGGTAGCGATCAACTCATTCAAAGAGACTATAATCACTCTTTATATATATAATAACCATTATTAAACAATTTTTGCTCAATAAAAAATTTAAAAAACTATTGGTAAATTCAATTTTGCATGTCTTAAACGCATTAAAAAAATTACATATAACATGATTATGCCTAAATTTTAAAGTAGTTAAAATACACACATGTTTTCACTAATAACCTTATGCTTTTGCGGTCAATTTATGTCAAACTTCAATTAAAAAAAAGTTTGGAGAATTCAAAAGTCCACGACTCATAATGCTCATATGATAATGAAAAATTAAAAAAAATGTAAATTGTGGTTCTATTCGTCAAAGAGTACCAGTAGCAGTCACCGAAGTACACCTTCAAGTCACTCCGTCAAGTCCGGAGGTAAGGTATCATCATAACTAACAAAACGCCAAACTCGGCACACCTAGTTCTACTCTTCGAGGAGTTCCAGTAGCATTCATCGAAGTGCACTTTCGGATCACTCTATCAAGTCTGGAGGCAGAGGTGGATTAAATGTCAACTGCGCCCTAGGCTAGACTAGCACCTCATCGGCGCCCCTCTAGTGGCCATATTATATTTATTATAAATTAAATATACTCATTTTGCAAATAAAATATATTATAATTTATAATATATTTTCATAATTTCAAAACCAATAAGGATACGAGTACCATTAACAGGGGGACATAAATAAAAAATTTGATGAGAGAGTAAGAGCAATTTAGGAGTAATCAAATACGACAATATTTTTTTTCATTTAAAAACTTCCGCGCGCGCCTTTTTAACCTTGCACCCCTAGACACGTGCCTAGTTTGCCTTAAGGATAATCCGCCACCGTCCGGAGGTAAGGTCTCATCATAACTAACAAAACGAGGCCAAACTCAGCACACCTATTACTATTACCAGCTTTCTATTACTACTCTTCGAGGAGTTCCAGTAGCATTCACCGAAGTACACCTTCAGGTCAGGGTAAGGTATCATCATAACTAACATAACGAGCACAATCTCGGCACGCCTAGTTCTACTCGTCGAGTTAAAACATTACGTACATTGATACTCGTAGCTATCGCCTAAGGTTTCTTATAAACAATAACTAAATTTAATGCATTTCCATAATACTTTGAACTGCAACAATATTTTCCGATAGGTGAGCAAGAAAAAGAAAACTAAGACAAACACAGTCTTCAAGCATTGTTTGAAGCACCTAAGTAAGGCATCTCACGACCGACATAATAACACCAACAGTTGATCCATATCTTCTATTCTCTTTATTACAGTGCAGTAAAGTTTCAAATCCCGTGTTTATTTCATTATTAACTTGGTCGGCCAATAGCATACTTTTGTCAGACTAGGATTGTACTAGCGAAGACACGCAGTTCACTTGAGCTAATTAAATTGCGCGGTGTCGTGAAATCCATGGGAGTCGTGGGAGACATCTTGGATTGGGCCGCGTTATTCTAAGGTCACGCGATTAACCAGTTAATCTTGATGGTGTTCCACTGTCACGTTTGTCCCAGAAATCTAGATGTAGGAACTGATACACTGTTAAATTGTTAAAGAAGTGCACTTAGAAGTAATTACGAGTTTCATTTAAGAGCCTGTTTACTGATTTATATTCGTTGGGGTTTTGTTTGTTTCGTTTGAGGATTTTATAGCGCAGTGGCATTGACTTGCCAAGCCAATTGGACTGCTTTGCAGGTCATAAGTTTGAATTTCTTTTTATAGGATAGGATGACAAACGAGCACACAGTCCACCTGATGGTAAGTGGTTGCTGTGACCCATAGACATCTACATCTATCCCCGTTTGCGAATCAAAATGCAGATGCGTTATCACCCGTGAGGACTAAGATGGAATGCCTTTTTTTCAGTAAAAATGGTCTCCGGTTCTCTACACTCACCATCGAAACACAGCAGTGTTAAGCTGCTATTTTACGCTGGTATTCTGTGAGAGCGTGGCCCTTCCCCGGTCGAGCCGACCTATTCATGCTACAAGTATACTACTAATATAGATGCAACATGGCTCTACCACGTTTGAATCTCGAAATAATGTTTTAATGTAGTAGAGCCACGTAGCAGCTTTATTATGGTGGCTGCAATAATAGGACGGCCGGGGAAGAACCATGCTCTCACATAATACCAGCATAAATAGCAGCTTAATGCTGCTGTTTCATATGGTGAGTGTAGAGAGCCAGAGATTCCTTTTAGTGGTAAGTAAGCACTCTATTTTAATCCTTAGGAGTGACAATTCATCCGCGTTTTGACTCTTAATCTAGGATAGATTTAGATGTCGATGGTCCACATTATTGTTTGCCCGGTTGCCACACTTGTTCGTTAAAAGAAATCCCGCATCGAAGTGCTTGTATAGCCTAATAATTGCGGGTCTGAATGTTTGTCCGTGTGCAAATTCAAGTATCTTTTGGATTCACGATACAAGATAAAATTTTAGTGTGTTCTTAAGAGTCCACTGTACATGAGACTCTACCGTTGTAGGTACTATTTATCCATAGATTACAATATACTAAGATTTATAATTTACACTTGTGATTGTTGTCACTTGGTGGAACTCCAGCTCCATTTTTGTGATTTGGCTAAAAACTTGTACTTGTTTCACTTATTTATTTGAAATTAATTACATACTAATTATAAAAACCGACCGGTTTCGCCTCATGGTATCATCAAGGTATATAAGAATCAACTAAGGTTTACCCTCACCGTCGCGCTCGACATGCGGACGAGCAAAGTACCAGAAGTCCTACCTTTGATACTACTGACCGTAGTTGATGTGTATATTCGAGTTCTGTCGTAATTGAGTTTATTTAGTGTCGACTACCGCGTTGGCCTAGTGCCATAACTCGATTGCTATTTATGGGCACTAGGGTTCGAAATACGGGTCGAGTCAAAATAGTTATTGGGTTTTCTGTTATGAAATTCTCACTTAAGAATTCAGAATCAAGCCTCAAGAATTTGGCGGTGTTTTATCCTCGTACCTCGGAAAGCACGAAAAGCCATTGATCCTGCACCTAAGCCCTCTCCGTTCGTGTCGGATTACCGTCACATCGGGCTATGAGAATGACTGAATAGAGAGAGCATCTTACACTCGGGCGATATATTCCTGTCCTGTGCAGATTTTTTTTATAGGATACGGTGACAAACGAGCACACAGTCCACCTGATGGTAAGTGGCTGCTGTGACACATAGACATACATTTATCCTCAATAAACAATCAAAATGCAGATGCGTCATCACTCGTGAGGACTATAACCATAGAATACCTAGTTTGTGTAATTACTCACCATACGAAACACAGCAGTGTGAAGCTGCTATTTTACGCTGGTATTCTGTGAGAGCATGGTCCTTCCCCGGTCTACAACTATACTACTAATATAGCTGCGGCATGGCTCTACCACGTTTAAAATAATATATGACTAGTCCACGTTGAGATAAGCCCTCTTAACCGTACTTTGGTCTGGAGGATATTAATTAATTATTTAGTATCCATCGGAGGCGATAAGGATATTTCAGCATTTCCGGTAGTCATTTCCCACGCGTTGATAGATTTTATTACGTCACCACCACGCGGCAAAAGCAACAATATAGTTGTAATATCCTGAAACAAAAGTCAGTTGTTCTTTTGGATCCAGTTCCCTTCGCATATGTGATTTGGTGTTGCAGTAGTTCGTGGGCGGCGTTCGACACTTTCCATCAAGTAAGCCGCATGCTCGTTTGCCAGCACTTCCATTAAAAAAACTTTCTTTGTTTGAATTTAGTGTTCATGGGCTGCAGCAGCCATTTACCACCAGGTGGAATGTAAAATCGTTCATTGTGTATGGGGTCAAAAATATTCAATGAATCCATTAATTTTTTGACAGCCAATAACAATGGCCGCAACGTTTTCGAACTGCACGCCTCCGTGATGTCTTACACTCACATTTGACTTCTTCATTTACATAAACCTGTCAGGTTTGTATCGCCCAGTTTTCTCTTCCATTGTTTTTATGCTAAAAACGTCATTGCTTTTGACCATTAACTTAATATCTGTTCGATTTACATTTAAAAGTATTTCGTGGACGCTTATATAAAGGAAAAGTGGACAGTGAAACCGTAACCGTGTGGTGTAGTTGCCTCTTACCACACCCACGGGATGATATGGGGTAATGAACATTCTTACACTGCCTCTTCATGGTTAAGTTGTGTAATGCAATAATAATTTAAAATTAAAAATTTTGTACAGCCGACTACAATATAAGTTATTAAAAAACTATTGGTCTGACCTTGATCAAATGGAACCACACGAGAAGTACCAGCTTTCAAATAAAAAAGCATAATCGAAATCGGTTCACCCAGTAAAAAGTTATGAGGTAATACACATAAAAAAATATACAGTCGAATTGAGTACCGTCTCCTTTTTGGAAGTCGGCAGAAAATAGATTGTATCCTATATGTTATATTATTATCTGCCATAAATTTTGGCCGTGGTAATGGAAGGAAAATGCGAGCGGCCAACCCTCCATGTGGTAGTACAGAGCTATTCTATATATACCGTAGTACCTCGGAACTTTGATAGCGTGATGTAGGCTTAAGTGCGATTTTTAATTATATTATAATAACCGTTACTGTTAAAGCCTATCGAGTCTAAAGTCCATTGCTGAACGTAGACCTCTCCCATATAATGCTTCATAGGGGTGATATTTGCCATAGTTGCCATGCTTGGCAGGCGGGTTTTCAACCGCAGTTTTTTATTTTTAGTCGTATTATAATAACACTTTGTATAAATCTATCCACTGCTGAACATGGTCTCCTTCAAGGAATACCACACGGTCCTAATCCACCAGCATCCATCATGCAGTAGACTTGTGATGAGATGTAATGATGATGTTGATGGTTATGTCTGTGTTTAATAAAAATTTAAACTAATAATAGTAATGATAATTTGATCTCTTACTCTTCCATCTCAAGGAAAGGCTGTTTATGTTAGGTCTTTAATCAAGTTTATGTATTCGTTTTTTATAGAATATGGGTTACAAACGAACACATAGCTCACCTGATGGTACGTGGATGCTGTGGCCCATAGACATCTACATTTTCAATTAAGAATCAAAATGCAGATGCGTTGTCACCCCTGAGGACTAAGATGGAATTCCTTATATCCAGTAAAAACAACACGCACCATACGAAACAGCAGCATTGAGCTGCTTCTACGTTGGTAAGCTGTGAAAGCTTAGTCCTTCTCCGGTCGAGCCAATCCATTCGTGCTACAACCATAATATAGCTGCGACATGGCTCAACCAATTAAATAAATAATTATAATCGTATTAATTAAATAATTAACTTGCATTATATCCTTACAGAATTACGTGAAGAAGTCGTTTTTATAACGGTAATGTACAACAACGTAATATCGTACGCCAAAAGAAAATAAACTGGGTTAACTATATTTTTGACGAAACAGTTTAAAATGAATAATTTCTAAGAAAGCCATGAATTTGGTTTAATAAGCATGTGAGCAGTGAAACATACTTTGTACAAGCATGCTTTTTGTGAACTTGTAAACATTCGTAACAAACGGTGTTTATTGTTATTGTTAATTATAAACTTCACGTGCATTAGTATGTATATTGCTAGCACTACAGTTCTTCACAAGTCCACTGCCAAACATAGGCCTCTTCCATATATTGTTAAAAAGTACTGTCCCGAGTCACCTACAACTATAAACTATCTGTGTCACAAGGACGTCACTATATCTAATGAGGGATCATGGTACTAAGCAATCCAGTACGAGGCTGCCACTAAAGAACTTTTCTTTCTCATTAGATTGATCGAGCTATATAATTTTTCCTTCCCATCGGTTCTTCGAGCTATAAGGCCGGCCCATTGCCATTTCAGCTTACTGATCAGCTTGGCTATGTTAGTTACTCTTGTTCTTTCGCGGTTATCTTCATTATCTCTTATCCCGCAGAGGAATTCCGAGCTCAGTCTTTTTCATCGTACGCTGAGTGACTTTGAGCTTCGATCAGCAGTGAAGGACTCTCTGTAAGTCATCACTGGCAATCCATATAGATAAAAAAATACATTTTATATTATATGTACTCCTTTACTTTATGGCTTGTCTTATTAGAATTATGCAAGTGTCAAGTCAGTCATGAGAGTGACAACAAAGTAAATGAAATCTTGTCTTGTATATTTTTTTATTTGTGATGGGCTAACGTCTATTGATTGATTGTTAAATATCCAATATATATATATTGGATATTTAACAAGTAGACATAATAAAAATTGTAGATGGTTTCTACAAATTTATTAAATTTTTGGAGCATAGCTAACGGCCACTGACTTCCTGCTCACAACGTTTAACATTATTAAGTGAAGCTCAACGAAAATAGAGAAAAAACTGCCTCAAAAAATTACCCATCAAAACCATTCGCGTGCCATTTACCGTGTGTTTTAAAATAAAACTAAAACATAAACTCATTATTTACTAAATTAAGTCGTAACATAATACTAATCCTTGTTGGTATTATTATATTATTACTAGCTGTTCCCCGCGAATTTGCCCGCGTGTAATTTAGGATTTGAATTTTGTTTAACTCTAATTATTTTGCTATAATATAAGTAGCCTAAGTTACTCCTTATAACATCAGATATTTGCCAGTGAAAGTCGCGTCAGAATCGGTTCAGCCGTTTCGGAGATTAGCCGGAACAAACAGACAGACAGGTAACATTTTTTAAAAATTGTGTTTTTGTTATAAGTACCGTATATACTTTCATATGCATATAGTAAAAAGCTGTTATTTTGAAATTACAAACAGATACTTCAATTTTATTTATTTGTATAAATTAAATATTAAATGTTTGTTGTCTCTTGTTGTAGATTGGAAGCCTCTCCGCTACCGTAACAGCCTATTAAAGTACACTGCTGAACATAGGCCTTCCCCATAGATTGCCTCATAGAGGGGATATTTGCCATAGTTGTCACTCTTGGCAAACGAGTTGGCAACCGCCATTATTTATTTTTAGTCCTTTAGTCCTAGTGTTTACCTCCTGATTTGTTTCCCTGTGCCGCCTCTTGCGACACCCACAGGATGCTATGGGATAGCGGATATACTTTCACCGCCAATACACAGTAAGAATCCTAAAAGCAATCTTAAGCATATAATCAAATCTAATCTAAAATACAGAAGGCGGTGCTCCTCAATACCGTCCGCAACTTTCGCCGGGTTTTTCCGTTTTTTCCTTAACTCTTCGCTGTTTTGTCTCCTCCGCCGAGAGCTTTCCTGCGGTATGACATTGGTCCCTTGGGAGAGAGGTAAAGGGGTACCTCGTTTAGAGCCGGGGCGGCATCAGAGGCAGCTGAACTGAGTAAGTGGCGCAAATATGAGTCTCTGAGAGATGACTACATATTTGTGCCATTTGCTGTAGAGACTATCGGTCCGTGGGGTCCACGTGCGGTGGAGTTCCTAAAGGAACTCCATCCGCGGCTGGTCGTTGCTGCTGGTGATAAGAGGGCTGGTTCTTTCCTCGCTCAAAGGCTAAGTATAGCCATTCAGCGGGGTAACGCAGCCAGCGTTCTTGGCACGATACCGCGGGGAGTAGGACTATATGATAATTAAGTTTCTAGTTTTAGTTTTTTTTTTATTATCATAGTTTTTAATATTGTAGATAAAATTTTAATATAGATTATGAAATTTATAATTAATGTATACTTTTAATTATATTTTATTTCATTTATATTGTAAATATTTTATACATATATTATTATATTTTTACAAGTAGTTATGCATCACAAACGGACGAGAAATGAATAGAAAAATCAATGCCATAATATTAATATAACACTTATTTAAATATGTCCTCCAGACCTAATTTCAGTCATTGAGACCAGTCTTAACGGAGTCTTGCTGTCGATATTTCACGCATCCGAATTTCGAACCAAACTATTTGCTTCGTCTTTTGTAATGCGTACGGCAAAGGATATAATAATTTGCCGATGACTACCTTTCCGCCTGATTACAACCTGGGGGTTTTCAAGGCAAAGTGAATATGCTTTCGTTGCGCTAAGACAGTCTGACTTACCACCTAGAGCTTCATCATCACATACCACCGCGTGGAACATTTAACACTTGTTAGCTTACAATAAGTTTAGCAAAAAGATTAGCCATCTGCGCAGTGAGTACACAAGCAAAGGTACACTCTATGCCAGCTCCTTCAACTTGACCGCATCCAGCGCAGAGCGGCTCGAATCGTAGACGACTGAGTCCTTTCCGATCGACTCGATTCATTGGCGCTGCGAAGAGATATTGTATCTCTGTGCATTTTCTTTCGCATTTACCACGGGGAGTGCTCTGAGGAATTGTTCGGATTAATCCCAGCCGCCAAATTTCACGAACGCACATCGCGACAGAACTCCCGATACCATCCACACCATCTGGTAGTTTTCTTCCTCGCACAACTTCCTTGAGGAATAGTTTACCACCAAAGATTTTTCCGGACCGATACGACTTAGAGACCTTCAAGAAAAGAGCCTACTCCTTTTTAAAAGGCCGGCAACGAATCTGCAATTCCCCTGGTTCCCCTGGTTTTGCGGTTGTTCATGGGCGGCGGTAGCCACTTACCATCGGGTGAGCCGTATACTCGTTGGCCCCTTTCCTATAAAAAAAATTCCCTCATTCTCATAGGCCGATGGGACGGCAATTCGAAACGACCGGATAGAAATTAGGCGCAGGACCAACGGCTTTACGTGCTTTCCGAGGTACGGGGTTGAAACATGGCAATTTTTATGACTCCGGGACGCCACTGAGAAATTCATTGCAAAATCCAAATTAATGATTTTGATCTGACCTATGATTCGAACCCAGAACCACATCATCAACAGACGCGCTTACGTCCTGTAGACTAACGAGGCGGTCAACCATACATAATAATATATAACAAGTCGAAGTGCTGACAATGTGAAAAGGCACGAGAGCAACGCGGCGCGCAACTACTCAATAAACCTGCCAGCGCAAACCTACAATCCCACCTGATGGTAAGTGGTGATGTAGCCGAAGATCTTGAAGTGCACTGACTTAACAAAAGCCTATTCACTCTTGCCTTGAAGACACCTACACTGTAATCGGATGGAAGGACAGATGTTGACAACTTATTCCACTCCTTTGCTGTACGCATGACGAACGATGTAGCAAACCGTTTGGTACGAATGCGTGGTAAGTTAATAACGAAAGGGTGGAGACTGGTCAGCCTGGTTGTTCGATGGTGGAAGGGAGAGGGAGGAATTAAATTATGCAATTGCTGCTTACACTCTCCGAAATGCATCCAGTAGTAAACCGAAAGGTTGGCTACTTTGCGCCTATGTTCGAGGCCGGTAAGATTGGTTTTAACCAAATTCGGGTCACCAATAAGCCTCTTAGCCCGCCTTTCCACTGAGTCCAAAGCTTCTAGGTGGCATTTTGAAACTCCAGTCAATATATGGCAGCAATACTCGTGATTTATATAAAGTAAGCATCTGTCTCGGCGTGAAGTATGAGAACTGTGCCAACCAGTGCGTATTAAGCTGTATCCTTATTATTTTTAAAGTAATATGTATTTAAGTATAAAAGTGCATGCACGTGATGCGTATGCATATGCGAGAAAAGATACAATTTTCGGGTAAGGACTACGTTCTCAAAAAAACATGGCGTGAAATAGAAGCTTCTATATTGCTTGCTGTATTTCGTATGGTGAATGTAGAGAACTGGAGACTCTTTTTACTTAAAACGAGGCATTCCATCTTAGTCGTCAGGGGTGGCAACTCATCTGCATTTTGATGCTTAATTGAGAATAGATGTAGATGTCTATGGTCCACAGCATCCACTTACCATCAGGTGGACTGTGAGCTCGTTTATCATCCTTATTTTGTAAAAACACTCATTAACGCACTATATGTGATATATCGTAACGTCTTTCTCTAATCGGTACCATAAGATGTGCTCTAAATATCTTTGAATTGTGTCGCATGATAAAAGTAACAGCGTGCTTGATTATGGCGCAGTGAAACCATCTATCTTAGTTTCAATGTCTCTTTACTAGCAATTTTAGTGATTTTAGTGAAATATAAAAATCGGTCAAATATTTTACCTCATTCCTAAGTGCCGTCGCCCTGGTGGCAAAGTTGCAGGCAAAGTTGTGGATGCCCTACGGTTTTAATATTTTAATAATATTTTTTATCACATGGGTTACATTCATCATCATCATCATCATCATCATTACAGCCCTTCACAAGTCCACTGCTGAACATAGGCCTCCCCCAAAGAATGCCACAAAGCACGGTCCTGAGCCACCTGCATCCATCGACTTCCTGCATGTCTTACCAGGTCGTCACTCCATCTCGTGGGGGGACGCCCTACACTTCGCCTACCGGTACGAGGCTGCCACTCGAGAACCTTTCTTCCCCATCGGTTGTCGGTTCTTCGAGCTATATGGCCGGCCCACTGCCACTTCAGCTTACTAATCTGTTGGGCTATGTCGGTTACTCTGGTTCTACTGCGGATATCCTCATTCCTAAGTTTATCACGCAGAGAAACTCCGAGCATAGCCCTCTCCATAGCTCGCTGAGCGACTTTGAGCTTCCTCATACGGCCAGCAGTGAAGGACCACGTCTCAGTTCCATAAGTCATCACTGGCAACACGCACTGGTTGTACAATTTCGTTTTCAGGTTTTGAGGTATGTCTGACGAGAAGATGTGTCGTAGCTTCCCGAACGCTGCCCAGCCGAGTTGAATCCGTCGATTGACCTCTCGGTCGAAGTTGGACTTATCTAGTCGGACTATTTGTCCCAGGTAAACATACTCGTCAACAACTTCGAGCTTAGTGCTCCCAACAACTACCGGCATAGGTGTGACATGGACATTGAACATGATCTTTGTTTTGTCCATGTTCATCTTAAGACCTATCCGTTGGGAAACACTATCGAGGTCATTGAGCATAGTGCTTAGGTCCTCCAGCAATTCTGCCATAAGGACTATATCGTCGGCAAATCGAAGGTGAGTGATGTACTCGCCATTGATGTTGATACCGTATCCTTTCCAGTCCAGAAGCTTGAAAACGTCTTCCAATGCAGCGGTGAAGAGTTTCGGGGATATGACGTCACCCTGTCTTACACCTCTCTGCAATTGGATAGGTTTTGTACTCTGGTTCTGTACTCGGATAGCCATCGTAGCCCTACTGTACAAGCATTTCAACACTTCGATATACCGACAGTCAACTTGGCATCGCTGAAGGGACTGCAGCACCGCCCAAATTTCGACGGAATCAAAGGCTTTCTCATAGTCCACATACGCCAGACATAGTGGCAAATTGTACTCTTCGGACTTCTGTACAATTTGCCGAAGGGTATGTATGTGGTCTATGGTGCTAAAGCCCTTTCGGAAACCGGCTTGTTCGGGAGGCTGGAAGTCGTCAAGTCTGTGCGCGAGACGATTCGTAATGACTCTCGAAAACAGCACGTAGACGCGGCTCAGAAGGGAAATCGGTCTGTAGTTCTTCAAGAGAGCGTTGTCACCTTTCTTGAAGAACAAGACCACCATACTTCTGCTCCACGCCTCCGGTGTAATGCCACCATGGAGGACGGAATTAAAGAGCTTCTGAAGGACTTCAAGTACCGGTCTTCCACCCGCTTTCAGAAGCTCCGCTGTAATTCCATCCTCGCCTGGGGCCTTACCGTTTTTAAGGTGCTGGAGAGCCATTCTAATCTCGCTCAGACTGACGTCCGGGATATCTTCGGAATAGTGTCGGATGAGACTCGCTCTTGGATCGTTACTCACACTTGCGTGTGGCTCCAACGATGACGTGTACAGCTGCCCATAGAACCTCTCAATCTCACTCAAAATCTCATGTGTCCCGGAAACGATGCTGCCACACTCTGTCTTCAGCTTTGACAGGTGGCTCTTTCTGGCAGACAGATCTCTGGCAAAGACTTTGGAGCCTTGGTTCCGCTCGATCGCTTCTTCAATACGAGCTGTATTGAAGTTGCGTAAGTCCCGCCGCATGCATTTGGAGATCTGTCTGTTCAGATGCCTGTATGCTGTCAAGTCTGTTGAAGAATGTAGTTTCATCTCCCGTCTAACAGCCATGAGATTAAGAGTGTGATCGGAGAGTTTTTGTGTTCTTCTGCGGCGGGTCTTGCAGAACTTAGCTCCGACCGCATGGACAGTTTCCACGAGCTTGTCATTCATATCGTCCACTTCATTGCAGTCTTCTAGGCACTGAAAACGGTTTTGTAACTCGAGCTGAAAGGTTTCGGGACTTTGGAACAGAGCACGAGGGGGACGGAGCGTTGACTTCATTAGACGAGACCTCTCCAACTTAACGTTTAGGTTCAGTGTGCCTCTAACCATTCGGTGATCGCTACCAGTTTTCACCTTCGCGATCACGGAGACATCACTGAACAGTTGTCGTCTGGTCGTCATAATGAAGTCAATCTCATTTTTTGTCGAACCGTCGGGGCTCGACCAGGTCCACTTCCTGTGGGGCCGCTTCTGGAAGAAAGAGTTCATCATAAAGAGTCCCTCTTTCTCCATGAAGTGGCCAGCTGCTGGCCCCTTGGGTTTCGTTGCCCTATTCCAAATTTCCCTACTTTCAGCTCACCGTTTTCTCTTGTGCCTAGTTTTGCATTGAAATCTCCCATTAACACCGTATATTGGGTTTTGGAGGAATGCATGGCTCTAGAGATATCCTCATACATTTCCTCCACCTCCCCATCGGGGTGTGCCGAGGTTGGTGCGTAAACCTGTATGACCTTCAGCGAATACCGTTTGGTGATTCTGAGTATAAGGTACGCAACCCTCGTCGACACACTCCCGATCTTTACAACGTTGTTAACGAGAGACTTGTGGACGATAAATCCGACACCTCCTTGGGACAGATGGTCGCCCTCCCGGTGTTAGAGCAAGTTGCCGGATTCGAGGATTACCGTGTCCTCCCCCTCTCTTCGGACTTCGGATAATCCTATAATATGCCAGCGCAACTTGTCTATCTCTTCTTCCAGCTCCACGATCTTCTCGTCAGTCCTCAGGGTGCGTGCGTTGTACGTTGTCAGGTCGAGTCGTCTAAGGTGGCAACCGAACCTCCACCGGAGATTCTTAGCACCCCCTGCCCCGCCGTTACCATGGTCGCCACCGTAGCCAGGAATAGCGGGGCCGCCGGGGACTGGGGGCCGTTTCTTTGTTACTGTCATTTCATAGGGGGGTATCTGCCATAGTTGCCACGCTTGGCGAGCGGGTTGGCAACCGCAGTTTTTTTATTGTAATTTTGGCTATTATCAGGAAGATGCTGCTGCCCATCTCCTGCCTGTTTCCCTTTGTCGCCTTTTACGACACCCACGGGAGGATATGGGTTACATTACATAGGGTTATTCAGGAATAGGCTTAAAATTTGGAGAAGAAAAATCCATCCCCAAATGTGATTAAATAGCGAATATATTTATAATTTAACTATTTAGACGACAGTCTTGTATTTACCTTAAGTGACCTTGAGCTTGTGATATTTTTTTTATAGGATAAGGGCGACAAACGAGCACACAGTCCACCCGATGGCAAGTGGCCGCTGCGGCCCATAGTCATCTACATTTATCCTCGATTACGAATATCAAAATGTAGCGTTGTCACCCGTGAGGACTAAGATAGAATGCCTCGTTTCCAGTAAAAAGAGTCTCCGGTTCTCTACACTCACCATACGAAACACAGCAACATTAAGCTGCTATTTTACGCTGGTATTCTGTGAGAGCGTGGTCCTTCCCCGGTCGAGCCGACCCATTCGTGTTACAACTATACCAGAAATATAGCTGCAGCTTGACTCTACCACGTATTTCTTAATAAACTCAAAAGGTCAAAAAAATTTGAATTTCAATAAATAGTAAAAGCCGGCTTCATAGGATTACAACGATTAAAATAATTTCCACATAACACCTTCTGAAGTCGGAGATTTAATATGTCTGTACACTACGTCTTAACACCGACTTTTGGCTTAATGGCTGTACGAGTATGTTAATTGTGTTTTTATAGGATAAGTGTGACCAACGAGCACACAGTCCACCTGATGGTAAGTGGTTGTTGCGGCCCATAGAGATTCACATGTATCCTCTATTACAAATCAAAATGCAGATACGTTGTCACCCGTGAGGACTAAGATGGAATGCCTCATTTCCAGTAAAAGGGTATCCGGTTCTCTACACTCACCATACGAAACACAGCTGCGTTAAGTTGCAACTTTACGCTGTAATTCGGTGAAAGCGTGGTTCTTCCCCAGTCGAGCCGACCCACTCGTGCTACAAGTATACTACTAATGTAGCTGCAGCATGGCTCTACCACGTAAAAAAAAGTAAAAAAGTGTGATAAAGTATTTTTATTTAATACGTATAAACTGTAATGAGGGTTACCACTAACAAATAATTAAGTACGATGTGCGTCCGACCAAAACATATCCATAACAGCTGGGACTGGCTGAAAACTAGTGATGAGCGTAATGTCCAGCGAATACTGAAGCTGTTCCCGTTTCCTCACATTATAATCGTGTACTTCGTAATAGTAGTTAATTTGTTAATTGTGAATGTCCATTTCTTTATAGAAATTATAATGCTAATAATTTTTTACGTGTAAACTTTGTTTTCATTTGTAAACTTATTATTGTGCGGCAATGAATATTTATTATTATTCTTATGGGGTATCTATAAAGTTTTCTCATCTGGTTGGGCAGTATAAATATATAATTGTAAATGAAAATGGTAAACATACATAAATATCAATAAAATAAAATAAATACATAAAAAATACATAAATATATAAAAACCCAACCAGATGGAAGCCCTCGGCAGGGGAGACTAAACGGCCGAGGGTTAGGGGGAAAGGGAAAGAAACCGGCGGACGATGCGGGCGGTATCGAGGAGCACCGCCTTCTGCATTTGAGCTTGGAGCGGTCCGTCACGGAGTCCCAGTCACCTCAGATGACCCGAGAGGCTGACTAGGATTAACCCGTTCGCAGAGACGACTACAGGTATAATTTCGGCCGGCAATCCACCCCACATGTCGGTCACCTCGTGAGCCAGATCCAGATATTTTGTACGCTTATCTGCTTCGGCTTTCACGAGCTTCTCGTCATACGGAACGGTAATGTCGACCAAAAATATCCTTGACTGTGCCCGGTCCATCAGCACAATATCTGGCTTATTCGCAAGAATAGTCCTGTCTGTGATGATGGACCGGTCCCAGTAGAGCCTGGCGCGGTCATTTTCGAGCACGGATTCCGGCATGTACTTATAATAAGGCAGTTTCCGCTCCACGAGACCGTATTTCAGAGCGAGCTCCTGGTGTAGAATCATGTCTACTAGGTTGTGTCTATGCAAGTACTCAAAGTTAGAAAGCGCCGAACAACCGGAGATGACATGCCTAAGTGATTCACCGGGTTGGCGGCAAGCTCGACAAATGTCGACGGTGCCATCCCTTAGGATGTATCTCCGATTATTATTATTATTATTATTATTATGGGGTATTTGTATAGTTTTCTCATCTGGTTGGGCTGTATAAATATATAATTGTAAATGAAAATGATAAACTTACATAAATATCAATAAAATAAAATAAATACATAAAAATTACATAAATATATAAAAACCCAACCAGATGGAAGCCCTCGGCAGGGGAGACCAAACGGCCGAGGGTTAGGGGGAAAGGGAAAGAAACCGGCGGACGATGCGGGCGGTATCGAGGAGCACCGCCTTCTGCATTTGAGCTTGGAGCGATCCGTCACGGAGTCCCAGTCGCCTCAGATGACCCGAGAGGCTGACTGGGATTAACCCGTTCGCAGAGACGACCACAGGAATAATTTCGGCCGGCAGACCACCCCACATGTCGGTCACCTCGTGAGCCAGGTCCAGATATTTTGTCAACTTATCTGTTTCGGCTTTCACGAGGTTCTCGTCATAAGGAATGGTAATGTCGACCAAAAATATCCTTGACTGTGCCCGGTCCATCAGCACAATATCAGGCTTATTCGCAAGAATAGTCCTGTCCGTGATGATGGCCCGGTCCCAGTAGAGCCTGGCGCGGTCATTTTCGAGCACGGCTTCCGGCAAGTAATTATAATATGGCAGTTTCCGATCCACGAGACCGTATTTCAGAGCGAGCTCCTGGTGTAGAATCCTGGCTACTAGGTTGTGTCTGTGCAAATACTCAGAGTTAGAAAGCGCCGAACAACCGGAGATGACATGCCTAAGTGACTCACCGGGATGGCGACAAGCTCGACAGATGTCGACGGCGCCATCCTTTAGGATGTATTTCCGATAATTGTTGGTCTTAATAACCTGATCCTGTATCGCACAGACAAAACCCTCGGTTTCCCCAAAGAGGTCACCGAAACGTAGCCAGTGGAGGGAGGCGACTGTGTCTACGCAAGGCTCATGTAGAGCCTTGTAGAACCTCCCGTGGAGCTCCTTCTCCTTCCATACGGTCTCCCGGTCGGAAATGCTCTGTACTGCCGGGTCTTGCCATTGCTCGTTGGCTAAGGATAGAGGGGTAAGTCCTTTATCACAAGAAATAACGTCCCTATAGAATGGATCATCCGCTCTCGTCAGAAAGTAATTACGGAGGCTGCACACTTCGCGATTATGCATGGTAAGCGCGCTTAAAAAGCCGCGCCCACCATGCTTCCGCGGCAAGTACAGCCTCATTACTGACGATCTCGGATGATGCATCCTGTGGGACGTCATTATAGTGCGGACTTTTCTGTCCAGAGCGTTCAGTTCGGTCTGAGTCCACCTGAGCATGCCAAAGGTATACATGAGAACAGGCATGATCCAACCGTTATATGCATGTGTCTTATTAACGCCCGACAAAAGACTGTTGAACACTTTTGTCAAGCGTGCATAAAACACACCGCAAACTGACCGTTTCATGTCCGCCTCATCGATACCTATGTTCTGTGACATACCCAGGTATCGGTATGTTTCAGCCTCGGATAGGGTCTTTATGTTGATGGGCATAGATAAGTCTATGCCCTCAGAGTTAGCAACCCTACCCCTTTCGACATGGAGGACCGCACACTTATCCGTCCCCAGCTCCATTCTAATAGAATTGCTAAAATCACAAGTGATGTTTAACAATTCCATAAGATGAGAGCGACTGGAGGCGAATAACTTGAGATCATCCATATAGAAAAGGTGGGTCACTTTTGTACCTCCTCTCCGAAGCTGAAATCCCCTCCCGGAACCCTCCAGTAAGGTACTAAGAGGGTTCAGAGAGAGGCAGAACCAGATTGGACTCAGACAATCGCCCTGGAAGATACCCCTTCTTATCCTTATGTGGTTCTCCGCAGCCGTCATCCGCTCGCCTAGATGACAAAGGATCGTACTCCACTGCCCCATACACTGCCCGAGGAAGTCTCGAACTGTACAGTCAACCTTGTACAGCTCGAGGACCCTCTTCAGCCATGTATGAGGCACCGAGTCGAATGCCTTTTTGTAGTCTATCCAGGCGGCGGAGAGGTTCCGACGGTTGCGTTTAACCACCTTGCCAATGACCGCGTCAATGAGGAGTGGTTCCTTGGTTCCACGACCGCCGCCCCGACATCCATTTTGAGCGCGCGACATCACCTGATTTGAGTTCAGGTGACGAGTGATTCTCGCGCTCAAAATGGATGTCAGTGTCTTGTATATGGTAGGTAGACACGTTATGGGGCGGTATTTGCTCGGGTCTGTGGAATCTCGGTCTTTAGGAACCAGATGAGTGATCCCAGTAGTGAAGAGGCTCGGGAGCGACTTTTGGTCGAGAGCCTCTTGAAACTGTCGGGCGAGAACAGCGTGACACACCACGAACCCCTTCAGCCAGTAGTGATGCAGTCCGTCGAGTCCCGGACTTTTCCAGTTCGGGGCCCTACGGACCGCCTCAGCTACGTCATCCGGCGTAATGATGACGGGGTCCATGGGCGTAACATTCGCACACTGACTCGCCACAACTTCCGTCCAAGGGCCCTCACTGTGGTTTACGGGCTCTGACCACAGGCCGCGCCAGAATGCGATAGTGTCGGCCTGATTCGGTGCTGGGGCCGTTCCACGTACCATTGGTCGCTCCAATGATTCATAGAGCCTCTTCTGATCACTCTGGAAGAGACGATTCTGGTTGAACCGTGTTGACCTCTCGGTATATCGCCGAATCCGCTTCCCCCAAGCAGCGATTCTCTGCTTCAGGTCGTCTATGCGCTCCGTCAGTTTTTGCGTTATATCCGTTATATATTATTATTATTATTAGTCTGAAGCTGTTATGTGGAAATCATATTATTATATTTTTTTTCTTTGAAGTAAGCTAGCACTCTTTATTTAAATTGTGAATTTCAAGTTTACCATTTGCCTCTGTCAATTAAACCGAAATATTGTCATTTGTCATAAAAACGCGCTTAGAATATCCTATACTATGATGAACCACATTGTTCAGCTAGCAAAAGATTTTAATAAAAGCTTATAACCTAGCAAAATTTTGATGAGAAGCTTGTTAATGGGTCAAACCATAAGTAAAATGGAGTGGTTTATATCATTGTAGTGCATCAGGAATGTCTGCGGCGTACCAAACAGATGGGCTTAATGCCATTATCCGCAAAAAAAAAACCGCATCTCTTATTAGCAGGGTACGAGTCAGTCACAACAGCATTCAGCTGGGCTAGCATAGGCAGAGACAATTTTATCCCCGGGGAAGGGAGAAAATGTTTATCCCCTCGCTTAGTTTTATCCATCCTTTGAGCATGGGCACACCGGTGGATATAATATCCGCAGTAGATAAAATGGGAGATAGACTTAGACTTAGATAGATTTTTTGTATCAATATAAACTGAAACCCACGTCCAATGAACTAGGATAAAATTGTCCCTTTTACGGACGGGGGATATATGTCAAACAGGGATATACATCTCCCTGTTGCCGTGCTTTGGCATAAGAACAAGATAATTTTATCTCTTGCCAGTGAATATAATCGGGGCATACATTTTTTGTCCTCAGCCCATGCTAGCCGTGCTGAGGACCGTAGCGGACAGGTATAAATCGCAGCTGTGGAAATGTTTTGTGCAGAGACTGATACTGGGCCCTATCCGCCCCCATGATAGTCTGTATCGGCACAGGGTATTACTTTTTTTTTGTCTCGACTTAAGCAAACCATGTTTTACTAATCCTTGTTATTATTATTATTTTTGTACTACTAACCCACTTATGAATTTTTAAATTATCTGAAATAAACAATGTTTATTTTATTTATTTATTTTATTATATCACCATTGTAGTTTCATCAATCGTTCACAATCATAATGATTCACACATGAAGGCATTTCCGTGTTAGAGCCAGAGCAGCTATATTATGTCTGCAGCAGGAATGTGTCGGCTAAACGAGTGTAGGACGACGCTCTTACAGAATACATATACCAGAGTGAAACATCAGAATTCGTATGATAAGTGTAGAGAACCCTTTTTTTTTCTTTTCGTTTTTCATTGCATTTTGATTATATACATTAGGATAGGTGTAGATATCTATGGGTCATAGCATCCAATTACCATCAGGTGGACTGCGTGCTTGTTTGTCACTTCTTATTCTATCTATATAAAAAAGACATTAAAATAGGCTGCTCGACATGGGGCTCATCCGTTGTTAGGAGAATTAGACTTTATTGTCTCACTTCTCAGGTGAATTGACGATCCGATGACCTTGGACGCTGCTTCCTATCGAATGCCTGACGTAAAGATATAGTTATAACGGCCCATCTTTCGGCCGAAAAGCCATAAGATCTTTTCAGCTTATCCCATAGTCTCGTCTAACGATGGGAACGAAATGTGGTGATAATTTCTGTTACGTCACGTCACACGTCAAATGAATTAAGTATATTACCTATTTAAAACGGTTAGTGCTTATATTTTATTCATAAATACATTTAATATGTATTTTAAGAAACCAACTGTCATGATTTGGATACACTTTCTTCATTCGTTTAAGAATATCTCGCGTCGCTGATTTCAAGTAGTTCCGAAATTACGGAAATTACTTTTACTTTATTATTTGTGGTCTGTCAAATAATATTATATTTGATTACGGACCACTCTAAGTCACTAAGTCACGTCTGAACCACAATTATTGTTCTAAAATAATTTTTATAATCTGTAACCGCATTACTGTCGTACAGTCATAATGGCAGCCGTTTAGAGTAACCATAATACGCGCATTAAACCTTTAAATATGCCACTGTGGGTATATTTTAGTTATTTTAATTATGGTCAAGAGTTCATAACGTTAACCGCTTTCAAAACTTTCACCAGAGCGGGATTTATACGCTTGAAGCTAGTAGTTGTACCATTGTATGGGGAACCTTAAGTGGCATCCTACAGATAAAATTTAAATTTCAATAAAAAGGTAAAAGTATAATGAATTTAAAAAAAATTCGGATAACAGTTTGCATGTAGCTGGTGCTAACATGTAATACACAGCTCGAATCCCGAAGCTATTGCAGAAATTATTTTATACTTTTCAGTTCTTTGAAGTTGGAAAAGTGAAAGACTTTTTATTTAAGGTCTAAAAATGCCATTTAAATAATTACATTAAAGACTTCATCCCTTAATTTTCCCACCCTTAGTGATGAAAGTTTTTGTTCAAATTTATACGAGACCGACAATGAAGTATAAAATTAATAAAAAAAAGATATTAAAAAAAGTACAATATGGTAGTCGCACGAGGCGATCTTTGATGTCACGGCGGGGCGGGGCGGCGCCTTTGTACGTGTTGTTTTTTATAATTTTGTTATTAATGTTATTTATTGATGTATTTAAAAATATTTATATTTAAGTGCCGAAGTATGTGTGTCTTCAATAAATGTTTCTTTCTTTCATTCAAAAAAAGACCGTACACTCGAATTAAGATCGTTTTTGAAGCTGTGAAAAGAAAGTATCTTTGTTTTTATTGTTTAATTTGTTTGTTTAAAACAATAATCTTTTGAAGCAATTACTATTGCGGTTTTCTTTTTTTAACTTTTTAAATTTAATAGTTGTTCTAAAGATGTGAACAAATCAAATTTAAATAATGCAATTTATCGTCAGTTATAAATGGCGGGAAAGAAATGTAAATCAGCTGCGATTATCGTCTAGCTTAGCCTTTGTTTTTCAACATGATGATAGGTTATAATCTTTTCGAATAACCGCAAAGTTGCTGTATTGTATTATATTTTATGAACGTTGACTTAGTTGTTGTTAGCTCCAGTTAATGCAGCAAGTCTATTTTAACTGCCATTAATAATGTGGTCTATAAAAACTTTCAAGATACTGGCTGATAAACTGTACTCGTAATATGAATAAAAATTTTATTGGAGGTTTTGGCGGGAATTAGACCGGTGGCGAATTGCTGCCCCTGTATTATGGTTTCAATTATGTTTTGAAGTAAATTTTACTAGGTACGTAAAAGTCGTGCATTTTTTTAATTAAAAGTCTGCGAATGTGAACTACCACAATATAGCTGCAGCTTGGCTCTGTCACTTAAATAATGATCAAAGAAGGAAGAAATCTATTAACAGCGTTAATACATAAATTATTTGGTATCTGTTCAATCGTTATATTCAATACCACTTTAAATTAAAAAAAAATTCTCATCGTCAATTAAAAAAAGAAGCAAATTATATAGCAATCATGCATAACGAAGTTATTATAAAATTACTCACACGTCGCCTTCCTCGCCGCAAGTATCAGGAGCAACACTGCCACTTTTGTCACAGCCAACATTGTCACTACGGATCAAAAAACGCGGCTATTTAACACGACTAACATTATTCACCGACACACACTTTATCACTAAGGACGTAGAGTTCCAAATGCCATATCTCAAAGTCTGATGATGATCCGATCCTGGAAAAAAGAAAAATAAATTAGGACACTTGTACACAATAAGACATGACAAGACTGTAGCGTGAGAAAGACGTGATAATTGATTGATTGATTTTTACTTAAGTGAAGTACATTTTTTACGTAGTTAATTAAACAAAATGCGTTTACTTTCCTTTGCCTGGCTTGACCACCCAGAAATTGATTTTGAGATGAATCCCATCTACCTTCTCCCCTCTAGAAGTATTTATATATCTTTCTTTTTCAAATGGATCTCTGTACTTTTTTGAGCATAACATAATTAAAATTAAAAATTTTGTACAACCGACTTCAATATAAATTATTAAGAACAACTCAAAGTTTATTGATTAGACCTTAATCAAATTTATTTGGGAATACATGTGAAGCACCAGCTTTCAAATAAAAAAACAATCATCGAAATCGGTTCACCCAGTAAAAAGTTACGAAAAAACGTACAGTCGAATTGAGTACCGTCTCCTTTTTGAAGTCGGTAGAAATGCAACCAAAGGTGGCCGTGCCAGCCAAACGCTTTCAACACGGCCCCCTTGTAACTTAACGTACCAAAAACTCTTCTTGCTCCAATCGATAGTCTATTAATACGACAAATTTTCGATGACATAATATCGAAAAAAGACAAAGATACAAATCCAAAACCTAACGTAATATAAATATAATTTGGGAAATATTATATGATGCTTTGATTTCTCATTAAACTCACTAATTATGCACAATCAGACAATTCTCGTTCGTTCAGCACGGCTACCTTAAATTTCTAATAATATAACATGTAAAGTAGCTTGTCTGCTATATTTGCATTTTAAAAGATAAACCCAATCATAAATACATTAGAACTGATGGAGGACCGTTATTTCAGAAACAGAAACAGACAGAAACAGAAACAGAAACTTTTTTATTCAATATAGATTATAAATAATACTTATTGAAAGTCACTCTTTTGTTTGATTACCACTGGTTCGGAAAAAAACCTCTGTCCTGGGAAGAACCAGCAAGAAACCCAGCGGGACTTTTTTTTTAAATAACAGCTTACAATCATGATGTTACACAAATTAACAACACAACAAATTAGAAATAGCTTGGTAGCGATCACCTCATTTCCAGGGGTTATTATCATCCATAAATTCCTTAATATTATAATAACCCTTTTTATACAAACTTAGTTTAATAAAGTTTTTGAACTTTGAACAGGTCAAACTTTGTATATTTTCTGGAATTTTGTTGTAAAAGCGTATACATCGCCACAAGAATGAATTACTGACTCGATGGAGTCGAGTAACTGGTACTACTAGCTTGTGTCTGTTCCTAGTATTTACAGAATGAATATCACTTATTTTTGTAAAACTACTTTTATTTTTGTGTACGTACATTACATTTTCATAAATGTATTGAGAGGCCAAAGTTAATATATTAATTTCCTTAAATTTTTGTCGCAGCGTCTCTTTAGGCTTTAAATCATAAATTGCTCTTATGGCCCTCTTCTGCAAAACAAATATAATTTCAGTGTCAGCTGCGTGTCCCCATAGCAAAATACCATACGACATTATGCTATGGAAGTAGCTGAAGTAAACTAGTCTGGCTGTTTCAACACTGGTTAAACTTCTAATCTTTTTTACAGCATATGCTGCAGAACTAAATCTGCTTGCTAGTTTTGATATATGGGGGCTCCATTGAAGCTTCGCGTCTAGTGTGATTCCAAGAAAAATGGTGGTATCTACAAGACTCAGTTTCTCCCCATTTAAAATTACATTAGTATTTAATTGTTTGACATTTGGAGTCACGAATTTCATACATTTTGTTTTAGTGCCATTTAAATGCAAATTATTAACATCGAACCAATTTACTAATTTAGATATAGCATTATTTACTTCGTCATATTTTAGTAACTGTCGACTTAATTTGAAAATTAAAGAAGTGTCATCTGCAAATAATACTATATCATGGTTATCCCCTACTATGTTTACTTTCACGTTCACAAATTGCACAAATTGTAGGACACACTATTTAGATTTAAAAAAACGGCTGCGTAACTAAAATTAACTTTTAATAAATTGTAATAAATATAAATCTTATTAACTATCATAAAACATTAAAATATCTTATATGTATAATAATTGGGTAACCATATTGCACACCTCATAACCTGAAGCGTTATTAGGTAGTGCTTTACTCTCGACACGTCAAGGTCAAGCAATGCGTGTTCTTAAAATGTCTCTATCATAACCATATTGCACTTATACGATAATATGAGTAGCCGTATATCAAGAAAAAAATAAAATTATCAATCTTATATGTTCTAAAAAATAATTTTATATTGCTACTTTATAAAAGACGGTTTGAAAAAAATTTTACATGGGCGTCCGGATGATGATTTTGCATGTGGTATCGATTACTCCCGAAAAAATTGACGTATCGAGACCGGGTTTTTTTTATTAACTTCAGAATTACGTCAAATGGTTCCCTATTTAATATAAATAGCAGAGTACGCGTAGTTTGTTAATGAAATAATTTTCAACTTTTATAAGTTTTATTGCTATTAAAAATACATAGACAAAGGCCAAATGTAACATACATCCTATATCGATTTTATACTTTGTGTAATCGACTTATTTTGACACTACCTTTCAAAATAATAGAACGCTAAATTTAAAACAAGTACCTTAAATAATATATTTTAAAAGTCAGGAATACAATTTATTTATTTCATCAAAATTTAATGAAAGCTCATGAGGCGTGCACTTTTGGATTATCCAAACTATTTTAAAAAATGGTGAAAGGAATATGAATACACCTGTGGATCCAAATGGATCATATTCATATTTAATAATTTTCCTCGTAATGATTTCTTATTCTTATTATTCTTATTAACACTACACATTGAATAAACTACTTTTACGGATTTTATCGCGTTTAATTTAATTATTTTATATTCCCGACGTTTCGGTTGCTTTCCAGCAACCGTGGTCACGGGGACTGAGGTGATTGACGTCCCGATGTCAGAGTCAACACGGAGTACCTTCAGCTTTTTTAATTATTAACACAGTCTATAAATCCATATGTTTATTATACTGTGTTATTAATTTGGTCTGCGTAGATCGGGAATATAAAATAAGTAAATTAAACACGATAAAATCCGTAAAAGCAGTTTTATTCAATTTTCTTCGTAATAAAAATAGATTTAATAGATAAATTAAGCGTCGCTTGAGATAACTGGCAGCAAATTTAGTGCATGTTCATTAATCTCTATATACAAAAACAGGACAGGTTCGAACGGTTTTGATGAAAATTTTTTGATGGGCTGATCGCTAGTGTATAGTAAAATGTACATAATAAAGTTAACATGCTGTTAAAGTGAATGGAAATATTCACTGAATGGAGAAATTCACGCCTTGATTTCACCGCCTTGAGCCGTGACATGATCCCCAGAACAACCACGAAGCTCAACTGGTTGTGTTGTGGAGAATAGTAACTCCCTGCAGCAAAGTTACGTTAGTTCTGATGGGAAACAAAATCTTATAATACCACAACTGTGTAACAGTACTATTTATGTGATGCTTTGAAATAAAATAGCCTTTTATTACAATTTCATAAAGTACGAGTATAGTAAGTACTAGGCGAGCATAAACACTGTATAAGGTAGTTAACAATTATTTATTGGAACGGTTCGGATTACCCGTATCCGTGTTACAGATAGGTTATTACTACTATCCTGGTACTTTCGATGTTAAAGTGATATCATAAACAGAAATCATACTTTATTATTGTTATTATAATCCTCCAGTTAAAATAACTTTTATGTGCTATCAGATTCTGGTTATTTTTGTTGAATTCAGAAAAAAACGCTAAACCGTTCGTATACTCAAGTACCATGACCGAATTTTTTTCCTTGTTTCGCAATAATACTGCATCGTAGTGATCAAAACTGGACGCTGGAAAAACATTCGCATAGCTACGAGTACGTTACGAATAAGTGATATTATTAACGAATCTGCTACGGAACAATTAAACGCACGCGAGTCAAAGTTTACGGTTGGGCCATTTCTTTAACTGTTTTATTGTTAGAAAGACCTGTATATATATATATATATATATATATATATATATATATATATATGTATATGTATATATAGGGGTATATATATATTCAGTTCCCACCCACTTCTGGGCGACTTAATAATCTGAAATCTTGCAGACGCATAAAGAACTGATGACAATAAAATAATTTAAAAACTACTACCCAGTATTCGCATTAGGAGTCAGCTAATGCACAAAAAAATTGAGTTGTATAAAATTAAAAGACCATAAAAACCAAAACAATCCTAAAAGGGTTTTTTATAAAACTAAAACAACCCTTTTAGGGTTGTGTTGGTTTAGTGTTATGTTTTATGTTAATTTAAATTTATTTTAATAACCTAAAACGTCATGCTAGCTGACATTGATAATTCAATCTGTAATTTTTGTACTGTAATTGTAATTAAAAGTAATTTCATCAAGAAATGTAAAGCTGTCACTTTTTGTAAAAATGTTATATATGCCTACGTGTATTTCGCGCAGCGGCATGCATAAATACATATAACAAAACTAGTGCAACCTGTATTCGATGCCTGTCTGCACCAATGAAATTTATTTACGATTTTAGGTGGATTTAACACGTGCTCTACGGTAAAGGAAACCCTCCTGTGGGAACCTGCATGTCTATGAAATTATTCGAAGACATTTTTGAAGTCCGCCTTTACGCACTTGAGCAGCGCGGTATACTTAATCCCTAACCCTCTCATAAATGGAAACTACACAACAGTGGGACATATTAGTAACCATATTTTTTTACATCTCTTAGAGTTTCTAAATTTACAGCCTATATACGTCCAAATGCTGGGCACAGGCCTCCTCTCATTTCTGAGAGGGTTTTATGGCTAGGAAAGGTACGCCGCGCTGCCCCAATGCGTGTTGGCGAACTTCACATGTCTTCAAAATGTTTTTTTTTTCTTATTTCTCAGACATGCAGGTTTCCTGGTTGCCTCTTTATTTTGAGTGAGAGGATTTTGGTGGAATAAAAACATAAATAAATACATTTTGTTAGGATGCATACATAAAACGTGATATAACAGCGTAACGAGAGTGTAATCTCATGCACGGCAAAATAATTAAGCGGCCCGATGAACCGCGGACGTGTAACGGATCATGTGTGCTCCGTTACCGCTGAGAACGGTGCTCTCAACCGATGTGGGTTCCCCCGGGCTGGCAGACATGATTTGTATATTATGCGCAACTAGTTTCCCTCTGTTTAAATAATAATGATCTTTTTACCATTTTAACACGTGGTAGAGCCATGCTGCAGCTATATTAGTAGTATAGTTGTAGCAGGAATGGGTCGGCTCGACCGAGGAAGGATCACGCTCTCACAGAATACCAGCGTAAAATAGCAGCTTAATGCTGCTGTACTTCGTATGGTGAGTGTAGAGAACCGTAGACCCTTTTACTGGAAATGAGGCATTCCATCTTAGTCCTCACGGGTGACAACGCATCTGCATTTTGTTTGATATCGATGTCTATGGGCCACAGCAACCACCTACCATCAGGTGGACTGTGTGCTCGTTTGTCACCCTTATCCTATAAAAAAACCATGGTAGAGCCACGCTACAGATATAATATGGTTGCACGCATGGATTTGCTTGAAGGGAAGGACCATACCACCTCTTAGGGAAAACCAGCGTAAAGTTACAACATAATGTTGCTGGTTTTTATTTCTTATTTTATAGAATAGATTGATAAACGAGCACACAGTCCACCTGATGGTATGTGGATGCTGTGGCCAATAGACATCTACATTTATCCTCGCTTGAGAATCAAAATGCCGATGTGTTGTTACCCTTGAAGACTGAGATAGAATGCCTCGTTTCCAGTAAAAACGGTCTCCGGTTCTCTACACTCACCGTAATTCTTTAGCAACAGAATTAGAATTAAAATAGCAGCATTAAGCCGATATTTAACGCTGGTATTCTGTGAAAGCGTGGTCCTAATCACCGGTCGAACCGACCAAGATCGAGTTTCGTAAGGTGACATTCCTTCTTAGTTAGGGTGACAATGCATTCGTATTTTGGTTGTTAATCGATGATAGATGTAGACGTCTACGGTGCACAGCATCCAGTTAATATCAGGTGGACTGTGTGCTCGTTTTCATGTTTATTCTATAAAATTAATTTGTCCGCAAAAGTAAACTGTTGGACATGAACTGGATGAAGAAGAATTTGTCCTTATTGTCACGCTTTTTTTTAAATATACTAGCAATGCTATTTACATTACTAATGTTCCTTGACACTACTCCTGGTAAGCTTAAAATGCTTGTGTTAGCAGTGGGTCACGACAGTAGTCGAATGGGGGATTCGAACCCACGACCTTTTGGGTTCGCGGTTCATACCTTGCCATTCGGCTACTATCGCTCCAAAGCAAAGTAGCCGTCGCGTCGCTTGGCGGCCGGATTGACGATACGATGACCTTGCAGGCTACTACCTATACGCCTCACTATGGGAAAACCGGGAATGTTTCGTCTCAAAACTTCATATTTCAGTTGTTTCAAAATGAATTAAGCTGTAATTTTACATACGTATATCTGTATATATAGAGACTTTATTGGAAAAGTTATTTTGAATTAAAATATTTTTTTTTATTCAAAATAAAAATTTGACCAAAATAGATATCAAATTCAAGATATTTTTTTTTTTGACCACAGTTACATATTTTTCAATAAATTTATGAATACACCGTCACCATGCTATTTTATAAAGAATTAAAAGTTTTTGATAAAATTGATTTTTATCTCGGGACGTGTTTTGGATCCGTATCAAAAAAAGGTGCAAATAAGTGCAATTTTTTTATATCCCTAAACAGAGTAATGTGTGAAGATCTTAATCCGATAAATACCTCGACATCGGCAAGCATCGGTAAAAGGTAAACATCTTCAACTATATTGGTTATTTTTTGTTTAATTAACTAATATAATATAAATATACGAAAAATTTGGACAAGCATTCCAAAAATGTATATATGAAAATTACATGTCACATTGTTTGTCCGGGATGAACTCCTAAACTATTGAACTAATTTCAGTGAAATTTTGCACACTGTGGGCAGTTTGGTCGCAACTTGAGAGATAGGATACTTTCTATCCCGGTAAGTGACCTTTAATATTTTTTTATTGCGAACTTAAGGATTTTTTCATAGGAAGGGTCATCGGAAAGGGCAGAACAACGTCTGCCTGGCCAGCTAGTATACTTTTTTTTTATAGGATAGGGTGACGAACGAGCATACAGTCCACCTGATGGTAAGTGGTTGCTGTGACCCATAGACATCCACATCTATCCTCAATAAAGAATCATAATGTAGGTGCGTTGTCACCCGTGACGACTAAGATAGAATGCCTCTTTTCCAGTAAAAGGGTCACCGGTTCTTTACACTCACCACTCGAAACAAGCTGCTATTTCATGCTGGTATTCTGTGAGAGCGTGGTCCTTCCCCGGTCGAGCCGACCCATTCGTGCTACAACTATACTATTAATATAGCTGCAGCATGGCTCTAGCACGTACTAGTATACTTATATGGAAAACTTTCAAGTAATGTGGCATTGAATCGTAATAACGTACTTATTTCGTCCAAATCATCTAATCGAACATGACTAAGACTTGATGCTCTTTTATACGTATGTTACACAAACAAAATAAAATAAAAATATCTAAAAACAAACTTTATTTATAATAGTATATTAATTTATAATATTTACCATGTAACGACTTTCGTTAAAAACAGTTATGAGACGTCTTTGTATGGGGCTTTCCCGTAGTGCTCCTGGCATAAAGATATAGTTATAATAATATCTTTCGGAAGCCAAAACATCTTTTTAACTTTTTGACTGTACTCATAGTCTCATTTGTGTGTTCGGTTGTCACCCTTGTTATATAAATAAAGAAACTAAAGCTGTACAAAGGTCTTGGGCAATCGATTAAAGAGTCTAACACAGCATTAATCTATATTTAGCACGCTTTCTTTTTATTTTATTTCAAATAACTGTTCGAAAGCAAGTAACTATTTATAATATCGCGTAATGCGTGTCTGCTCAGCTAATTCAAGAGTGGCGGAAAAGATTGGCTATTCCGCGGTGTTACTTCGCAACTTTGATTTTAACAGAGCAATGATCTTCCAGAACAATAGTTTCTTGTGAGCAATTAGAACAAATATTTCGTTATCCATACAATGCTTAACAGAAGTACATGTCATGCTTGAAATGAATAATATTAATTTCATTACACAATTTAGTTTGCCGTAACACAATGTATTGTCGGCGTAAAAATCCACTACCTCATATCGTCGCGCGGGTGCAAGTGTAAAACAAACCAGGAGCTGGACAGCAGCTTCTTCCTGATAACATATTCTGACATCATGGTTTAAATTCTTTTCTGCACTATGTGTTTGCACCCACTGCAAAATGTGAAATTATATTATCTTTTCTACCGACTTCAAGAAGGAGTTCTTTTTTTATGTGTGTTACCTCATAACTTTTTTCTGGGTGAACCGATTTCGATGATTACTTTTTTTTAAAGCTGGTGCTTCTTATGTAGTCTCTTATAGATTTGATCAAGGTGTGACTAATAGTTTTAGAGTTATTTTTAATAATTTATATTGAAGTCGGTTGTACAAAATTTTTAATCTTAAAATATTACTTCTTCGAAGTCAGCTTTTATTAAACGTTATTTTTCTAATCCGTTACGTATGGAGTAAGCTGAAGTAACAATGGACCGGCCATATAGCTCGAAGTACCAGCAACCGATGGGGAGAAAAGGTTCTCGAGTGGCAGCCTCGTACCGGTAGGTGAAGTGTAGGGCGACCCCCCACTAGATGGAGTGACGATTTGGTAAGACATGCAGGAAGTCGATGAATGCAGGTGGCTCAGGACCGTGCTTTGTGGCACTCCTTGGGGGAGGCCTATGTTCAGCAGTGGACTTGTGAAAGGCTGTAATGAGGACGACGAAAATGTATTTTTTTATGTTAAAAAAAAACGTTACTATTGAACAATGATCAACAAAACTTCTCTAGCTTTATTACTATTCCAAATTATCAATTCCCTTTCATAGTTATGTAAGTTTTGTTAATGACAAATTTTTATTATCTATATTAGCCTTATAATAAAAAGAACATTATCTTCGAGCCACATTCGAGTTTCCTCTAAAAAACCCATAAAGCGCACAACTTGATTAACTTTCGCCGTTCTGCTAGGGCGTTTCGGAAATTACGGAAAGTTGTGTTATATAATCGATGACAAATGGTGGTTTTGAGTTCATAATTAGGTAATCGATTACATTATCATAATAATATAATAATAATAAGTCTTTTATTTCATGCTAAAAATGAGATACATACACAGTTTATAGTTTAACGAAAAAAGTAAAAAGAAAAAAAAAAGTGAAGGTGAAGGCCTCCTCTAATGAATTTCATGTGTCTCTATCTTGAGCTATTTGCGGCCAGCAGGTACCAGCTGTTTTTATCAAATCGTCTGCCCATCTCGTGTGGGGTCTGCCTTTGAGACGTTTGCCGATTGGACCGTTCCACGTTGTTACCCTGGTAGTCCATCTGTCGTCCTTTATCGATTACATTAAGAATAAATAAATTTTTAAATGATTCGAAGCGTATTTTCAGTCAAATCGCTGTTCACATAATTTTTGAGTTGTACATTCAAAGAAATTCCATAAATCATGCTATGTACATGTAAAGAAAAATAAGGTCTACGATTAACACTTTTCACAAATATTACTATATTCTTATAAAAAAAAACAAACGTTCACTCTAGGTTTTGCTCCTGTATCGTGAAGTCAGTTTACATTCATAAATTATAAAAGGACAAACCATACTTTTAGAACATACATACTTGATCCGTGCGGGATTCGAACCCGCGGTCCTTAGCGCCGTTACTCAAATAAATGTAATTAGTTTTTAAGAGCAGTATGTTTCTTGGCTTCATTAAATGTATGCATCCGTCATTGATCCACCATTACAGTCTATAAAAGTCCACTGCTGAACATAGGCCGCTCCCATGGTATGCCTCATAGGGGGGATTTTGTCATAGTGCCACGCTTGGCAGGCAGGTTGGCAACCACCATTTTTTAAACATATTTCAGCTGTTATCAGGAAATTTCTGCTGCTCATCTCCTGTTTCAATTTCCCTCTATCCTCTGTCGCCTCTTATTACACCCGTAGGAAGATATCTGGTAGTGGATATTCTTACACCGCCTTTACGCGGTGTATCTATACAAACATACATGCATTTAAATGTCATGGAAGTATTTTTCTGAATTTTTTTTATAGGATGAGATGACAAACGAGCACACAGTCCACCTGATGGTAAGTGTTTGCTGTGACCCATAGACATCTACATATATCCTCAATAAAGAATCAAAATGCAGATACGTTATCATCCGTGAGGACTAAGATAGAATTCCTCTTTTGCAGTAAAAAGGGTCTCCGGTTCTCTACACTCATCATACGAAACAAAGCAGCGTTAAGCTGCTATTTTACGCTGGTATTACTGGAGAGTGTGGTCCTTCCCCGGTCGAGACGACTCATTCGTGCTACAACTATACTACTAATATAGCTGCAACATGGTTCTACCACGTAAAAAATGAAATATCAAAATAACTACCTTCTATTAGGCTCGCGGAGTTAATTGCATGCTAGTACACATGAATAACCATGTTTGAATTTTTTATTCATATTGAAATACATTTGTATTCGAAATCTTGTCTAAGGTTAAGTCTTCTAGGTTACATTCTAGGTTAAAGGAGACCTGCCTACCTCATGCTCGCATTTCAATGGTGATTATTTAAAAACTTATTTATTCAAATTTCGAGAATCACTACAAAACCATAACTATATGCCACTAAGAAGAAGATTTAGAAAATAACTTCAAAAACTCCATTTAAACACCGAAAACATTATACCAATATCTAATAACACTTTGCGTTATGAGGCGTGCACAATACAAACATTAAATCTCCAACGAAAGTGTCGTTCAAAACAAATATAATAACTCACCATAATGACTTAATAATCATCCAGAACAATGTAAAGTCCACAAATACTATCAGACACCAGTCTGTCACTGTCATTAAAGGAAACCTGCCTACCTCATGCTCTTATTCCAAGCGTGATCCTATAAAAACATATTTATTCAACTTTCGGGAACCACTACAATACCATAAGTATACGCAACTAGGAAGAAACGCACACAAAAAGAGCATGATACGGCTAATACACCGGTTATAAAACGTTCGTGAAAAAAATCTGCAACTTAAGTAACATCAACACACCATCAAATTGGCAGACTCGTGCAAGTGTTACATTTATAGTTTTATTTCCTACTTTTTTATAGAAACATTACCAATACAAATAATATAAAATAATTTAAACAAAACAATACCTTTATCTATTTTCGATTAGATTAAGAATCGAAATGCTGATAAGTTATCACCCCTAAAGACTTAGATAGAGAATGTCTCTACCAGGAAAAGTACATCCGGCTCTCGAAAACCCCATAAAACTAGCTTTCGATCAATTAGCAGTAACAATAAAGAACAGTTTAAAAAGTAAGGTTAGAAAATCATAGTTTATTACTATAGCATTATCAAAGACATAATCTCTCGAATAAATGAATAACAAAATACACTCTCAGGTGCTGCGTACATTTTCTTTTCGTACGCATGCGCATGTTATATCATTAATTATTTTAACATAACGAAATAAAAATACTTACGAATATTTAATTAACTCTCACTTACATTGTAATAACGTCTTTCAAATTGTAGAAATGCCGTTAAATATTTTTAAAAGAAATCATAGCAAAACCAAAACATTATGTTAAAAATTAAAACTTACGTCAAACTAAATTGTATATTTTTATTATTTAAAGATGTCAAACGAAAAAAATCTTATTATTATAATCAAAAAATATTTATACAAAAAATATCTCAATGAAAAACAAAATTAATAGAATATTGGCCATATAACATTAAAAATAACTTTAAAACCCCGATTTTAAAATCGAAAACATTACACCAAATACAAGCAATAAAGCGCCAACGAAAGTGTCGTTGAAAATAAATATATAACTCACCATTATGGCTTATTAATAATCCAGAACAAATGTTAAGTCCGCAAATATTATCAGACACCAGTCTGTCACCAACGAGCGCGATGCTCCACTGAATTTGACATAAATTTCTTTTGTCAGAAAGCGTCAAATTTTTCGTAAAAATTCGGATCTTTTCGCCCGAAAGCACTGCACTGAGGTGATGACCACGTGATGTCTGCGCGACGGGTTGCTGGCGACTGAGTTGCTTGAACTCGGATACCTCGGTGCGTGTTGGATCACCTGTTACCGCTGCCTTATGGTTCAGAAATTGTTTACTAGTTTTTTAGATTGTGCATGGCTTCCATGTGACGTAGAAGCCTACCACTCTATCAACATTAATATTTTTAAATAACGTACATATTATGCGCATAACATGTTCGGACATTTCTTCAAGACCATAGCGACCTCAGCAATTTTTTAAATAATAGTAACAAACGAGCACACAGTCCACCTGATGGTAAGTGAATGCTGTGACCCATAGACATCTACATCTATCCTCAATAAAGAATAAAACTGCAGATGCGATGTCACCCGTGAGGATTAAGATGGAATGCCTCTTTTCCAGTTAAAAGGGTCTCTGGTTCTCTACACTCACCATACGAAACATAGCAGTGTTAAGCTTGGATTATACGCTGGTATGCTGTGAGAGCGTGGTCCTTCCTCGGCCGAGCCGACCCATTCGTGACATCGCATCTGCAGTATAACATAATCGGCAACAAAAACAAATTCTCATTATCAACCGGGATTCAGGATGTTGACGGTGTTTCACCCCCGTGCTTCGGAAATTACATAAAGCCGTTTGTCCTGCGCCTGATCTCTCTCCATTTGTGTCGGATTGTGCTCCCATAAGTATATTAGAGTGAGGGAATAGAGAGTACATTTAAGCTTGCCTACACGCTCGTGCAAGAATAATAATTGACAGTCATTAATGCTTTTATCACTGGTTTGGAAAAAAAACTTCTGTCCTGGAAAGGACCAGTTAGAAACCAAGCGGGATTACTTTTTTAAACATATTTTTACAATTTATGAAGAATCACAATTAAATATGAAACTATTCAGAAATAGCATGGTAGCGATCACTTCATTCCCAGGGGTTATTATCAAACATGTGCTTTCTAATCAACCTACCTTTCTTGATAGGAGTAGGTTCGGAGTTGGACCCACCAACAATATCAGTGAGAGGGAGATAGCCGTTACAATATCAGACACGAAATTAGGAATTTGTTTTTTCGTACTTATATTGACTTTTATATGATTCAAAGTTAGCACCCGGGCGTTAACCACTAAGCGAAGCCAACATTATTAATTCGGAGGTTTATAATTTATCTGAACAATATTATTTGGAGCTTAACAGTTGAATTTCGGCCATAGTTTGAATTCCAACTGAAGCCTAGCTTCTTCATAATGTTCTCTTGATAAAAATTATGTACACAGTTGTGATCACGTAGCAAATTCGAAATTGTCAAGAAGTTTATTCTACATTATTAGTGCATAGGTATTGTCAAGCATTTTACGCATGCAGTCTTTGGGTTAACTATACTTGCAAAACTTTCAATGCCTCACGCGTTCAATATAATAATGGCTTTAGAATGCTAATTGGGTCGCTTCGCTATTGTAGTGCCTCGGAAATGTTTGCAACGACTAGTACTGACTTTTCAGCAATAATAGGAAAACGAGTTGTCCCAATGACGCGTCGTGTACAAGATAGTTCCAGTAGCCGTCTAAAAACTATCTTAGACAAATGTAAATGCCTGATTTTAATCTATAAGATACGGTATTAACAACAATGGCGAGTACATCACTCACCTTCGATTTGCCGACGATATAGTTCTTATGGCAAAATCGCTAGAGGACCTAAGCACTATGCTCAAGGACCTCAATAGTGTCTCCCAACGGATAGGTCTTAAGATGAACACAGACAAAACAAAGATCATGTTTAATGTTCATGTCACACCTATGCCGGTAGTTGTTGGGTGGTTGTTGACGATTGTGTTTACCTGGGACAAATAGTCCAACTTCGACCGAGAGCCCAATCGACGGATTCAACTCGGCTGGGAAGCGTTCGGGAAATTGCGACACATCTACAAGTCAGGTATACTTCAAAACCTAAAAAGGAGTTCACTGCTGGCCGTATGCGTACGCTCAAGGTTGCTCAGCGAGCTATGAAGAGGGCTCTCGGGGTTTCTCTGCGTGATGAACTATGAAATGAGGATATCCACAGTAGAACCATAGTAATCGCCATAGACAACGGATTAGTAAGCTGAAGTGGTTATGGGCCGGCCATATAGCACGAAGGCGACCCTCCACTAGATGGAGTGACGACCTGGTAAGACCTGGCAGTAAGTCGATGAATGCAGGTGACTCAGGACCGTGCTTTGTGGCATTCCTTGGGGGAGGCCTATGTTCAGCAGTAGACTTGTAAAGGGCTGTAATGATAATGATAATGATGATGATTTTAATGTTAAATAATATTTTTTATGTCTTATTAAAAGATTTATTTTTTCTGTTAGAGGTGTGTTTGTGTTTTTTCTTTGTAACTATGGATTACTGAAATAAATAAATATTAAACTATTATAATATTATTAAACTTATTTTTTTACATTTTATCGTATATTAAACTTAATTTATAGCAGGACAAAAGCTATTCTTCAACGGCCACATCATTCCAGTACCAATCAACGTTGATGATTCTCGCAGTCTCGCCAAAAAAAAGTTGTCCCAGATTATATACAAAAAAAACAGAAATAAGGAACTTCGTTCTAATAACTTCGGGCACGGCTCATTCAATTATAAACACGAGTAAATAAACTAGAAGACATCACGTCAAGGCGGCTTGTCGACTATAATGTACATGCGATGCTTTTACAATCTAGATACAGAGAATCGAAAATTTACACTGGTAAAAATATTGTTAAGCATCTACATGGTGTGTGTCGACGCTCCGGGAAGTCTGCAGTCTTTGAACATATTCAAATTCGTCGACGCCATTACGAGTACATTAGATTTGATAGACCACATATCCTCGCAAAAGAACACTGATTCCTATCAAAGATGATAAGCGATATGATAAATATTTTTATTTCAATGGAGAAGATGGATGCGTGCTGCCATCTGCTTGGGATCCTATATATACAAATAAATAAAATTGAAGTGGCTGTTTGTAATGTCAAAATAACAGCTTATACTAAATGCATATGAAAGTATTATGGTACTTATAACAAAAACACAATATTTAAATCTTTTGTATGTCTGTCTGTCTGTTAGTTCCGGCTAATCTCGGAAATGGCTGGACCAATTTTCACTGGCAGATAACTGATGCTGTAAGGAGTAACGAAGGCTACTTTTATTTTAGAGAAAGAATTAGGGTTCCGTTCCGCGCAAAAAAATTAAAACCTTAACTTACACGCTGGTGAACTCACTGGGAACAGTCAGTAATTAATAAAACTAAATCCAAACCCAAGCATTTCACTGTAAAACTTCAAGATACTGTAAGCTCGTTCTACTGAAGGTTACCGGCTAACTATGACATCGGGACGTCTCGAAACGTCGAGAATTAAAAAGTTTATCTTTTACATTTTAAATATAAACGCAAAAAGATTGATGAAATTTAATTGTGAAAGTGCTATTTATTTATTTAATACCAGACCCAAAAAGAAATGTAGGCTATTACTTAACTTCTTTACTATAAATTTTTGAGGAAACGCTAGCTTTCATATTTTACATAATGCATTTTATTATAAATTTATCACACACAAAATCGCAATAAATCCACTGGAATATCAAACTCGTTTTCTGTCAACCCTACCGTTACTAATTAGGCACAATTTTCAGGACTAACACGCCGGGTCTGCGCAATACCCATCAATTAACCTGAGTGAGTTACGCGGCCGCTTGTCAAAGATAAAAGTGATATTGTATTTAAAAGAAACACAATTAGAGCAAGTAATCTTGGATTTTTCATCATACATATACATTGTATTTTAACAGAACTTATGAAACATTATTAAGAAATATATTCTGAAAGTGTTTAATTATGTAGAACCTCTAGTTCTGCGTAATTGAACACTTTATTCTAATAAAACTTATCCAACCACAGAGAGATGTAAGACAGGGTGTGGTTATATTCCCGAAACGCTTCATTGTAAGACATTTTCAAGCTTCTGGACTGGAAAGAATACGGTATCAATGTCAATGGTGAGTAGTGAGTAGATCAATCACATTAAATTTATCGACACTATAGTTATATGGCAGAACCGCTGGAGAGACTCAGCACTTTGCTCAATGACATAAATAGTATATATCTATCAACGGAAAGGTCTTAAAATGAACATAAACTAGACAAAGGTCATGTGTAACATCCATGCCATACCTATGACGGTAATTTTTGGGAGCACTACGGTCAAAGTTGTTGATAAATATGTTTACTTAAGGCAAATGGTACGGAGGGCAATCGTTTTCTCGGCGTGATAGACTTCGTAATTAGGATATCCTAAGTAGATCTAAAGTACATGGAATAAGTCAACGGATCAGTAATCTGAAGTAGCAATGGGCTGGCAATATAGCTTGAAGAATTAACAACCGATGTTGAAGAAAGGTTCTAGAGTGGCAACTTCGTGCTGGTAATCGAAGTGCAGGATTGCTCTCCACTAGATGAAGTGACGACCTGGTAAGAGATGCAGCAAGTCGATGGATGAAGGTAGTGGTGGGATTTGTGATGTTCCTCCCCTTTGTCCAGCTGTGGACTTGTGATGGGCGTTAATGATAATAGTAGTACAGTTCGTATCATTGTTATGTTATTTAAAATATAAAGATTTTATTCTTAAATTTTATTTTTGTCTCCTTGTCTTTTAGTGTCTCAGTGTTTATAACTTCTATAGAATTTTAACCGAATAATTTTTTAACCAAATCGATATACTTCTAAATTTATTACAATATAATACAAATGGTTTTTGCGCTTATGGTAAGGAGAAAGAAAGTATACAAAACACAACACATAACACAATACTCTTTATTGTACTCCAAGGAAAGATAAATAAAACAATAATAAACAAATATTGAGGGAAGAACAAAAAGCGGTCTTAATACTACGTAGCAATTGTTTTCAGACTACATAGAAAAATAATTAAATAAAAATAATATAAAGATTAACGGGTAGGGTGCACTAAAACAAGAAAGGATACCAACTCATGTACTAAAAAGACAACATACTTTAGGTAGATCATAGATCGTAAACAAAAGGAGGAAGAAAGAGGGGTTAGACAGACAAATAGTGTTCCTTAACTTATTTCCTCAACACATGTAAGGATTGAGCATATTTGACTGGAGCACGGAGTTCCAAAGTCTTACTCTAAAAACTGGAAATGATTTGAAATGCACAGGGCATTGGATGGAAAGATTTTCCTTGCATCGTCACGGAAAATTATGACAGGATCTTGGCAGTTTAAAACGTTCCTTTAGATAAGGAGGACCTGATATAATAAATAAAACTCATTTTTTATTTCCATATGCAGTGACAATTTCATCTAAATGATTTCATAAACCGCTTAGTCAAAATATCTAGCATCAAAAATACTCCGAAAGACCATACTCGTAACTTTCTAAATAATGCAATTAAGAATTCAAATAACAAGGCCAATGTTTAAAACAGTAATTAAAAACTTGACTGCGTAAAAAGTTTTTTGAATGTCACTTCCACAACTAGTTCGAATCTTACGACACCATGTAATGCTAAAATCCATCAAACCGTTTAGGCTACAGAACGTGCCAAAGAAAAAGACTTACATACATATAATATACACACACATACATACACACATAGTCTTGGTGAACGCTGACATTAAATTTCACAGAACGCGAGTAACCCGGGCTGATCCCAGTAGCACCAATAAAATTGTAAATTGCAATTTTAAATGGTAATTAACCTGCATATTTGAAAAATTAAAAAAAAAATTAAAAACATGTCATGTCCGCCAACACGCATTGAAGCGTTGTGGACAATTCCATGCCCTAAAACCCTCCCAGAAATAAGAGGCCTGTGCCTGGTACTGGAAGCTATATTACATGTTGTAATTTTTTCCTGTATTCAACAGTAACAGTAGATGTCTTTGGGCCACAGCATCAACTTACCATCAATCAGGAGGACTATGTGCTCGTTTGTCACCCCTAAAACACGATTATAAAATGGTTTCTTTATTTGACCATCTATGGTTTGAGAAGTAAACAGTGCGTATTCCGAATCAAATAGAAATGACTATGAACGAGAGTTTCATCTTCGGTATCGATATAACGCGACGCAGTTGAAATCAGTCATCGATAATTCATACCGCGCTCTGTTTCTCTGGCAAAGTGCTGGCTGTTTTACTTTTGCTATCTGTTGCGTTTATAAAAAACACTAAAACGATGTACATATACTAACATGCTAAACACGTGGTATACACCGCCTCTTTTGTCCAGTGGTCATAAAGGCGGCTGCTGATCATGTAGTTCCGCATTGGAATTCCAGGTGTGACCAAAAAACAGTTATGGCGTTTTATTTGTCAAGGAATTCTCAGTAGCAGAACGGAGTCAGGAAGTTAGCGGGTTTTCAAGCTCGTACCTCCAAAAGTTCGTAAATCCGTTCCTGTTCTCTCCAGTCGTGTCAGATAGCCGTCCCAGAGAACTATTAGTGAGTATTCCCTCAATGAAAGTCGAAAGCGCACCTGTGCTTACGTATACACTCGGACTGGTCTCCGTTGAGACTGGCTGCAAAAAAATTGAAATACCAAATTTCGTAGAAGCCTGTGCAGGAGAAATTTATCTAATTGATATTCGAATGGACGCGAGTCATGTACCGTTAGCATTGAATTATTAGATTATGTAAAGATTATAATACAAATGCAAATTGAACATGAGTCGAATAAGCAAGCATGACTCCGACGCAAAATATTAATTGAGGTTTTCATATTCCAGTTTTAGTTTTTGTTTTAAAAGTGAACGGCAGAGCCGGGAAGACACGCCCTAGACGAAAGTCTATCGAACAAATTAGCGACATATTGAAGATGGGTGAGATTAAGAGAAACTAATATTGGCTCCAGCACTCCACAGCTAGATTTCTGCTTACAGGCTAGGATTCGGAAGCTAAACAAGCAAAGTGGCACAGTCACCGATATAACACCAAGCTTAGATACATTGCTGTTTATATTAAAAGGAAAGGAGTGGAATAATTTGCCGGCGTCTGTCTTTCCGTCCGAACACAATCTGGACGTCTTCAAGGCAAGAGTGAATACGATTTGGCTTTTGTTACGATAAGACAGTGCGATTTATCATTTAAGGCTTTTTTTTTATAGGAGAGGGGGCAAACGAACATGCGGCTCACCTGATGGTAAGTGACTACCGCCGCCCATGAACAACCGCAACACCAGGGGAATTGCAGATGCGTTGCCGGCCTTTTAAAAAGGAGTAGGCTCTTTTCTTGAAGGTCCTTAAGTCGTATCGGTCCGGAAAAATCGCTGGTGGTAAACTATTCCACAAGGAAGTTGTGCGAGGAAGAAAACATCACCACTTACCACCAGGTGGGATTGTGGTCAAGCACTGGCTTATAATAAGTAAAAAAAAAGTTAAAAATAAACTGTATTACACAACAATGTACTGGGGTGAATTCCGTTGTAATTAAAGCGGTGTCATTGACTCGATCGCGGCTCTTTGTATAGCGTTGTGTGCGACGTTTCCGAAGTTCCGGTTTACGGCGGCTTCTTGTTGGGACACTTTTACTTTCTCATCTTAAGTCGATCTTGAGTAGGTCAGAGGTTATGTCAGTGTAGCGTAACTGTAGCCGGTTAGTCGTGTGTAGATTAAACAATTATGTGCATTTATTACAAATGTATCGCGTACGTTACACGCTGAAGATTTTTTTAAAGTAAGGAATTAATGTAAAACAGTAATAGGATTGTGTAACTCTTCTCTGCAAAGGCGTTTTTTATATAAATAATATTTTGTGACCTTTAATGAGATATTAATATAAAAACGACATCGGGTTATAATTGATACTGATACATTTCATAATACCACGAAATTGTATTATGTAATATTTAAATTAGATTGCTTGCACTCTTAAAAAAGCTGAAAGCCATGGTGCAAAAGAGTCCTTAAAAGATTCTATTCCAAACTAACCTACATATAGAAGAGTGCAAATAAGCATGCGGCTTGCCTGATGGTAAGTGTCGACCGCCACCCATCAACAACTGCAACAAAGAGAACGAAAGATATTTTTCTTTCTTTGGAAATATATTTTAAGTACTAATATTTCCATTATGTCGGCTGGTTTCATATTGTTCACATCTTTTAATGTTCAGAATTTTATAATGTCGTAACCAACACTTAAAATTGCCATCAATAATTTCATTAACGCAGGCAGAAATACAGCTTAGGTTTTGTACTGTGAAATTTACTCAAGAAATGTTAATGACTGGAGAGATTTTAGTGCGTAAAATGTGTGTGCAAGCGTGGAGGCACTCAGTCGACCATGGATAGGCAGGTGCCTATTGTAACTCCTAACATTTATGCGTTATAAATCATTATATATTTTAATTAAAAATCAGCGCTTGACTATAATTCCACTTGTTGGTAAATGGACATAAATCCCTAAATAATAAATTGCAAAATAAATGAAGAAAAATACTTCAATTTTCAATGTTAATTGAAGTTAATATACTATAAATACTATATTACTAATAGGTTCCGCAATAAAATATAATAGTGCACCCAGCAAATCGAGCGGGCATCAGTTAGTACAATATATAATTCTTTCGCACGTGTGTTTCTCACTGAACTCCTTATAAACGACTTAAACCGATTTTAGTCAAATTTTTCGTATGTTTTGTTGAAAGTGTCCCTGGATAGTTTAAATTCACAATTGGAGTCATTAGGTGGTAGTAGTTAGTCAAGATTCAGAAAACCCCCGTGCGAAACCGGGGTGGATCACTAGTCTAATATAAAAGGAAAGGCTAAGCTGAAGTCATTCGAATAATACTGTCCTATAGATCAACATAAAATAAAAAATTGTGTGTATATAAAATACCCAATTTTCTATACAAAACAATAAAAGCAATTAAATGGAAGCATTCTCATCTCGTTCATGGTTGTATGTGCTAAGATCCCTTTAAGGCCTGCAGTGGAAATTATAAAAAATTCATACAAAGAAATTTTAGCGCGGTTTCCACACAGTTATTCCGATTACAACACAGGCTAATTGAATCTACAGTTATAGAAATGATAACGTGCTTGACCCTAAACTTTAAGCATCGTAACAGCAGCGGAGAGCGATAAAATTAATTAGCAATCGTTGGACTTCGTCCCATCGCTACTCCGACGAGATTTGCACAACACTCCGCTAATTCGTTTCATCAGCTCGTTTGTAATCAATTTTTGATCTAACAGAATTATTCGCTCTGTTTTTTTTTTTTTGTTCTTTAGCGTTTCGCAATTGGCTTTGGTAATGTATCTTTAGATCGTAACGTGATGTTTTATTTAATTGCTGTTAAATTGATGTTTGAAGTTATTTGAAGATGCAGTTGAGTATATGACACCATCTAATATTCCCCCCCCCCCCCCCCGAGTAGTGGCGGGTAAAAGTACCATTTTCCCGTGAGTGTCGTACAAGGCGACAGAGGGAAACTGAGGCAGAAGATGGGCAGCACCATCTTTCTGATAACAGCAAAAAGCAATAAACAACCGCGGTTGCCAACCCGCTCGCCAAGCGTGGCAACTATGGCAATATACCCCTCATAAGCAATGACACTAATAATCGGCTCCCAGTCCCCGGCAGCCCATTCCTACGGCTATACCTGGTTACGGTGGCGGCCATGGTAACGGCGGGGCAGGGGGTGCTAAGAATCTCCGGTGGAGGTTCGGTTGCCATCTACGACAAGGCAAACTCCCAACTTATAACGCACGCACCCTGAGGACTGACAAGAAGATCCTGGAGCTGGAAGAAGAGATAGACAAGTTGCGCTGGAATATTATAGGATTATCTGAGGTCTGAAGAGAGGGGGAGGACACGGTAATCCTCAAATCCTGTAACTAGTTCTATCTAATTGGCTTTGGTAAACAAACATATTAACTTTGGCATCGCAATATATTTATGAAAATGTAATGTATGTACATAAAAACATAAATAGCTTTAATAAGAATAAGGATGTTCATACATTAAACACTAGGAACAAACATAAGCTTGTAATGCCACTTACAAGACTCCACAGAATTAGTAATTCATTTATGGGGCAATGTATACGCTTTTACAATAGAATCCCAGAACATGTTCAAAGTTTGTCAATAAACAAGTTTAAAAGTTTTATTAAAGAAAAACTGTACAAAAAGGGTTATTATAATATCAAAGAATACATGAATGAAAATAACCCCTGGGAAAAAGGTGATCGCCACCATGCTGGTTCTATGAAAATTCATTTAAAATTGTATAAACAAAATTATTGTTAAGTGAAATTATGTTTAAAAAAAAAGTCCCGCTGGGTTTCTTGCTGGTTCTTCCCAGGACAGAGGTATTTTCCGAACCAGTGGTAAATAAAATAATGACTTTCAATAAGTATTATGTAATAATCCATATTGAATAAAAATCATTCTATTCTATTCTATCACCGGGAGGGCGACCATCTATCCCAAGGAGGTGTCGGATTTATCGTCCACAAGTCTCTCAACGTTGTAAAGATTGAGTGTGTCAACGAGGGTTGCGTAACTTATACTCAGAATCTCCAAATGGTATTCCCTGAAGGTCTTACTGGTTTCGGCACCAACTTCGGCATAGTTCGAATGGTTAGAGGCACACTGAACCTTAACGTTAAGTTGGAGAGGTGCCGTGTAATGAAGTCAACGCTCTGTCCCCTTCGTGCTCTAATCCAAAGTCCTGAAACCTTTCAGCTCGAGTTCCAAAACCGTTTTCAGTGCCCAGAAGATTGCGATACAGTGTACGATATAAATGACAAGCTCGTGGTAACTGTCAATGCGGTCGTGGCTAAGTATTGCAAGACCCGCCGCAGAAGAACACAAAAACTCTCTGATCACTCTCTTAAACTCAGACGGGAAATGAAGCTGCAGTCTTCAGTAGATTTTACAGCATACAGACAACTGAACAGACAGATTACCAAATGCAGGTGGCGAGACTTACGTAACTTTAACACTGCTCGTATTGAAGAAGGGATCAAGAGGAACCAGGGCTCTTTGCCAGAGATCTGTCTGCCAGAAAAAGCCAACTGTCGAAACTCAATCGATCCGTCGATTGAGATTTGACTTGAGACGGACTTCACATGTCCAAATGAAACTGAAATATCAGCACATTGTGGTAGAGCCACGCTGCTGCTATATTGTGGCTGCAGCATGAATGGGTCGGCTCTACTGGGATAGGATCACGCTCTCACAGAATATTAGCGTTAAATGCAGCTTAATACTGCTATGTATCGTATGATGAGGGTAGAGAACTGGAGACCCTTTTTACTCGAAGCAAGGCATCTTAGTCTTCAGGGGTAACGACGCATCTGCATTTTGATTTTTAATCGAAGAAAGATGTGTTGTCACCCCTGAGAACTAAGATGAGATGCCTAGTTACATGTAAAATGTGTCTCCGGCTCTCTACACTCATCATATGGAACACAGCAGCATTAAGCTTGTATTCAATTCAGTTGGTCCATAGCCCTTAGAAATGAGATGATGCCTGTGCTCACCACAAGGCGTATATACGCTGTAACTGAACTCTACTTATAAAATTATCTATAGTTTCGTTGTAACTGCTTGTAAAAAGTTCTTCAATCGACATGAATGTGAACCAATTGAATGTGAAAAATGAAAAATGATTTCTTATGTTTACGCGAACACTACAAATTAAAATAAACTAGTTTTTACGGATTTTATCGCATATATTAACTTATTTTATATGCCCGACGTAGTACTTTACAGCACCCATGGTCACGGGGGTACTTTTGAAATTAAAAAACATCCTAATTCTAATAGAGAACACTGCTGGATGCTACCATATGCTTGGGATTATATTAAAAACCCAAGCATGCAACTACAAGACTTCGAGATACTATAAGCTCATTCTGCATAGATCGGACCAAAACATTAATAATTTTAAACTGAAGTTAGCAGTCGTTAACTGTGACATTTGGACGTGGAACACCTCAGTTCCCCCAAGATAGAATGCCGCGTTTCCAGAAAAAAGGGTCTCCAGTTCTCTACTCTCAACATACGAAACACAGCAGCTATATGCTGCTATTTTACGCTTGTAATCAGTGAGAGCGTGGTTCTTCCTCGGTCAAGCTAACCCATTCGTGCTATAACTAGAATATAGCTGCATCATGGCTCTACCACGTTAAATTGTTATGAGTTGGCGGCACTTAATCTATTTAAAAAAAAGTCCGCCTCGCAAGCGTTGTGATTACGGTCACTGCTAATAAAACCTATTTTGAATGACAGACAGTTTAGTGAAAGAGTTGATTTTGTTGGCTGATATTGATGATTATTATCCCATGAAAGCGTGATCTCTTCTGGACGTAGCTCAACCACCTGGCCATGAGGTCTGTATGTCCAGTGGTCGCAATTATTATATCGAGCAATTACTAGCAAGTCGACTTATATGGCTCCGACCGAATGTCAGCGTTGCGGTAATTCTGTCGGTGGCCATTTTATTACTACAATCCATTATTTTTCTTAATATTATGTTAAGTATTTTTTTTGGTTTATAAAATTAATATCTTGTAGAAGCAAGTTGCAGCAATAATAGAAAGAACATATTTGTATGTTCTTTCTTTTTTTTCTTTCTGGTTTTTGTCATCATCTGGTTATGACACAGGGTGTAATAGGCCACCATTTCTCAACGATTATTTTGTACACGGCTAAGCCATTCGTTATAATGTTTTGTAACTAATTGACTAGTAAAAATGTTTATCAATGTAATATTATCGATGGATATTGCAAATTTCCTGTCATATATCATTACAAAGAAATAAAAACTGCAGCAATATTGATTGAGAAGTGACGGCAGTTTTTTGTAATTGATTTGTAACAAAATGGGTCGTGGGAAAAGATTTGGGAGGCCTGAATACCGATTCAATAGACTGTTAAGTTTGTAATAAAATTTTAAATAGTTTTTTTTTAATTTAGTTAAGGTCGAGATATGAGGGTGTTTTACTCACTTTTTGTGATTGTGGGTAACTTTAAACAAAGACTACAGATGCGTAGTCACCCATGAGTCCATCCACTATCCATTCATTACAGCCTATAAATGTCCACTGCTGGACAACCTCGAGTCGTTTGACAACCAAACTTTTTTATTATTTCGGGTTGTTATCAGGAAGATGCTGCAGCCCATCTCCAACGGCTTATTTCCCCCTTTCGCGTATTATGACACCCAATGTAACAAAGGAGGCCACAGATATCCATAGTCACCCTTGAGTATTAATATAAAACGTCCCACGGCCTGTAAATTAACCAGCTTTGTTTAGTTTCAAACACACACTATGGATGTGGGCAGCTTTATACATGCGAGGTCACATACACCGTAGAAGACTGGAATAAAATTGAATAGAATAAATTCAATATAGATTACAAATAATTATTATTGAATTTTTTAGGGTTCCGTACCTCAAAAGGAAAAAACGGAACCCTTATAGGATCACCTTGTTGTCCGTCTGTCTGTCTGTCTGTCTGTCTGTCTGTCAAGACCCTTTTTCTCATGAACGCGTGGAGGTATGAAGCTGAAATTCATATCAAATACTCAAGTCTACTGTCACTTAGAGCTGTGAAAAAATCAAATTCTGAGCCAACGCAATTAAAAGATACAGCCGTTTATGCCGTAAATTTTCGACATTCGCAAGGGAATGAAAACCTACAGGGTACTTCCCGTGAACTCAGAATCTTGAAATTTGGTACGAAGCAACGTTTTATAGCATAGATAAAGGAAAAATTGCAAAAGGCATAAATTTTTAGTTACATCATATAATAAAAATATTTTTAATAATTTTAAACTTACATACCTACAGATTTGTTCGGAACCCTCTGTGCGCGAGTCCGACTCGCACTTTGCCAGGTTTTTTACTTTACCACTGGTTCGGAAAAAACCTCTGTCCTGAGAAGAACCATCAAGAAATCCAGCGTGGCTTATTATATCTCATAGACTGGAACGAAACGGACTCTTTTTTTTATAGAAGAGGGGGCAAACGAACACGCGGCTCATCTGATGGTAAGTGACTACCGCCGCCCATGAACAACCGCAACACCAGGGGAATTGCAGATGTGTTGCCGGCCTTTTAAAAAGGAGTAGGCTCGTATGATCTTAATTAGCAGCAGTGTTTGTGGGTGCATTGATGCCACCCCAGACGGACTTCATAGAATAAGGAATACCCCTTCTTCTTTTTTTCTTACTTATTATAAGCCAGTGCTTGACCACAACCGCACGTGTTGGTAAGTGGTGATGCAGCCTTAGATGGTAAATCGCAATGTCTTAGCCTCTTCTTCTTTGTCAGCCCGTTGAAGTTCATAGTTGGGCAATAGCCCCTCCCATTGTGAGAAGGATTGGACCTGTTGGCGGTCGTATTTTGGACGCTACATCCATTTCTGAGTATTTTACGTCTAAAGTAAATGAAATATTTATATCCTTATCTATTGATTTAAGTGAATAATGATTATACCCATGGGTAAGGCTTATGTTCAGCAGTGGACTTAAATAGGCTATAACTATACTATAACTATACTATAACGGTAATGGTTGTCTATTGGAAACCATATGGTCTTTTAACCGACTTCAAAAAGGATGAGGTTCTCAATTCAAGTATATTATGTTTTTTTGTATGTATGTTACACGATATATTCGCATATTGTAAACCAATTTTGATGATTTTTTTTTATTAAATAGATTATACTTCAAGGGTGGTCCCATATACTCGTAAATTTAAAGAAAACATTCCGCCCCTGATAGTAGCAAATAAATAATTTCTTTTTTGCAATTTGAAGTCTGTTCTTACTTTTTGTTAAAAGTTATAATTATAAGACATAAGACATATCCCAAAGTCGCCTTTTACGATGCTTTGGAGGCGACATGGTGTGATGGATACACTAACGTTACCACCGCCTAGTGAACTCAACATTCTAAAAATATTTAGATTTTTACATTAGACATTACTGATGTTTATTTGATATATTACCATTTTCTTACGAGGTAGAGGCATATTATGGTTGTAGCATGAGTGGGTCGGCTCCGATAAAGGACCACGCTTACAGAACACCATCATGAAACAACAGAATAATGCTGCTGTGTTTCGAATGGTAGTATAGAGAACCGGAGACCCTTTTTACTGGAAACGGGGCATTACGTTTTATACGTGGTAGAGCCATGCTGCAGCTATATTAGTAGTATAGTTGTAGTACAAATGGGTCGGCTCGACCGGGGAAGGACCACGCTCTCACAGAATACCAGCGTAAAATAGCAGCTTGATACTGCTGTGTTTCGTATGGTAAGTCTAGAGAACCGGAGACCCATTTTACTGGACAGGAGGCATTCCATCTTAGTCCCTACGGGTGACGACGCATCTGCATTTTGATTATTTATTAAGGATAAATGTATAAATCTATGGGTCACAGCAACCACTTACCATCAGGTGGACTGTGTGCCCGTTTGTCACCCTATCCTACAAAAAAATTACATGTTACTCCTCACGGGTGACAACATTAGCCCGCACGGGTGACAACATCTGCATGTGAGTGACGTTGTGGATGTCAGTGCTACTAGAAGTAAGCAAAGCTTGTCGCGAAATAAAAATTAATATCTACGTCTAAAGTTGTGATATCGATGTTTTGAAACATTTTTTTCTGGACTTTAAAAACTGGTGCATATGTTAATAAATTAATTATTTGTGTGTGCTTAAGGATTGTGGTGAAAGAAAATTGAAATAAAACATCTAAAAGTGAAATATAAGAGGTACCTTTATTAATAACTTTAATGTACATCGTCTATTTACCCTCGAACTACAAAGTGTCAATTACAATATATAGTCGGCGACACCTAGTGATAATTATCTGCATCATTACATTGCAATTAACTTAAACTAACGCGATGAAGTGCAGTGCGTGCGGAAAGTTTATGGCGGCGGCAGAGGGCGTTACGTGTCCTAAATGCGATAGAAAATCACACAGGGCCTGCGTTAAAGTTCCTGAAGGTGTGCAGGTCCAACCTACTTGGTTGTGTCCGGACTGTAAAATACGGACGCCCCGAAAGTCAGATCAGAATATGCCTGTGCGAGGACTTAATTCCGAGTATATTATCAAGCAAGGCGAAGAGAAACCCCAAAGCCCTATGGCGCAAGGTTTCAAAGAGTCGGAACTAGCTCTCGAACTACGTAGATTTAGAGAAGAACTGCGAGAAACCAGGGAAGAATTTAGATCTTTCCGACAGGAGATGTTTGATTTGCGTAATTCCCTAAAATCGTGTGAAGAACGCCTAGATACATTAGAAAACAAATACACCCGTCTTGAAGAACAACAAACCCCAATTGAGTCCAAAAATGTCTGCGGCAAAATTCAGGATCTCGAGACGATTATTGCGGACTTAAGAGCAGATTTAAATGATCGAGACCAAGAGCTTCTGTACAATGATATCGAAGTCGCGGGCATTCCAGAAGAGGGCGCAGAAAATGTTCTACACATTGTGACTGCGTGCGCTACTAAGCTGGGCGTAACCCTAGAAGAGCGCGATATAGTGAGTTGTGTGCGAGTCGGTCTTATGCGCGACGAGCAAAGTAGGCTAGCGAAGCCCCGTCCCATAGTCGTGCGGCTGGCGCGCAGGCACACGCGGGACACTCTGCTGCGGGCCGCGCGCGTGCACCGCTCCTTAACTACCGAAGGTCTGGGTCTACGCTCCGAAAATACACGAGCCTTCTATATAAATGAACGGCTTACTAAATTGAACCGCAATGTATTTTTTAGAACTAAGGAATTCGCTCGGCGATTTGATTGGCGCTACGTATGGTCAAAAGAGGGAAAAATTTATACTCGTCGAGAACACGGAACAACGTCTTATCGCATAAAAAGTGAAGTAGATCTCGAGAGGGTTTTTGGAACAAATTCAGTTGGGGCTATCGGAAGCAATGGAAAAAAAATATAAAAGTAATAATTATCTGAATTTTTTAAATATTACCTTGTTCTACTATTGCTCATTTTTATGTAAGTCGTTAATAATTGTGTTTGTATTTTTATTTAAGAACTGTTTTAGGATTCTATTTCTGTCAAATGAAATATACTATGCCTATACTCGTATGTGGAATAATAATATATCCTGGTTAGTTCTGGCACAAATTTCTAATATCAATGTATTGAAAAGACTCACTAGCGTTTTGTCTTTAAGTTCTGCAATACATACATACAATATTTACTATACGAGTACATTAAGGTACAAGAAAATTTACTCAATGGATAACTATTTAAAAATTTGTGGTATCCCGATAAATATTACTTATTCTATCAAATCACATAAAATTAATTTTGTCTGTACAAGAAGCAAACTAAAGTTAAATTTTGCGTCGGAACCTATTATATCAAATAAATATGTATATCTAAAATTCGTTTATGGCTTCTAAAAGTAACGTAAAAGTTGGTCTTTTAAATGCAGGGTCCCTTGGAACGCGGCACGATGAATTTATTGTCGCAATGCAACGGCATAGTGTCGATATCATGGCCATCAATGAGACGTGGCTACGGGAGGGCGAAGAGGGGCGCGCGGCCTCGGTGCCCGGCTACCGGCTGCGGCACGCGCCGCGTCCGCCCGACGTGCGCTCGCGCGGCGGCGGCGTCGGCTTCTATGTGAAGCGAGGCGTCGGCGTTCGCGTGCTGTCCCACCCCCCGGCCCCGCTAGTAGAACAAATGTGGATCTCGACCTCTAGCGGCGGAAAGCAACTCGTTATCGGTACCGCGTATAGACCGCCGTGGCTGAATGTCGATACATTCATAGACGCGCTTACCGTTACTATGGGGACTTTTTCATGGAGCCAAAACTTACTTCTTCTCGGTGATTTTAATATTAATATGTTAAATATGACGCATAATACCACTATAAAGTTAAATAATTTTCTTACTTGTTTCAAATTAAAACAGCATGTAACTAAGCCAACCCACTTTACGGAATATAGCGAGACTTTAATTGACGTAATATGTACCGACATAAAAGTAAACGCAGTTACTGTAGAACTTATACGTGAATTAAGTAGTCATGCTTTTATTACATGTCAAATTGATATGAGTAAAAAAAAGCCGGCACCAGTAACAATAATGAGTAGGAGAATCTCTGACATAGACGAGGGAGACTTTCATAAGGACCTTACATCAATAAATTGGAAAGAAATTGAGAGTATCGCGGATGTAAATAATCAGGTAGTGCTATTTAACACAGCCATACTTACACTATTCGAAATTCACGCGCCTCTTAGAAAAAAAACGATTAAACATCAGCAATTCCCGTGGCTAACCTTTAATATAAAATTGATGATGAAAAAACGAGATGACGCATACATTAAAATGAGAAAAAGTAAAAACGACATACATATTAAATACTATAAAGATCTAAAAATCTGCGTCAATAAAGCAATATATAGAGAAAAACAAGCCTACTATAATTTTTATGTTAATCGTAATATAAATAATCCCATTTCAATGTGGAAACATATAAAGTCCAATGTTAAGATAAAACCAAAACACAATATCCCCATAGACTTGTTTAATGATCCAAATAAAATAAACGACTATTTTTTAAACGTGCCTGGAAATAGAAACGTCTCGTTGTCATATTTAACGTACTTTGAGTTCCACTGCTGCGTTAATGACATATTTGAGATAAAGGAGGTAAATGAACTAGAGGTACTAAAATTCATTAAAAGTTTAAAATCTAAAGCCATAGGCATTGATGGGATTTCTCTCGATATGCTCCGTATGACCCTTCCGAAAACACTACCAACTATTACTGCTATGGTGAACAAATCCATTAACTCTAACACCTATCCGACATTATGGCAACATGCGTTAGTCAAACCCATACCTAAGAACTCAAATCCTTTGTCTGAAAAAGACCTTCGGCCCATCAGTATTCTCCCCTGTGTCTCTAAAATTATTGAAAAAATTGTCGCAGAACAGCTAACCATGTATTTAGATAGAAAAAAAATTCTACCGGAAATGCAGTCGGGATTTCGTAAGAACCATAGCACCACGACGGCCCTAGCTCAACTTACTGACGATGTACTAACTGCTCAAGATGAAGGAAAAGGCACAATACTAGTATTACTAGATTTTTCTCGTGCATTTGACTGTATAAATGTTTCCCTTCTCTTATCAAAGCTTCATTACTATGGATTCAGTAGCAGCGCAGTACAATGGTTCGATAGTTATTTTAAAAACCGACTACAAACTGTAGAACTGAGCGATGACCGAGGAACATTAATACGTTCGCAATCAAAAAAAATCAAAGCCGGTGCGCCCCAGGGATCGAACCTGGCTCCAATATTGTTTTCAGTTTACAGTGCCGACTTAGTAAAAAACATTAAGCACTGTAAATATCATTTATACGCAGATGATCTGCAAGTCTACATGTCATGTAATCCGCGTGATACTCAAGAAGTCGTTAATAAAATCAACGAAGACCTCGAAAGTATAGCCGCGTGGTGCGACTCAAACTGCCTTGTACTAAACGGAACTAAATCTAAACTACTAATTATGGGTTCTAAAAATCAAATAAAAAATATATCAGAAAGAGGGGCATGCATCCAAATTCGAGGGGAAATCGTAGAACGTGTAAATGAGATTCGCAATCTGGGCTTACTAATGGATGACAAACTACAGTTTGAGAACCACATACTAAGTACTAGCAGAAACTGCTTTTATAGACTTAAGGTTCTTTATCAAATAAGGGAGTTTTTAAATTCGGATATTCGGGCAAAATTGTGTGACACTCTTGTCCTTTCGAAATTTAATTATATGGACATTGTATATGGCCCGAGACTTTTAGCGCGGTCGCGACGTCTAGTGCAACGTGTTCAAAATGCATGTGCAAGATTTAGTTTTACAATACCGCCCCGCACGCACGTTACCCCTTACATTAACAATGCCAAAATGTTAAAAATGGAATATCGCAGAAAACTACACATGGCAACTCTCCTATTCGGGGTATTAAAAAATAAAACACCTCCTTATCTTGCTGACAAACTCATATGGTCACGTGATGTAAAAACTTACAATACACGCACTAGAGGGAATACTCTCGTCGTGCCTCGTCACCGCACTCACGCTTTCCGAGGAAGTTTCAAATACGCCGCATCCAAGTGCTGGAACGATATACCGCCTCCTTTGCGAAATCTGAAAGCAGTACACACATTTAAAAATAAATATAGAACACAATTACTGCAAAGTCAGATTAACTTTGATCAAAGTTTATAACGCTTTGCACGATTACGTACCTCACCGTCATAGATTATTAACAACGGAGCATTAAAATCGTCCTTTTGAATGCGGCTTTTGTCTTCTTATATACTTTTATATTCTTCAATAATTACATATTTTTTTTTACTAATTATCTGGTCATTTTATTATATAGCACTTTATAGTATTTTAATAATTTCCCTTTTGTAGTATATAGCCCATTATAGTATTTTAATAATCTCCCCTTTGTAGTGTTCGTATAGCCCTTCTAAGAGCGTCTGAAAGCAACATAAACGGGACGTGCTGTGTCGAAGTGGCATTCGACCTTGAACTCTACTCTCTCCCTCTGACTTAAGATAGTTACTGTTTCTTTCCCCCTTGTTGTGCATAATTCTGTCATGAGTATACGTATAGCACTGATTTCGGTAAGTCACTGGTTGGACACACTGAAAATCAGCGCCATGGAGAGAAAAAAAAATTCATGGCATTATGCTGAGTGTGCTCCTGTTCCCAGATGACGCCTTGACACATATGAGTATTGGTATTGTATAGTTTGTAATATGTAGTATATTGTAATTTGTATTGTATAGCCAATATTATTTGTAAATTATGTGTTTCTTTTTTAAGTTACCTGTGATGGCGTCATTTTGGAGAATAAACCTTTCTTTCTTTCTTTCTTTCTTTCATTTTGATTCCTAATCAAGGATAGATTTAGTTTAAAAAAATGTCTACGCGCCACAACATCCACTTACCATCAAGTGAACTGTGTGCTTCTTTGTCACTCTTTATTTTTTTGAATTACATGACATATGAACGCAAACGACCAGTGTTACGTATACAGAAACATTAAGATACTGTCACCTTTACATGACGGAAGGCTGAAATGATGTATGTAACAACTTTACAACCGCACCATTAGCGAAGTACAGTATAGATGTAACTTAACGTCTATCTGTCACCAGACATGTTACGTAATGTTTTATGTTTACATATTGATGATCTGGGACTCTTTTTAACCAGTGTCAGTTCAATTTTGTTTGTTTACACAAAAACCAATAAATTCACAATCTCTACAAAACCCTATGCTGGGCACAGGTCCATCATTCCTGAAAATGTTAGGGAACGATTTCTTTGTAGAATGAGGGTGACAAACGAGCACACATCCCACTTGACGGAAAGCATGCTGCAGCAGACCTCTGCAGCTATCCTCGATTAAGGATACATATCTATCAAAATCCAGATGCGTTCTCACCCCTAAGGACTAAGATGGAATGGCTAGTTTCTGATGAAAAGGGTCTCTTACACTGGCCATGTGAAACACAGCAGCATTAAGTTGCTATTTCACTGCGCTTTTCCAGTGCTTGTTGGTGGACTTCACATGTCCTCGAAATATCTCATTCTTCAGACATGCAGGTCTCTCACCACTTATTCCTTCATTGCCCGTGGTAAATCGGAACATTCAAATTGCAATTAACAATTTAGTTGATGCGGTAGAGGATCGAGTTTGCGCTGTTTATGTACAGTGAATTAATGGTGAGTGCTTCCATGGCTTGTTTTATGTTGTTATATTAATATGCTGTAAATATTACTGAGTATTAGTTTAGTGTATATCATATTACATGTTGTTGTTAGTTGTCTCTTTATAAACGTGAATTTATAATGATAATCTTATCTATATCCTCATTTAAGAATAAAAAAGCGATGCATTGTCACCCCTGAGGACTAAGATGGAATGCCTCGTTTCCAGTAAAATGGCTCTCCGGTTCCCTAAACTCACCATACGAAACACAGCAGCATTAAGTGTTCAATTCTATTCTATTCTAGAACGTATAAAAACTAATCATCACTTAGCATCAGGTGGACTGTTATTTCGTTTGCCAAATTAATTAAAACAAAATTGAACACAAGTCATATACAACATAAGTGCAAACACAAATTATCTCTCGGAGCTAGATTTATTGCGACAATCCCTGCCTCTTGATAATGAACCTTTCTCCTATATCTCGTTGGCATCCCGTCAGACGCAGGAAGCTGAGTCTGCAACCTACCATTATTTCCGTCTATAATAACATGCTTCCCGATTTCATCGATTATTATCTCCACAATGAATGCAAGTAATTTCGCGGCGATTTTATCGCGTTTACTTATTTTGATATCTCGAGCGCTTTATAACATGCGTGGTAATGAAGGGAACTTGCGTTTTTCTCCTTCTCCCTGTTTTTGTTGTTCAAAATAGCTAATTTTTCAATTTGAATGAGGGCTAATAATTTCCTGCTCACCAGATGTCGTTAGTTGATACTAAGGTAAAGTTTTTTTGTTACTCAATGTCATTTAATTGAGAAGTTAGTTTTTAATAAAAGTTCATCATTTTCTAGAGTATTATATTAATACACAAAACAATTCCTTAGTGGTTTGCTCTTTAATTTCTTGCACATTTTTAACTTTTTTTAAATGTTTCTACTTTTATGAATATATGTGGCTTGGTTTTTTCCAATTAATATAAAATATAGCTAATAATACAGAAATAACTACGTGGTAGAGCCATGCTGCAGCTATATTATGGTTGTAGCACGAATGGGTCGGCTCGACCGGGGAAGGACCACGCTCTCACAGAAAACCAGCGTAAAATAGCAGCTTAACGCTGCTGTGTTTCGTATGGTGAGTGTAGAGAACCGGAGACCCCTTTTACTGGCAAAGAGGCATTCCATCTTAGTCCTCACGGGTGACAACGCATCTGCATCTTGAGTCTTTATTGAGGATAGATGTAGATGTCTATGGGTCACAGTAACCACTTACTATCAGGTGGACTGTGTGCTCGTTTGTCACCCGATCCTATAAAAAAAAAAAACATTAACCTTTACATTTTCCGAACTAATTAACTTCCCCGCTATGAAATCTGTCAAATATTATACCTCACTTTTAAGTGGTGGCAGAGTCCGCCCTGGTGGCAGAAAAAGTCGTGGATGCCCTTCATTCCTTTCTTTATCGTTGACGTACTTCTGCTTTGCATTTTTTTAGCCTCGCATGTTTTTATACGCTTACCTTTTCCTTAGCTTCGATGAGAGGTTTTCACATATAGTAAGTAAACCGTGTAGTGGAGGTTTAAGAATATCCAATATACCTCACTTAGTATGTGGTAATGTAACAGCAATATTATGGTTATAACACGAATGGTTGGCTCGGCTGTGCAAGAACAAGGCTCTTACAGAATACCAGCGTAAAATAGCGTAAAAAAGATGCTGTGATTCGTATGGATAGTGAAGAGAACCCGAGACACTTTTTACTGGAAACGAGGCATTACATCGTAGTCCAAGGTGATAACGCATTTGCATTCCTAATCGAGGGTTGATGTAGATTTCCATGGGCCGCAGCTTCCAATTACCATCGGGTAGACTGATGCGTCTATAAAAAAAATCGTTTGTTACGAATCCTCTCACTATATTCAGACATATGACGTGAATAAAATCGTACATAGGCTGTTATTTTAAAAGTAGGGTGTGCTAACATACCCTAATGATAGCAGTCACACAACGAAACCACTCTGTATTACTTCTAAAGTAATCTACATAGCATTACGCACGTGTTGCGACGCATATAATGGTCAACACATCGTCAGCCCATGAAATTGGTTGCATGGTACAATGTAGTAGTTCCTTGATGGCCAGCTTTGGCTTCCTTGTGTATTGTCGTATGAAATATGACAATATGACAGATGAATTTATTCATTCATTTCATCAAAAGCGACAGTAGCCTGATAGCAGGGTGCGGACTACAAACTCAAAAAGGTCGTGGGTTCGAATCCGCCATTCGACTACTTTCGTGAACCTCTCGTAACACAAATATTTAAGCTCACCTAAGAGTTGTTAAAGGGAACATTAGTAATGTTAATAGTATTGACAGTATTAAAAAAAAATATTACAGTTTATCAAAAGTCAATAGCATTGTCTTAAAAGGGGAATATATGGCAAAGTTGACTTGAAAAAAAATCTACAAACTTATGTTGCCCGACTTTTATTCGAGCACCAGACCATCGAGCCATTCAAATTCTGCATCTAAGAGATTACGAGCGTAATCAATTATTCCGTGAAAGGAAGGTAATTATTATTTTAGTTTAAAGTTTTATTCAACTTATACAATGGTGGAAAATTTTGAATTAACTTTTTTTACAAAACATAAACTAATTAACAATCAATAACAAAACATTACATCAGAAAAAATAAACAGCTAGGGAATTACAATGCAATCCGTCATGCTTTCTATTTAAAAAACGCACCCATTGGCCCGCCGAGAGGCGTTGGGTGATCGTGGGATCTATCCAGATCGGCTTCCGATAGTTGTTAAGGAGCTTTGACACTACACCTAAATTATGATAATTTTTTTTTCTACCACCTTCATTACCGACTTCATTACACAGTATAATGTTTGCTGAATTATTATTGTGGGATGAGTAACTTACTATTTACAGCATTAGAGCAAGGGCTCACCCAGATATATTATATCAATCAATCAATCAATCAATCAATTTCGTTTATTCAGTTTAGGCACATAAAGAGCACATATGAACGTCAAAATTTTACAATCATGTCAAGAAACAATTAATATAATATTAAATAAAGTAAATAAGTCATTTGAAAATGATTCTTTCGCTGGTTCGGTAAGTTGGTTTAAAATTACTATTAAATAAACTCAGTGAACAGTTTTATATATCGTTTCTTTCTTTTTTTAAACAATGTGTTTTTTTTTTAACTGATTTATATTGTGCGAGCAAGCAAAAAGATTAGGAAGACCATGGATTTTTATCTTTGAGGTATTCGTCTACTTTATAATATCCTTTTTTCATTAAACACTTTTTTACTTCTATTTTAAACTTATTTAGTGGCATGTCAACCAGGTCCTGAGGAATTTTATTAAACATTTTTATACTGTTACCTACAAACGAATTACCAACCTTATGAAGTCTGAGTTTTGGCACTACAAGTTTATTTTTATTTCTCGTATTATAATTGTGTACGTCAGAGTTTTTTTTGAAGAGATCTAGGTTCTTGCGTACATATAAGACATTATCGTAAATGTATTGGCAAGCAACTGTTAAAATATTAATTTCTTTAAATAGTTCTCTCAGTGAGTCGCGGGGTCTGAGGCTATATATAGCTCGTATCGCTCGTTTCTGTAATATGAAAATAGTCTCAATATCGGCAGCTGATCCCCACAGCATCAGACCATACGACATAACGCTATGAAAGTAGCTAAAATAAACTAATCGTGCCGTTTTCTCATCAGTCAGTGACCTTATTTTTCTAACCGCATAGGCAGCTGAGCTAAGTCTTCCTGCCAAGGCTGAGATATGAGAACCCCATTGCAGTTTACTATCTAGAGTCATTCCAAGAAAAACTGTGGTATCGACTATTTGAACAGATTCATCGTTCATTGTAATATGAGTATCTATCTGTCTTACATTAGGCATAGTAAAATTTACACATTTCGTTTTCTTCGCATTGAGCAGCAAGTTGTTACTTGTGAACCAATGCACTTTTTTAGAAAGGGTGTTATTCACATCGTCAAGTAATTCTTTATGTCTATCAGTTTTAAAAATTAATGATGTGTCATCAGCAAATAACACTATTTCACAAAGATTTTTAGTGAAGTGAGGAAGATCATTTACATATATCAAGAATAAAAGGGGTCCTAATATCGAGCCCTGGGGTACTCCCATGACTAATGGGGCGCCAGATGAGTTAGTGTCATTAATATTGACTTTTTGTACTCTACCAGTGAGGTAAGATTTAAGTAAGCTAAGTGAGCTGTTAGAAACACCGTAATAACCTAATTTTAATAACAAAGTCTCATGATCAACACAATCAAAAGCTTTTGATAGATCACAAAAAATACCGATGGCATCCCGCTTCTTGTCCCATGCATCAAATATATGTTTAACGAGTTCAACTCCTGCATCCGTCGTGTTTCTGCCTTTAGTGAAACCGAACTGTTTCTCATGAAGTAACTTATTATAAGTGAAATGTGAAAGCAGTTGATTAAATATAATTTTTTCAAAAATTTTGCTGAGTGCTGGGAGTATAGAGATGGGCCGAAAATTTGATGGATCACTTTTGTCCCCTGCTTTGAATAATGGAATGATTTTACTGTACTTCATGAGTGTGGGAAACTGTTTATCATCGATACATTGGTTAAATATGAATGCAAGATAAGGGGCAATAGCGGGCATTACTGATTTTATTATATTGGTTGAAATGCCCCAAAGATCCTCAGTCTTTTTTATATTTAGTTGCTTAAAAGTTTTAAGTACGGTTGCGGTGTCAATATACTGAAAATCAAAGTTAACACTACATTTATCAACGCAAGATTCAAGAAGAGAAGCAGCTTCGGTTTTTGAAGATTTTAGTTTACTAGTAGTGGTAATTGGAGCATTTGTGAAAAAAGATTCAAATGCAATGGCCACTTCAGCATCAGTATTGATGTGTTTATCATCTATTTCTAATTCGAAGGATCGATCACGTGACCTTGTTTTACAGGTTTCTTTGTTGATAACATTCCATGTTGCCTTAATTTTGTTATCAGATTTTTGTATTTTGGCCCGGATATAATTAGATTTGGCCATTGAACAGACTTTCTTAAACATTTTTGAGTACTTTTTAGTATGTTCAATGATTTGTGGATCATTTGTACATGCCTTTGTCTCGTATAATTCGTACAATTTCTTTCTACTCTTATAAATTCCAGGTGTAGCCCAATCACTAAATTTAATTTTGAGTTGATTAGTATTAATTGTTTTTTTTGTGAAAATGTTATTAAATTCGTATTTGATTACTCCGAACAAATCTCCGTATAGATCATTCGGGTTATCAGCAGTATTTGGCTCCAAAAGAGGTACCTTATTGTTAATATTTTCTTTAAATTTTTCTAAACGATATGTTGTGATTGGTCTACATACAATATTTTTAGGCAATGGAACATGTTGGTGCTCAAATCTAGCTAACTGACCTACATGATCTGATTTTATGAACTTTATTATAGATTTGTCGTTTACATCGCTGTCAGTAAAAATATTATCCAAGCAGGTAGCTGTTGTGGATGTGGTGCGAGTTGGTTCACAAAAAAGATTTTGCAAGTTAAAAGATTTAAAAAGATTGAGGAACCTTAACGCATTCTGGGAGTTTTCTAAGATATCAACATTAAAATCGCCACATACAACTACCGTCTTCTTACATTTACATGCCTTTTTTAGGGTTTCTTCCATAATGGATTCAAATAGGTGGCAATCTCCGGAAGGAGGCCGATAGACGCTAATAATAATATATTGATCAGGCTCTGCACATGATATTTCAATATTTCGCTCACTTGAGAGTGCTACAATATCTTTTCTTTCTTTAGATTTTAATTTGTCATTAATTAAAATGAGTGACCCACCTCTTATAGCGGTATCTCTAGTAAACGAACTAATGATTTTATATGTGATGATGAATGATTTGTATGAATCTATTTTAATAACAGAGTAGAATAGAATAGAATATTTTTTATTCAATATATTAATTATTAAACCTATTTTATATTGGATGTGGAAAAATACGTCCCGCTAGATTTTTTACCAGGACAAAGATGTTTACAAAGGACAGTGGTGTTTTCCGAACCATTGGTCAAAGGAAAAAAATTACTTTCAATAAGTCCATCCATCCATACACCCTACAAAAGTCCACTGCTAAACAAAGTTCTCCCCATAGATTGTCGCATAGGGGGGAAATTTGCCAAGTGATTGGCAGGTGGGTTAGCAGTCGCAGTTTGTTTTTTAATTTAGTTATCATAAGGAAAATGTTACTACACATCTGCTGGTTAGTTTCCCTTTGTCGCCTCTTACGGTACCCTGATGGATGATATGATGTAGTGGATGTATTTACAACGATACTACACGGTCAAAAAAACCATTTAAATCTAGAGATTTTATATTTTATTATGTACTATACGATAGTTAATTATCAACATGCTATTACCGTATTCTTTACATCCGATAAGTGTACACACTGCGTTATGAAGCCGCGTAAGTCAGTTACAAGTTGGTTTCCAAGTCCAGTGTAGAGAATGATTGTTATTAGCGGCCGACTTGGACTTTCCAATTAATCATAGTCGCGGTGTTGTATATATTATAGTCTATTACTACGTCTTTGCCGTTGACAGTAACATTTTTTTTATAGGATAGGGTGACAAACGAGCACACAGTCCACCTGATGGTAAGTGGTTGCTGTGGCCCATAGACATCTACAGGTATCCTTGTTTGGGAATCAAAATGCAGATTCGTTGTTACCCGCGAGGACTAAAATGGAATGCCTCTTTTCCAGTAAGAAGGGTCTCCGATTCTCTACACTCACCATACGGAACACAGCAGTGTTTAGCTGCTATTTTACGCTGGTATTCTGTGAGAGCGAGGTTCGCCTCCGGTTGAGCCGACCTATTCGTGCTACAACTATACTACTAATATAGCTGCAGCATGGCTCTACCACGTATAAATTTTTATAAATTTAGGTATTCATTAGTACTCAACGGTGACAACGCATCTGCATTTTGATTCTTAACCGATGATAGATGTAGATTTCTGCGGGCCACAACATCCACTTACTGTCAGGTGGACTGTATGCTCGTTTGCTACCCTTATAAAAAAGAACGCTAACACAAATAAGCACTCACCAGTTTTTCTGCAATATATTTCAAAATGTTACTGGCTTACAATACTTGTATAAAAAAAACTTCCAATACCTTCAATTTGCGCAACGAGATTCATTTGATGTTATCTTCTAAAAGAACAATTATCATTCGACTTTTGAATGTAACTGCGATTTTACGAAACGCTATGCACAAAATGGCCGCGGTTCCGGGAAGCAATGATAAAAGTAGGTTTTACAGATTTAATCGCGTATGTTAACTCATTTTGTGTTTCCGACGTTTCGAGTACTTTACAGCATCCATGTTCACGGGGGAACTGTGACCCGTGACCATGGGTGTTATACACGTAAAATCCCTAAAAACTAGTTTTAATTAAAAGTGTAGTGTACGCGTAAACATACGAAATCATTAAACGTTTATAAGTTGAACCTACACAAGGTTGTTGTGGGCGGATGGATCAGGTTACACGGCTGGAAGTGGGGACTGGTTGGATGAAAGTGATAATTTATATCGCTATAACACTTATTAGGACACGGCGAGTTGACATATTGCGTTCAACGCAAGGTCACAGGTTTAAGTTTGTCGTGTATCTTTAAGCAATTAAGTATGTTAATTTCTGTTAATATTTTTATGATGGATAAATTACATAATATGTTCAGATCAAACACGATGCCGTATCCTACTTTATATACATCGTTATCATCGTTACAGCCTGTCAAACTCCACTGTTGAACATAGGCCTCCCTTGTAAGGTGGATACTTGCCATAGTTGCCACGCTTGGCAGGCGCGTTGCAACCGCATTTTTTTTCTAGTTATTATCAGGAAGATACTGCTATCTATCTCCTAGTTATTCTCCTCAGTTGCCTCTTATGACACCCACAGGGCGACATGGGGTAGTAGATATTCTTATGCTGCTACTGCAAGGTTATTCACATTCTGTAAATACTAGGAGCAGATACAAGTCAGTAGTACCAGACAGTTAGAGTTACTCGACACCACTGAATCAATAATTCAATATACAAAATTGAAATCCACAAAGTTTTTTTTTTTATAGGATAATGGTGACAAACGAGCACACAGTCCACCTGATGGTAAGTGGTTGCTGCGGCCCATAGACATCTACATCTATCCTCTGTTACAAATCAAAATGTAGATGCGTTGTCACCCGTGAGGACTAAGATGGAATGCCTCATTTCCAGTAAAAAGGGCCTCCGGCCACCTGCACTCACCAAGCGAAACGCAGAGGTAAACCTCTACTTCACGCTGGTTTTCTGTGAGGTCGTGGTACTACCCCGGTTCGAGCCGGCCCATCCGTGCGACAGCATAAGCTGCCGCGTGGCTCTACCACTGTTAAAAAAACTGTTAAAAAACAAAGTTTAAAAAGTTTAACAAACTTTAACAGACTTTAACTTTTTTATAACATTAAGGAATTTATGCTATCGCTTCAAAGCTATTTCTAATTTGTTGCGATGTTAATTATGTAACATACATGAACTATTTTTCCCAGGACAGAGATATTTTCCGAACCAGTGGTAAATTAAACACAAGAATAACTTTCAATAAGTGTTATTTAAAATCAATATTGAATAAAAAAGTAGCTGTTTCTGTTTCAAAACTAACTAAGACTAAAAATTACAGGCACATTAACAATTACAGGCAAAATTACGACACTGTGAGCCGAATAGATTCTTAGTAAGAACCTCCCCCTCAATAAGAATTCATCCAGTCTATGTAAGCTTTTAAAAAAAATAAAAAAATTCATGAGAATGATATCTGAAATAAAGTATTTCAGATATCATATAACTTGTAGAATTACGCTCTCACAGAATACCAGCGTAAAATAGCAGCTGAATGCTGTTGTGTTTCGTATGGTGTGGAGTGTAGAGAATCGGACACTTCTTTTTACTGGAAATGAGGCTGATGACTTTGTTTTCCTTTGTCACTCTTGTTCTATAAAAAATAGATTATCCAATACTTTGGACCTGTTTGGGGCGCTCGTAAACGCCACGAACGAATTGCGGCGGGAATGCGGCGGACGTTTTAGTTTTCGCAATTTATCTAGTATATAAAGTATTTAGTTACATCGGCGGAGGACATTCGGGCGGAGATTAATGTCTATTGAGAGGCTTGTGTGACTAAATTCACTCAAGTGGCTATAATACACACACTAGGATTTTCTTCTATATCGTGGAGGCAGCTTACATACATACATTTCACAAGTACAAACATCCAGTGGGATTCGAACCCGCAGCCCTTAGCACTGCGGCTCATTGCTAAGCCAATGCGCCACGTAGCTGTCAAATTTAATTTTTAATTGTTGGTAGAATCCGTTTCTGGCAAGGGATACAGCTGGGTAAGTGCAAACCTCTTATCTGTTGTCTAGTGTCAGTGAGCGCACTGCTCTATTCCGCTTTTTAGCGTATATCTAGTATAATTAAAAGCTGTGAAGCATTCTACCATTTTTATAGGATAGGGTGACAAACGAGCACACAGTCCACCTGACGCTAAGTGGCTGCTGTGACCCATAGACATCCACATCTATCCTCAATAAAGAATCAAAATACAGATGCGTTGTCAACCGTGAGGACTAAGATGGAATGCCTCTTTTCCAGTAAAAAGGGTCTCCGGTTCTCTATACTCACCGCACGAAACACAGCAGTGTTAAGCTGCTATTTTACCCTGGTATTCTGTGAGAGCGTGGTCGATCCGACCTATCCGTGCTACAATTTTACTACTAATATAGCTCTTCTAAGTTCTTAGAGGTGACAACGAAACGCATCTGTACTCTTTATTTTTTGCTATTTTTAAGTAAGTAAAGTGAAGTAAAGTTGCAGCCTATTTACGTTCCACTGCTGGGCACAGACCTCCTTTCATTTCTGAGAAGGTTTTCGGGCAAGTAAATGTCCGCCGCGCTCCCCCAATGTGTGTTAGCGAACTTCGCATGTCTTCGTAAAATTTTTTTCTTATTTGTCAGACATGCAGGTTTCCTCACGATGTTTTCCTTCACCGCCGAGCACGTGGTAAATCAGCACTTAAAATTGCAATTAACAATTTCATTGGTGCCGGCAGGGATCGATCCCGGGTTGCTCGAGTACTGTGAAGCTCATAGCGAGCGCTAACCATCTGAGCTACCACGGCTCTACGGCTTTTAAGAGTTATTTAAAAATTGTTAATCTATACCTATAAATAAAAGCGTCTATCTGTAATATTGAAATAACTGCCATTTATTGACCTGAGGAGATCATTTCCATGCCATAAAGACATGAGTTACCATTTTTTTTTATTTTGTCTGTTTGTCTGGACTAATGTCCAGAACGGCTGAATCGATTGTATTAATACTGCACCAACAGATAGAGAGCTATGATTGATGGGCTATATTGTATCCGAAAATCTTAAAGATATTTCTGACAAATCGAAAATTTTATAAAATAAATGCCCCTTAAAAATTACCTTAAATCAAAATAACGGCACATTAGTAGATCCCAAATCCCACTCAAACGAATCCGGGGTGAATCACTAGTTTATAATAAAGACGTATTTGAAACTTACCAAATACTATATCATGAAACACAAAGACAAGTTAATCGGTACTTCAAGTATAATCTTATAACGAAAAGCTTTATTACAACTTAATGTGGTGACCGGCACGATCATTAAGTGTGCCCCTCGCTCGGACACATTTGCGCGCGTTGAAGTCTTTTACTTTCACTTTAAAAGTGGATCTATGAATACGATTTTGTAGTGGATGCGGTAAGATATCAAACCGGTTTATTTTATGTAATATTAGGTTGATGAACGAGTTAACAGTCAAGCTGATGGTAAGTACCTACTGCTAATAGATACCCTGTACCATTGGTCTGAGTAAGTACCCCCTATTATCTATTTCTTCTGAATATACTGCAGTGCATACAACTGCTACGTTCAGGTATGAAGGGTATAGAAAACCGGTTTAATAACAGGTTGCATAGCATTCGATCTACTTCTTTTTTTTTTTACTACCCCCACACTAGGATTTTCACCTGTATCGTGATGACAGTTTACATACATAAATTGCACAACGACAAATATCCTAAGAGGTGACACCACATCTGTAACCTCCTATGTTTGAATGTGAGTGTGTATAGGCTGTAGTGGCGTATTACAATCAAGTGGGCTATAACTATTAACAAAGAAGACTGCAAGTGAGTTAAGATAAAATACCCCACAGCCCAGGGTCAAGGGTTATTTTATTCTTTAAGCTGAAACATAGCAGTTGGTACGCCGCTGTTTGGCGGCTGACAAAGATATGAGATTACCGATGCAGACGGATTCATAGGCTAAAAAGGAGCACTACATGTATCTCAAGCCATACAGAGGCAGTTGTATGGCGGCATGTGTGTTACACACGTTACATATTCCTAAACAACTTCATTATAATAAAGGGTTTCCTTCCTTTTTTTAATAGAATAAGGGTGACAAACAAGCACACATTCCACCTGATAGTGCTATGATAGTACGTGGATGCTGTGGTCAGTAGGCACTTACAAGATTAAGAATTAAAATGCAGATGTGTTTCAGATCCCGAGGAATGGGGTGAAATGCCTCGTTTCCAGTAAAAGAGTGTCCGAATCTCTGCGCTCACCGTACGAAACACACCACTAGCCTGCTATTTTGCGCTGGTATTATTTGAGAGCGTATTCCTTTGTCGAACCGACCCATTCGGGCTACAACCATAATATAGCTGTAGCATGTCCTCGAAATATTTCTATATTTCTAAGACATGCATGTTGGTCACAATGTTTACTTTCACTATCGAGCACGTGGTAAATCAGCACTTATTTAATTAACAATTTCATTGGCGCCGGAATTTAATTCCACGCTCTCACAGAATACCAGCGTAAAGTAGCAGCTTAATATTGCTGTGTTTCTTATGGTGAGTGTAGAGAACCGAAGACCCTTTTTACTCAAAACGAGACAGAAGTCTCAGAAGAGACAATGCATCTGTATTTTGATTCTTAATCGGGGATAGATGTAGATATCTATGGGCCACAGCAACCACTTACCACTTACAGATGAACTGTGTGCTCGTTTGTCACCCTTATTCCATAGAAGAAGCCAAGCGCTTATTATGAGATATTAGCTAGCTCGAATCTTAGCAGGTTCTAGCTTTACATAATATTTCTTTTTTTTTAAACGTTATCTCCACAATAGGATTTCCTCCTGTATCGTGGGGGCAGTTTAGATACATAAATTTTACAAGGGCAATCCAGACCCGGAACAATTATTAAATTATACAAATAATACAATTATATATACAAATAGTTGTTTAGTGCGGGATTCGAACCCGCGGCCCTTGATGCTGCAACTTATTGCTAAGCCACTGCGCCAAGGAGCCGACAATATATAATTTTAATGTGATTAATTATCAATGAATAATTAAATATGTTGTTTTGAGAAGTTAATTTACGAAACCTGTTTATTGCGCAACTTTTTAAATTCCAAATATGTATTAAGTTCAGTTTCGAACGACTTTTAACTTTTTTAAATGTAAATTTTTAAATATGACGTAATAATGATTAACGGTGAAAGTGTTTCCTAATGTAGCTAATATATTAATGAAAGACGTGTGACCGGCGAACTTTTAAGGTGTTGGTTCATACTAACTGCGCAAGCGTGCTTTTAAGAAATAACCACTTAAGACTAAGTAAGTAATACGAATTTAATACTGATCATTCAGTGTGAAATATTACTTACATTTCACACGAGTGTTTATTAATATTGACAGTGTATATGTAGTAGCGGTGTAAAAATATCCACTATCCCATTTCATCCCGTGGATGTCATAAGCGACAGAGTGAAAGAAACCTGGAGCATAAAAAAACTGCGGTGGTCAACAACAACAAATATCCCCCTTTTGAGACAATATATGGGGAATCTTATGCTAAACAGACTTTGACAGGCTGTGATAAGATTGTCTGGTATATCTACGCTATGAATATATAAGACAATGGTTATATCATTTGATCGATTAAATTTGAATGTGTCACTTTTTTTTTTCAAAATTATGCTCTTGAAGTGAGTGGCAGAGTCAGCATTGGGCTCCGAAGACAGAGTTTATAAAGTTGGCGATATATTGAATATGTGTCAAACTAAGAGTACCCTTAACCGACGAGCATGTATGCGTAGATTTAAGGATATGGAAGAAGCGGGAGAAATCCGTCGTGTACGTAAAGTCCATAGTATAGGCGTGTGAGGTTTTTTTTTTTATAGGAGAGGGGGCAAACGAACATGCGGCTCACCTGATGGTAAGTGACTACCGCCGCCCATGAACAACTGCAACACCAGGGAGGGAATTCCAGATGCGTTGCCGGCCTTTTAAAAAGGAGTTGTAGTGTTATGCTACTTACATATCATTTTACACTATTTTAAATTCATTTTTCCATTCTGTTTTGATTTTCTGCATCCACCTCAAAACTGGATATTTTGCATCACCTTTGTTTACAAACACAATAACAAATCATTTTCACTTCGTATTTTCACGCTATCAGCACTTTTTAAATCGGTGTCGATGGAGTCTACCTTTTTTGATCTTTTATTTAGTTCTCCGTAACTCTGCAATTTCGGGCTTTGTGCGCGCTGGTGCGCTACCTTTTTTCCTATAGCAATAATATCTCATTTTTCACTTAAATCTTGCCGTTTCTCTATTACGAGCCTAAAACCAAAATTTGACATGTTTTGACATCGTTGTTTATCTGGTTGTCATGGCAATTTTTATTCAAATTCGCTACCGGTCTGTTGTTTCTACTTCGATAATTCCACATAAATACTCTTTCCTCTTGGCCATTTACAAAAAATTTGCTTTCAAACTAAATAATTTTCCGTTCTCTCTAAAAAGGTATAAAAGCCGAACAATCGGTCAAGAAACTTAGTCTCGCTTCGGTTCTCAAATTCGAAGCATCTCCTAAAGGCCTTATCCCGAGGCCGCACTGCCCCGGGATCCTGCAAGCCTCTGTCCTGCCTGAACTCGCCGAGACCCTGCAATCCTCTGCCCTGCCTGAAGTCGCCGGATCCTGCAAACCTCTGTCCTGCCTGAAGTCGCCGGATCCTGCAAGCATCTGTCCTGCCTGAAGTCGCCGGATCCTGCAAGCCTCTGTCCTGCCTGAAGTCGCCGGATCCTACAAGCCTCTGTCCTGCCTGAAGTCGCCGGATCCTGCAGGCCTCTGTCCTGCCTGAAGTCGCTGGGATCCTGGGGAAAATGTAGTGTTATGCTACTTACATATCATTTTACACTATTTTAAATTCATTTTTCCATTCTGTTTTGATTTTCTGCATCGGCCTCAAAACTGGATAATTTGCATCACCTTTGTTTCCATAGGATCCTGTAACGTTTTTAAACCATAAGAACACAATAACAAATCATTTTCACTTCGTATTTTCACGCTATCAGCACTTTTTAAATCGGTGTCGATGAAGTCTACCTTTTTCGATCTTTTATTTAGTTCTCCGTAACTCTGCAATTTCGGGCTTTGTGCGCGCTGGTGCGCTACCTTTTTTCCTATAGCAATAATATCTCATTTTTCACTTAAATCTTGCCGTTTCTCTATTACGAGCCTAAAACCAAAATTTGACATGTCTTGACATCGTTGTTTATCCGGTTGTCATGGCAATTTTTATTCAAATTCGCTACCGGTCTGTTGTTTCTACTTCGATAATTCCACATAAATACTCTTTCCTCTTGGCCATTTACAAAAAATTTGCTTTCAAATTAAATAATTTTCCGTTCTCTCTAAAAAGGTATAAAAGCCGAACAATCGGTCAAGAAACTTAGTCTCGCTTCGGTTCTCAAATTCGAAGCATCTCCTAAAGGCCTTATCCCGGGGCCGCACTGCCCCGGGATCCTGCAAGCCTCTGTCCTGCCTGAACTCGCCGAGACCCTGCAAGCCTCTGCCCTGCCTGAAGTCGCCGGATCCTGCAAACCTCTGTCCTGCCTGAAGTCGCCGGATCCTGCAAGCATCTGTCCTGCCTGAAGTCGCTGGGATCCTGCAAGCCTCTGTCTTGCCTGAAGTCGCCGGATCTTGCAAACCTCTGCAGAGTACGCTCTTTTCTTGAAGGTCCCTAAGCCGTATCGGTCTGAAAAAATCGCTAATGGTAATCGATTCCACAAGGAAGTCGTGCGAGGAAGAAAACATCTTCTAAATCGCACAGTGGTGGACCGCCAATCATCCAGATGGTGTGGATGGTATCGGGAGTTCTGTCGCGATGTGCGTTCGTGAAATTTGGCGGCTGGGATTAATCCGAACAATTCCTCAGAGCATTCCCCATGGTAGATGCGAAAGAAAATGCAAAGGGATACAACATCTCTTCGCAGTGCCAATGAATCGAGCCGATCGGAAAGGGCACAGTCGTCGACGATTCGAGTCGCTCTGCGCTGGATGCGATCTAGTGGAAGGAGCTGGCACTGGGGAGCCCCTGCCCAGAGATGGGAACAGTATTCCATGTGAGGCCGAACCTGCGCCTTGTAAAGTTGCAAGCGGTGTGCCGGCATGAAATACTGTCCCGCTCTGCTGAGCACGCCAAGCTTTTTACAGGCCAATTTGGCCTTCTCTTCCTAGTGACCACGAAACTGCAAGTCACTCGATATGTCGACTCCGAGGATACCGATACTGGCTGAGGCAAGAAGGGGAGTGCCTGGAAACTGAGGAGATACGACATAGGGGTTCCTTTTAGCGGTAAACGCGCAAACTTGTGTCTTCTGAGGATTAAACTGGACTAGATTTAGTCGCCCCCAATCCGAGAGCCTTTGTTCAGCAAAGACTCGACTTCAGACACAAGATTGTTCCAGTACTCGGCGACGTTTTCCCGAGAAATATTGGCACGGCCGGTGTATAGAGTATTACCAGTGCTGTCATCCGTATAGCAATGAATGTTACCAGTTAGCAACATATCATTGATATGCAGAAGAAACAGCGTTGGTAATAGCACACAGCCTTGTGGAACACCAGCGCTAATAGGCTTGTAGTCAGAACATGCACCGTCTACAACGACCTTGATGCTCCGATCTGCAAGGAAGCTGGTGATCCAATTGCACAATTTCTCGGGAAGCCCATAGGAAAGGAGCTTCAAAAGAAGCGCTTTGTGCCAAACCCGATCGAAGGCCTTCGCAATGTCCAGACTAACGGCCAACGCCTCCCCCTTGGACTCTACTGCCTCCGCCCATCTATGGGTTAGGTAGACCCCGACGAAAACCGTATTGGCGGTCACTAATCAGCTGGTGATCCTCAAGGTACCGGATGAGCTGGCAGTTAATAATGGATTCCATTATTTTGGAGAACAAGGACCGCGATAGGCCTATAGTTAGACGAGTCTGAGCGGTCGCCTTTTTTAGGGATCGGGTGGACAAAAGCTGTCTTCCATGAATTCGGGACTACGCCTTGGGAGTAGCAGTACCGGAAAAGACGTGTTAGAACCGGTGCCAACTCCGGAGCACACGTCCTCAGCACAATTGGGGGGATTCCGTCAGGCCCACTCGACTTCTGGATGTCCAGGGAGAGAAGTGCTTTGCGAACCGAGCGCTGTGAGAACAGTATATCCGACATGAAGCACTCACGCCGCGGGATGATCGACGGTGTTTTCCCCCCGTCATCAAGAGTCGAATTGGACGCAAAAAAGGAGCCTAAAAGGTCGGCTTTGTCTTTTGCGTCTTGGGCCAGCGAGTCGTCCTCCCTGTGCAGAGATAGTAGTGATGGCTTACAGAAATTCCCTTGGACAGCCTTGGCGAGAGACCAGAATGCACGGGTTCCCGAAGGAAGGCGAACTAGTTTCTCGCCAATTCTGCCTATGTGCTCTGACTTTGCCTTGGCAATAACTCTTTTGAAGGACCTAGAGGCGAAGTTATACTTCTTTTTAAATGTGCTGGTGTTTTCATCCCGAGTCGCCGAAGCCGCAGCCCAGGCTTGATAACACTCCTGCTTTAACACTTTAACACTCCTCCTGGAAGGGGATTGGGCCTCCGGTCACCTGCACTCACCAGACGAAACGCAGAAGCAGAGCTTCTACTTCACGCCGGTATTCTGTGAGGTCGTGGTACCAACCCGGCTCGAGCCGGCCCATACGTGCAACAGCAAAAACTGCTGCGTGGCTCTACCACCTATATGTCAGTATGTATGTTATGTATGTATTCAGTAATATTTTTTATATTTCTTTGTGAAGAATTTTAAGAAAAGTTACCTTCGAAAGCTCCCCATGAAAACTATTTTTGATCCTATTTAGAATATAAACTACATAATCAATGTCAATATCAATTTGTAAACACCATCTGAAAAATAATAATTGAGTATTTGGTTCATATATACGTTAAAATATCTAGTTTAAAACTTACATGGGCTTCGAAAATTTATTACTCTCTGCCTAAAAATCAATTGATGTCCGTTAGTCTCGCAAAACTCTAAAATGGTTCGACTACTCGATTATGATGTATTTTTTGTGTGTGTGTTTGAATTTGGAGAAATTGGATGATTTTTCAAAAAAAATTTAATTGGAGTAGGTGGAGCTGTTTCCGAGATCCAGAACTTACCCGTGCGAAGCCGGGGCGGACTAGGTTCTATTAAAAAGTCCCAAATAAATGCTTTAGCATTGTAGATGTAGGGGAGAAGGGATGCTGATTCGAATCCTGCATAAAGATTTGTGGTTGTTTGATCTATAAATCTTTGTTTAAGTCTTTATCCATGTGTAATTTTTGTAAGTAAACCTCGATAAAGGAACGATAAACAAAAAATTCTATCGGAATAACTCACTGAAATATAGAAAGAGGACTTCGACCACGAGGTCTCTCAATGGATCCGATTCGGCTAAGTAATATTCAGGAGATTACGACATATCTCATATTTCTCAAAACTTAACACAAGAATGTACAACCAGTGCGTGTTGTCAGTGGTGACATATGGATCTGAGATATGGTCCATCACTGTTGGCTGTATGAGTATGCTTAAAATCGCTCAGCAAGGTTTAGCTATGCTTAGCTTTTAACTCACATTGTCCAACGGATCAGTTAGCTGAAGTGCCGATGGGCCGGCCTTATAGCTCGGGAAACCGACAACCGATGGCTAAGGTTCCCGAATGGCAGCCTCGTACTTATAAGCAAAGTATAAGACTGCACCCACTAGATGAAGTGACGACCCGGTAAGAAATGCAGGAAATCGATGGACGCAAGTGGCTAAAGACCGTGTTTTCTGGCATTCCTTGCAGGAGACCTATGTTCGCAGTAACTTGTCAGGGGTACTGATAATACTTTTGATAATACAAAAAATAATGAATATTCCATACTAAAACAGTCGACGCATTTACCATATCGATGGAATAATCATCAAATTATCAGAAGACAAAGTCTCGTAAAACTGTTCTTGTGTTGGTAGACACGACAATACTCAACAAAGTCATGACGCCTAGAGGGTGACTTTTCTAGCTATTGTATTTCTTTATATTAGTATGGATGTCAAACGAGCATCCAGTCCACCTGATTATAGTAAGCGAGTACTGTGGTCCATGGACACGTGAATCTATCATCGATTAAGAATATGCAGATGCTCTTTCATTCCTAAGCACGAAGATGGAATTTCTCGTTACTAGTACAAAGGGTCTCCTGTTTGTTTTAGTCACCATACGAAACGGTTACAGCATGCTGCTATTTCATAATACATAATAACAGCTCAATACTGCTGTGCTTCCTAATGTGAGTGTACCTTCTTACTAGAAACGAGGCATTCCATCTTAGTCCCCAGGATCTGCATGGTATCTGCATTTGAATTCTTAATCGAGGATAGATGTAAATGTGTATGGTCTGCCAACAAGCATCAGGCGGCACTAAGGATTCCTTGTTCTAAAACCCTCTCAGTATTGAGAAGACCTGGGCGCAGCAATGAAAAGTATATAGGCTGTTACTTTCTTTATTTTTATTTCTTTTTTTTTCTGGGCCTGCATATGTCACTGGTTGACATTGGCCTCTCCCATTGCTGGGAGAATTCGCTTAAATCGTCACGAATGGCAGGTGAATTGCCGATAGCAGTACCAAATGTGAAAACCTTTCATGATACTGCCCGTCGTTGGTCTGGATATTGCATGCCTTAAGCGAAAGCGCAAGGTATGTTCTACTATCGCCTAAAAATTAAGATTCCAACGTTTTATCGAATAAAATCGTCTCCAGCAATCATATTATATATATAAATGATATAAAAAGCACATTGTTAGAAAGATAAATGATTGTTGAACTTATTAATATTTTTTTTTAAATCGATTAATTGCTATTTTTAAATAAAAAAAGGGGTTTTAGTGGCTTATGGTGTGGATTTATCATGACCCCAAGGCTTGTAAACACGATAACTTTTGAAAATATCAATTGTTTAACTCAATCTATTTTTTAATCTCTTCATCTATCATGTGGGAAGCCACTGAATGTAAATGGCAGTGTAATTTTGTTTTGTTTAGCTATAATTAATTTTTTTCGGCTCCAAAATGGTGAAATCTTCATTGATTTGGTAGCCTTGTATGTAAATTATTTCTGTAAATAGGGAGCTACAGCCACAGAGTAGTTTACTAACTCACTCAGTTCGGCGTCAGTCGCCGTTGTGAGTGGACATTGTTTCGGTTGTTTGCAGCGGCTCAAAAAGATCGCTGTACAAATACACAATATTCGAATAACCACATTTCTTAAATACTTGATTAAAATAATAATAAGAGATTTTTTTATTACAATATTTTAAAAGCACAGAATAAATTATAGTAGTACGTACTAAAAGTAAGTAGTATCAATTTTTTTGTCATGAGTATCATTTTCATGGTTTTCGAGGGTGCTGAAGCCGATAGTGCTGTAGAAATGTAAATCCAAGGTGGCGCCTGCAATAAGTATAAATTTTTTCATCATGGCTGTTATTTTCATGGTTTTCGATGGTGTTGAAGCCGATAGTGCTGTCGAAATGTAAATCCAGGATGGCGGCTGAATTAGGTACCAATTTTTTTATCATGGGTGTCATTTTCACGCTTTTCGAGGGTGTTGAAACCGATAGTGCTGTCGAAATGTAAATCAAAGATGGCGGCTGCAATAGATATCAATTTTTTCATCTTGGGTGTCATTTTCATGGTTTTCGAGGGTGTTGAAGCCGATAGTGCTGTCGAAATGTAAATCCAAGATGGCGGCTGCAACAGGTATCAATTTTTTCATCATGGGTGTCATTTTCATAGTTTTCGAGAGTGTTGAAGCCGATAGGGTTGTCGAAATGTAAATCCAAGATGGCGGCTGCAATATATATCAATTTTTTCATCATGGGTGTCATTCTCATGGTTTTCGCGGGTGTTGAAGTTGATAGTGCTGTCGAAATGTAAATCCAAGGTGGCGGCTGCCATAGGTATCAATTTTTTCATCATGGCTGTCATTTTCATGGTTTTCGAGGGTGTTGAAGCCGATAGTGCTGTCGAAATGTAAATCCAGGATGGCGGCTGAATTAGGTACCAATTTTTTCATCATGGGTGTCATTTTCACGGTTTTCGAGGGTGTTGAAACCAATAGTACTGTCGAAATGTAAATCCAAGATGTCGGCTGCAATAGATATCAATTTTTTCATCTTGGGTGTCATTTTTATGGTTTTCGAGGGTGTTGAAGCCGATAGTGCTGTCGAAATGTAAATCCAAGATGGCGGCTGCAACAGGTATCAATTTTTTCATCATGGGTTTCATTTTCTAAGTTTTCGAGAGAGTTGAAGCCGATAGGGTTGTCGAAATGTAAATCCAAGATGGCGGCTGCAATATATATCAATTTTTTCATCATGGGTGTCATTCTCTTGGTTTTGGCGGGTTTTGAAGCTAATAGTGCTGTCGAAATGTAAATTCAAGGTGGCGGCTGCCATAGGTATCAATTTTTTCATCATGGATGTCATTTTCATGGGTTTTGAGGGTGTTGAAGCCGATAGTACTGTTTAAATGTAAATCCAAGATGGCGGCTGAAGTAGGTACCAATTTTTTCATCATGGGTGTCATTTTTATGGTTTTCGAGGGTGTTGAAGCCGATAGTGCTGTCGAAATGTATTTAAACTACTTTAAAAAATTCCGTATAATCATGTTATACGTAATTTTTTTAATGCGCTTAAGGCATGCCCAATTGGATTGACCAATTTTTTTAATATTTTGAATCAGTCATTAACGAGAGTTATACTGCCGTCTGTTGAAATCAATGACATTTTTCTGACACTTGTTTTTTTTTTATAAAAGAGGGGCAAACGAGCATGCGGCTCACTTGATGATAAGTGACTTCCGCCACCCATGAACAACCGCAACACCAAGGGAATGCAGGTGCGTGCAGGTTTTTTAAAAAAGAGTTGACTCTTTTCTTGAAAGTTTCCAAGTCGTATCGTTCGAGAAAATTGCCGGTGATAGTCGATTCCACAAATAAATTGCGTGAGGAAGGAAACTTCTGGTAAATCAAATCAATCTCTTAACTTCTCATAGTCACCTATTACATTACCCACGGTACTGAAAAGGAAGATAGATCCTCGCCACCATACGGCCAGTCATAATAGATTTTCATCGTCATCTATTGATGCAGCTTGCCAGTGAAACAGACTCGTATGCCATGACATCAATAACTGATATAGTAATATATCATGACATATAACTGATACAAGTTGCGTATATGCCAAATTAAGAGTAGGTACCCTTAACCGACGAGCATTTAAGCGTAGGATCATGCCAAATGGAAGTCCGAGTCTCTGCCAACCCCTCTGGGTGACAGGCGTGAGTGTTTATGTTATGTTTCCTGTCGGTCTGTCTCTCTGTTCGTCCGTATGTCACAAAACTTTTACTCGTAGGCGCAATGAGTTACAAACGTAATTATGGTGTAGAATTTTGTTTTTTACCCTAGCATGTGGAATGTCCTTTTCTAGAGCTCACTGAATAGGTAACCTGACCACTAACGTTGATTTCTTACAACTTATCGGTTAACAAAGTAAGAATATGAAAATATACGTTACTTGCTAAAAATATTGCTTATTTGTTACGGGGTCTATCTCCAAAACTGAACTTGTTAAGGTGCTGTTAAGCTAGGTGCCACAGAATTAGTCTTCAAACAAATTCTGGGACACCTAGCCTAAGTAATATTCTTCTTCTTCTTTCGTCATCGGCCGTAAAAGTTATTTTGCTGGAGATATGCCTCACCCGTTGTGTTGCGCCTGCGACCGTGCGACTAGCAATCTACAATCACGAAATGTGTTGCTTGAAGACTAATCACAGTACATTTTTTTTTATTTACCTTCCCTAAGTATATCATTGTAACTGCAAGACGTCAACCGAACTACATGTTTAATAGTTCTAAGCTGTGCACATAATTTCTCACCTGAACTATCTTTTTCCAAGAGGTTGTTAAATGAACTGACAATCGCAGTGCCTGAATTCCCGCGCCTTTAACGATGCTGCCAGGCGCTGGTCTGTTTTTACACGCTTTTACTAGCTTGGTATGTATCTATATAACAGAATTTTTTTAATTCATCCACTTCAAAATGTTGATGTTTGATGTCACTTGCTTTAAATATTTTTGTTGATATCTGTAAAATTTGCGTCTTCATAAAAATATCTAAAAAAAAGCACCCCACACTTTTTTACAATAAAATTATTTTTTCATGTTAATCACTATTTTCTTATTTTAAACTTATTGAAAATTATTTTCTACTTTTTAGTTAAGTTATCTACAAAAGCGTGTTTAATTTATATTTAAATCAATAAACGGAAACCCAATATAAAAAAGGACAGATTGAAACATTTATTTGAACAACTTACAATATTGAGAAACATAGAAATCCGTACAAATTAAAAACTGGTAATTACTCAGTTGTGTGATGTCAAAATATATCCCGGCTCAGTGATAATATCCGGGGTACCACTTCTTTATTCAAATGGTACTACACCACTAGTTTTCAGTCGGGACCAAAAGCTACGGTCCCGACTCCGGTTTTATACGTGGTAGAGCCGTGTTGCAGCTATATTAGATATAGTTGTAGCACAAATGGGTCGGCTCCGGAGAAGAACCACGCTCTCACAGAATACCAGCGTGAAATAGCAGCTTAACACTTCTGTGTTTCGTATGGTGAGTGTAGAGAACCGGACACCCTTTTTACTGGAAAAGAGGCATTTCATCTTAGTCCTCACGGGTGACAACGCATCTGCATTTTGATTCTTTATTGAGGGTAGATGTAGATGTCTATAGGTCCCAGCAACCACTTACCATCAGGTGTACTGTGCTTGTCTCTCTATCCTATAAAAAAAAATAGAGCACGGCCCTATTAACTAAAATGCCGGCATTATATAAGACAGTTTGGAAGCGATCAGCTCATTTCCAGGGGATATTATCAGGCGTTTATCCAATTATACATATTATAGTAACATTTTTCGTACATTCGTCTATACATAGGTATCGGTAAAATTGAAGTGTCTGTCTGTAATAACGAAATAACTGCGTTATATTGAGCTGAGGAAGTTCATGGTATGCTTGACAGTAAGACATGAATAACCATTTTTAAAATGTTTGTCTTTCAGTCGGTGAGTGTGCCTGTCTGTCCGTCCGGGCTAATTTTCAAAATAGCAGATACAGAGTAGGCAGCAGTGATCATGGCTATATTTGATCCGAAAAACATAGTTAAAAAAAAACAAATGTTGATAAAATAGAAATAGTTTTAAGATAATTTGATTATAAATAGATCCTTACCAGGCGAAGCCAGGGCGAGTGGCTTAAAATTTTTAAATTTAGTAATAGAGCCCGTGTTTTCTGCCGACTTCCAAAAAGGAGACGGTACTCAATTCGAGTGTATGTTTTTTTATGTGTTACCTCATAACTTTTTACTGGGTGAACCGATTTCGATGATTCTTTTTCATTTGAAAGCTGGTACTTCTCGTGTAGTCTCATATGAATTTGATCAACGTCAGACCAATAGTTTTTGAGTTATTCTTAATAACTTAGACTGAAGTCGGCAGTACAAAATTTTTAATTTTAAATTATATTATAATTTTCTCGACCTCTATGGTGTAGTGATCGTAAATGCGACTACTGATCACGAGGTTCTGGGTTCTCCAAACCCGGGCCGAGTCAAAATCAGTTGTTGGACTTTTCTGTCAAGTAATTCTCAGGAGCAGCTCGAAGTCAAAAACTTGCTGGTAGGTGATTCACCGCCATGCTTCGAAAAACACGTACCTAAATTTTACATATATATATATATATATATTGCTATATATATATATATATATATATATATATATATATATATATATATACCAATGTAAATATTTTTAATATTTTGTGTTAAGGGGACTACAGGAGCTAAACGCAAGATTTATATTGCCTTAAAGTATATCATCCAATGCAGTAAACAAAATCAGAAAAATATATGATATTTTTTAGTATATATGCTAGTTAGATAGTGTGATGAAAACATGATACTACTAATTTGATACGATAGAAAAAAATCATAAAGATACCTCTAAAATTTTTTTAACGAGTAAAAACCATACTAATATACATGCAATCATTTTGATTTTTTGTCAGAATATTCTACAAGCAAGATATTAACGTAATAGTGTTTTAATTTTTTAATAAAATTTATAGATTTTCTTTAAATCGCAATTTCTTATTTCTGAAATAGTACCGACACTGCTGGCCGAGGCCCGATGCTATACAGACGTGTCGCTCTCTTTGCCGCATTATTTACGTAAACATTGTTTAATGTTTTTATACATATAATTTTATTTTTAAATTCATTGTTTCATATTCATAAATATTTTTCTTTTCATAAATATTCCTCTTTCGTGTAAATATAAAATATTTTTAGTTTAGATTAATTTAAATTAAGTTAATAATTATAATTGGTAAATATGGGAAATAAAAATTAAACCCGTTACGAAGACTAAAATAGTTCACATAACTCAAACGCCCAACATATGAACGATATTAAAAGGTAAGAACATTTTATTATTACTAAATATTTATTTTTATAACAATAAACTTATGATTTGGAAACGTAGTGTATACCTGAGTACCTGGGTTCGATTCCAGGAATATGAAGTCAAATTTTATTTTTTATTTAAAGTATTACATATTTAGAGAAATTTATTAAATAGTAACTAAAAAAACATACTTATTTTTATAACAATGAACCTATGAATTTAGGAAACTTAGTGTATTACAGTAGCGCATTTTGTAGAATTATGGATTTGCAGTTTGCACTCGAGAGTACCTGGGATCGATTCCATGAATAAATTTTCTTTTTTCCTTTTTATGTAAAGTATTACATATTTAGAGAAATTTATTAAATACTTTTATAAATAATAACTAAAAAAACATATTTATTTTTATAAGAATAAACCTATATTTTGCAGTTTGCACTCGAGAGTGCCCGGGTTCGATTCCAGGAATATGACGTCAAATTTTCATTTTTATTTTTTACTTTAAGTATTACATGTTTAGATAATTTTATTAATTACTTTTATAAATAATAACTAAAAAAACGTTTGAAATGTAATTATTTTTTACAGGAGAAAGAAAGTTGAAAATATCAACACGAAAGTTAGTATTTCCAATGTAGGTACTTACCTACCTAAAACTTTTCTAAGCTACAATAACAATAAAATAAAACTAAATATGCCTAATGTTTTTGTTAAAAAACCGCGGGTTATTGATAAATTAACAAATAGGCATGACGAAATAACAGAATAATCTGTAAGAGTTTAGGTTTATCGATTTTATTTATAAGTAGGAATTATAATTATGTATGAATGTTAGGTATTTTGCTTGTAGCTTAACAATTTTTCAGAAGGAAATACAAAAAATAAACGAAATGCAAATTTTTATTACGTATCTTGTGGACCATAGAACTATAATATTTAGAATTGACATCTACATAATTTGAAATATTCAATTTTTTGCATAGATTGGAAACAGTACCACAGGAAAATCATCATTGTGAAGTTATTGATATAAGTAAACATTATCCATCGAAGCGTGTACTGGAAGAAGCCTATAGTACACAAGTAATATTCATAACATCAGCCTTACTTATTTACTTATCTTCACGCACAATCCCTGACGGGGTAGCCAGAGAGAACAGATCGCCAAGTGTCACGATCCTTACATATCTCTTTCGCTTCTTTCAGATTCATTATCTTCTTCATACATGCACGTCTAGGTATCCGAGTACTCTTGACCCTACCCTCAGCCGCACGTTGTAATGTAACATGCCTAGCCACAAACACACACACACGCACACGCCAACACACACGCATACACACGCACACACACTCACACACAGACACACATACATTGGCATATATTTCTCAATTTTTATATTTAATAATTTGAAAACTAGATGTTGTTATCATTGTAGCACTTACAACTGTAAGTATGTACTTACTTATTATATACCTACTATTACAGGGATTGAGACTGTTACTCCCTAACGCAGGTTATTCTGTAACCTAGCTAGGAGAACAGAGCTACATCCACTAGATTGAATATAATATTTTATAGTTAGTACAAACGATGTAATGTCCTACCCATATACTACAATCACTTTTATATAAATAAAGTTTATTACTATTATTATATAAATAAAAATAATTTAATTTTCATCGAATCAGTTTTATTTAAAAATCACCCACATCCTTAAAATTTCAAGTAACATTAAATTAAAAATATATATAATAATTTCGTTGTCCCATCTATTTCTTTGTTAGATCTTTATCTTTACCTGCGTTTCGTCTATTATAACACTCCGGCGTAACTTCGTTAGTGTTAAACCTCAATGTCGTTAGATGGCGCTCACATGGGTTGTGCAAATGTGTGCGTGCATAATTCAAGGTCACTTGGCTCTTGTAGTCCTCTTAATATAATTTAATACATTTTATATTTTGTAGTTTAAGCTACTCTATAGATGGCGCTATAATAAGCAGTCACTTAATTACAATTTCAACACTAGTTAAGCTTACTACTACTTTCAACCTAGTAAGGTTACTACAAAATTTGAAGAATATTAGTAGCATTCTATAAAGTACGGTATTTACGGTGCAGATTTTTATTACGATACTTCGCGTTCCTTTGCGGCAGTGCACACAATGTAGTTTTGGCATCGGATCGGTGTATACCTTAGTAGGTAGTGTATATGCATTTATGTCAAGATTTATTTCGGTAGGTACATTATTAATGATTATTAAAAAACATGGAAACCTGCATGTCTGAGAAATTAGAAAAGATAAATATTTCGAAGACATGTGAAGTTCGCCAACACGCATTGGGGCAGCGTAGCGGACATTTCCTTGCCCTAAAAACCCTTTCAGAAATGAAAGGAAGCCTGTGCCCAGCAGTGGGACGTATATAGGCTGTAACTTTACTTTTACTTAACTTTAAATAACATGGATACATAAAGCAAATTTCACTTTGTATATAAGTGCGATCTTTGTGCTAAATCTAGTTAACAATAACTGTTTTAAGCATGTTGCTTCTTAGCAAGTTTTATAAAATTGCAATAGATGGCGCTATACTAGATGTAGCTATATGGACCAATTTAAGTTTTAGATTTAGTTCTTGTGCTAATATATTAATATTATAGCCATAGTCTAGCTATAGAATATTGTTTAAATTATATATATTTTGTAATTACATAAAACAATAATATTCCGTATTAAGTATTATTATCTTATCGGAATATCGAAATCATTAAAATATTATAATTAAATTCTAGCATTTTCATTAAATGAAATAACAGTCGTATTTGTAGTATATATAGAATAACTACGTATATACCTGTAAAAGTATTTTATCAAATGTTTAGTGTTCTAGAAATTGAAATTATTATACCTACGCTGAATTAGTGGAAAACAAGACTAATTTCGTTAGGTTATTATAGTAACGATAGATGGCAGATATAGTATTTTGCATCGCGAATATGTTTGCTTACTGTAGCGTCGGCTGTGGATGGCATTGTCTGAGTTGAAATTGAAATAAAATTCTGCAGATCCAAGGCCATAGGAAAGGGCATATTGGAAAGCCTAAAAAGAAATAAATAACAACGAAAAGATACCATCATGAAAGTGTTCATATTAAACAAATCTATAGGTACACTAATTGACAATAGCGAAGGCAGGTAAGCGGTGGTGTTTTAAGCGGTATTCTTATCTTAATGTGTACTTAACGTCACTCAGGATGGGATTACAATTTGTAATTGCCTTGTTCATCAATTTCTAGGACACGCAAATATTATAGAAACGAACAAATTTCTGAAAATGTAGGTGAAACTATAGAAGAAAGCAAGTCTAACGCGACTCTTCAAAAGATTGAACCACAGAGGAAAATGTTTAAAAGCCTAGAAATTCTGAAAAGAAAACAGAGCATTGTCACTATAGACTTAACTGGTGATGATGGAAATTGAACTCCACCTGCATATTAAACAGTCAACTGCTATGAATAAATAGTTCAACAAAAAACAGTTTTGCTCGTTTAAATAGTATTCTTCCCCAATTGAAATTTCGAGCAACGGTCCCTTAGATACACAGTTCGTTATATCATCAAAGACCAATGCTGAACATAAGATTATCCCATAGATTTCCTTATAGCTGGAATGTTTGTCATGATGATGGCATGCACGATTTTTTCTGCTACCAGGGCGGCGCCTCTTACGAATGAGCTGAAATATTTAACAGATTTAATAGCGGGGAAAGTTAATTTGTTAGAAAAGTGTAAAGATTAATGTTACTTTCTGAAATATTTTATATTGATTAGATTAGAAATGGATAAACCAAACTACGAATATTTCTAAAAGTAGAAGAATTAAAAATGTTAATTTATTATAGGGAATACTGAGCACTTACTGTTTGATCAATATATGCATAATCTAGAAAAGGGAAAACTTTTATTTATCTATTTATTTGACCATTGTAACCATCGATATATATGTACTACGTACTAGATTGCGCATTCCGAACATACACTATGTTCAACTGAACTGTACTGCAATTCGTAGTGTGTCATTTAGTGTGGTTTCAATCACCTGTCGGAAATATCTGCGAACCTCGCTGGAATGCGCTTCCCCTCGCGCTTCCCCGCACCTCCGCCCGTTATCGTCTATCCAGTACCGTTGCCAACGCAAGCGCCGACGCACGTGTATTAATCTCGCTTTCGTAATCGCATTATTGTTTATTGTTTCTCTGTTTGGTGAAATATTACTATTATTACAATAGACTACTTACAAGATGGGTAAGACTATACATAGTGCCGAGCGGAATTTAGTGCTCAAAGTAATTAAATTTTTTGATAATGAAAAACAACGAGGCTGTTTCAGTATCCCGGTTGAACAAGCAACAAAAAGGGCATGTGCAGCAACTGGTTTATCTAAATCGACCATAATGAAAATAAAAAGTGAAGCAAAAAAGTTACAAGTTTTGTCAGAATCAACTAAAGAGGCAAATGTTCAGGAAGAGATGACGTCCTTCGAAGAAGACCCACAACCTAGTACGTCAGCTTCAGTTACCACGGACACTATTATGCTCTCGACACCAGGGAAGAAGCGTAAAATATACAAGACCACTTTTGAAAATGACAGTACTTAATTGTTTTAAATTAGAATTTTAATGTTAAATACCTGCTAATTAAATGGCTCGAAAATTATTTGATTTTAATTTATTATACTTACCCTAGAATAGAAACTAATAAAAAAAGCATTTCTAAGAACAAACTTTTATACTTAATATGGTTTCTTGCATTTACTTTTTCCGGTATAAAAGCGTTACATTGATATATACAAATAGTTTTATTTTTAATAGGAATGTATTTTTTTATTTTAAATTTATTTTAAGGCGTTGTATAGAAGTATAAAAATAAATAGGCGCACAAAAAATATATTTCATTTTTGCATCTCGATTTTTTTTTTGCTATCTCTCCATATTGCATGACGTCATCAAGCCAGGTTCGCAGATATTTCCGACAGGTTATACTAGTAGTTAGTCTGTGGTGGCGCAACTGCCAGGGGGGGTACAGTTCACAGAACACTATTACTCCTAACGGAGGTACAGTTCCATAGTAATGCATTTTGTTATAGAAAGTAACGCCATCAAGTGTATGATACGGGTCATAATTTCCTCAGTTTAGTTAGTTTAATACTCACTAGATGGCTTTAATATCTTTGTCACCTGTCCATTAAAATTAGTTTTACTTATCTTATAAATTATAAACTATATATTTTGTAATATGTATGCATGACAAATAAAAGTTGTTTAATCCGTGATTTATAAAGTACATATAAATTAAACGTTCCGATTATATTTATGTTCGATTGAAATGATTAGTCTGTACTACAAGCTCTGTAGCCGAAAATATAAATGTATCTGTATCTGCTGTTGCGAAAAAAATAACCTAAATTATTACATATTTTTATGAAATTAAAAAAGAAAAAGTTTCAAAGTTAATTTTTCATCAATTAGATATTATTTTAAACGGGAATGTTTCAAACCATTTTCAAAGTGAATCGAGTTCGTTTTGTTTAACTTTTCTAAGCCAAATTCAAAAGGTTGATGTCGATTTAGTTAATTTCGTATTTCGTAGAACAATTACTTAAGTGTGGTGTTACTAGCCAGTGAATATTTAGTTTATGGTGATTTATTAGAGTCGTTTTACTTAATGAAAATGTTTTACGAATAATACTGGGTTGCTGAAAACGGTGTGTTCTAAGATGCTTCCATAATCATCTAAAATTGAGTGCCCAAGTTTATTTCTGTGTATCTAATAACTGTTAATAATATATTTAAATTTCTGAAAATAATTGTTTTATTTCTGTTTGGTCAAATTAACCGTGTGCCATTACAATTTTCTACTTATGTATGAATGCATAGCTAATTGTTAACTTTAATCTTACTCTTAAGCTTTGTGTTATTAAATTTTTATAAATTCCAATATGTACCTATTATATTAATTTATTACTATTTCCATTTCAACTTTTTACGAATGTAGAATGTAATTTCTACATTCGTAGAAAATTGGAATGGAAATAGTAATATAAGTTTAAAATATATAGAATATTGAATGCGAGGGTAGGCAAAGAGCATTGTACATATACACACGCACACATTCACAGAGTGCTCTCGTGTGAGTGAATTGGTATATATACACACATATAAATATTATAGTTGGCGTAACAATCATCAGGTGGCGCTGTTTCCAAGGAGCACCAGTTTTACTCGCAAGAGGGCTCTCTTCTTCCTTATATATTACTATACTCTTTGGCAACTGCGTATGCGCGACTCTACTATCTCCCGCGCATGCGCGAAGACATAAGAGTAGTGCACATTTTTTGTTTAGAATAGCTTCTCTAGTACGTAGTACATATAACTGAATGATTGTAACAAATAAATTCCCTTTAATCCTAACTAGCGACATCTGTTGAGCGTAAGAATATTAGCCCACGTAGGCAGGAGTGATGGCAACCGCAGGTTTTTTTTAAATTAAAATCGTTTTTTTTTTAAATAAAGCAATGTGGCAAATCAACTTACAGGCCACCTGATGCTAAGTGGCTACTGCAAACCATGAACACCTGCAGCAAACTTCTAATAAAAGATTTCGATTAAGAATCAAAATGCAGACGCCCTTAAGGACTAATTATATAAAAAGATGGAATGCCTCTTTTTAAGTAAAACGGGTCCCCGGTTCTCTACAGTCACCATACTAAACACAGCAGCATTAAGTTGCTATTTCACGCTGGTATTCTGTGAAAACGTGGTCCTTCCCCGGTCGAGCCGACCCATTCGTGCTACAACTATAATATATCTGCAGTGTGGCTCTACCATGTAAAAATAAAACAAAGGTAACATATTAAAAAAAGGGATCATCAAAATCATTTCACGATCGATCATTTCATGATATAGCGTAACATACATACAAGAAAGCCTACAGACTCCAACAACAACAAGACAACCCTCCTTTCTTTTGAAGTCGGCTAAAACTATTGAAAATTTCATTTGAAATGGGTGTCAAGTACTCTATTGTTCCTCAAACGAATATTCGTACAAGTGTATCGAGTTGAAAGCTACAACAGTGAGCCGTTGAAAGCAAACTCGTGTCCGACCAGTAAAGAAGCGACGATTAAGGAATTGAACACCGTAACAATTTAGTTCTCCGTAGTGCTGGCTTAGACCGAGTACAGACTGGAGAGGTACAATATTTTACCGTAAATTACATACTTATTGAATATTTAAAAAACATATGTTAAAGGACATACTAGGTAAGACACATCATTTTTTATTATTTACGTTGATCGAAGCTAATTAATTTTAACACTATTTAGGCCTTACAAATTCCTAGTCCTCAGTTGTGGCAACTAATGTGCATTTGAATCGAGAATAAATGTAAGTGTGGGCTACAGCATCCACTTACCATAAGGTGGACTGTGTGCTCGTTTATCACCATTATAATATAAAAAAAGGTTTCTTCGCGATATCTTCCTTCCGATCTTCACCGATCTAGCTATTTTAACCGACTTCGAAAAAAGAAAGTAATACTCAATTCGACTGTATTTTTCATGTGTGTTATCTCAGAACTTTTTTCTAGCTGAATTGATTTTGATGATTTTTATTAAAGAGCTGGTGCTTCTCATGTGCTCCCATATAAATTTGATCAAGTGTTTGCAAGTAGACAAAGGGACGCGTACTCGGTGTGGATTCGGTACTCGGCCGATTCGGCCATTTTTTAAGGTTTGGCCGAGCACCGAGTATTAACGGCCGAGTACCGAGTACTGACCTTACTTATATTCCAGAGAAAATAAAGACAAAAAGCCAGTTTTTATCATTATTATTACATTAGACACATTAAAACATCAGGAACATGATAAGCAGCAGAAATATTTAGAACGTACATAAGAATCTATAATAGAAAGTATTATTACTAATATTTAAAATTTAATAGAGGAAGATTGTGATGCAAAAAGACTAGTTTTACGGCCCCATTTGGGTCTAGTTTGTAAGGGAAATAACCGCACGCCGACCGCTACTGCGTTTTTTTAAAGCCGAGTATTCGGCAGAGTACTCGGCTATTCTAGGCCGAGTATCCGGTGGCCGAGTACTCGGCGAAATGTCTATTTTCAAGTAGTTTTCGAGTTACCCTTAATAATGCGTATTTAATTGACTTCGACTACATTAATGATGTTCTCGTTATATTTATATTGAAGTCGGTTGCACAACATTTTTAATTTTACCACTTGTATGTCTGATAGTTACAGCGCCATCTATCGGAAGTATTAGGCATTTCCCATAGTCACCTCTAACGACCCCATAATATATTAAAAATAAAGTAAAATGATGTTTCTTACCTAGTCAGAAGAACACCTCCCGCCCACCTACTAGTGCTGTTGGGTAAAAGTGGTGACGAGAATTGAGATTATTGGTGCCGGACAAAGTGATCGAGGGAGGGCGGGAGGTGCTCTTCAAACTATGTAAGACACATCATTTTATTTTATTGCTCCGATCTTAGATACTTACTTAATTTTTAACATCTTTTATGTAATGGATTTAGGCAAAATAACGTCTGATTCCGTTTGTTTAAAAATATGTTATGGACAACATATTTTTAATTTCTTAGACATGGATGTTAAGGTTTATATTGGTAGAGCCATTCTGAAGCTATATTATAGCTGCAGCACGAATGTGTCGACTTGACAAGGGAACACGCTCTCACAGAAAATCAAGGTAAAACAATAATGCTGTGTTTCGTATCGCGAGTGTAGAGATCCGGAGAATATTTTTACTGATAAAGAGAGTTTCTATCATAGTCTACAGAGGTGAAAACGCATCTGCATTTTGATCATTTAGATGTCTATGGGACGCAGCATCAATTTACCATCAGATGGACTGTGTGCTCACTTGTCACCCTTAAAAGAAACGAAAAGGTTTCTTCGCGATATTTTCCTTCAACGCTAAGTTCGTACTTAATTAAATATTGGTACTGACAATGATCAAATTCGGTTAAATCGAATCCTATAAAAATCATAAAATACTTTTTATGTTTCGTACAAAATTAGATGAAACTAAAAGAACTTTTAATTTTAAATTAATGTAAGGAGCGCTAAGCTTTACCTCAACGGTGTTGTACTCGGTCTCAGTGACCCGTATCGCCTCGTTGGGTCCTCTTACATGTGGGCTCATTCCATCCTCGCAACTGCCAGACACCGGCATTGAGAGCTCTAAGTGCTTTTAAGATGTTGTGGATATTTTACGCGTTTCTCTTTATTGTAAGTATTTGAACATTTTAAGTAAACTAGCGTTTGGAATTTTACATGTTATTTAATAATCCACTCTTGTTTTTTTTCGAAGGCTACTGATTTATTAAAATTTATAGGTATCACTAAGTAAGGTTTGGTTTATGAATTATGATGGAATAAGAAATACGTACTGCTAAATAAAATTTTCTTAATTCTTTTAGTCATTACATTTCCTCGAATTAATTGTTGTTTGCGAGCATCTCTGGCATTTCAGAATTAGACTTGATTCTTTGTTACTTTTAACAATACATTTGAATGATATTTAAAAAAAAACATTTAATACTATTATTACGTCTTTGTCTTTCATTAGTACCAATTATTAAAAAAATGCGTTTTCTTTGCGTTTATGTCTAGTATAAATAAATAAACAAACGTATCATCATCATCATCATCAGCCTGCGGCAGTCCACTGCTGGACATAGGCGATACAAATGAATCGTGGCGGGCAATGTGGTCGAGCAATCTATGTAGAATAAAAAATAGCTTTTTTATAACATTGTTTTAATTTTAGCGATTATTTTGTATGTAAAATCATGTTACGATGTGTAATGTTATGTTTAAGTGTGCAAAAATATACAAACTCGTTTGTTTATAGGCACTTAAAATATTGATTTAAAGTTTTTGTTGCTACGGACATTTTATATATTTACAGGTTAAATCTGTTACGTCAGAGAAGGAAATATTTAATAGTAATGGATGGCGACCAATAACTAGGGAAAGAGTTTTAAGCGGTTTCGATGACAGCATAATTCCTAATCTTAATTTTAAACAAGAATACCATCAAAACACAAATAATTTCGGCTTGGAAAAATATAATCTAGAGGATCAAGAAAATTTCAGAAATTTATTTGAACCTGGCTCCGTGACTTTTTCCGGAGCTATCGCAAAAAATAAATTTGGACAAGGTAAATTAACTTCGGATTAAATATATTTCTAACGTGGATCTATAACACATATAATAATAAGTTTAATGTATCTGCGCAGCACTCGCATTCTATTCCCTAACTTTCATAGAATAGAATGGAATATAACATTTAACTCTTATTGAATTGTCATTTTTAACTTTTACCACTGGTTCGGAAAAAACCTCTGCCCTGGGAAGAACCAGCCAGAAACCCAGCGGGACTTCTTTAGGAAAAAGCATACAATATAATATTTATACAATTCTTATGAAAACATTTAGAAACAGCATGGTAGCGGTCACCTCATTCCCAGGAGTTATTATCAGTCATGTACTCTTTAGTAGTATAATAACCCTTACTAGACAATTTTTGCTAAATAAATATTTTAAACCTTTTCCGCATATATTCTGGGACTTTGTTGTAAAAGCGCATACATTGCCCCATGAAGGAATTACTGACTCTTTGGAGTGGAGTAACTTGTGCTTGTTATTATTATTTACAGAACGTACATTAGAGTTTTTAATAAAACTATTTTTGTTTTTGTGAACGTAGATAAAATTTTCGTAAATATGCTTAGAGACCAAAGTTAATATATTTATTTCTTTAATTTTTTCTCTGAGAGACTCTCTCGGTTTTAAGTTGCAACACACCCTGAGAGAGATCAGGCATATGATTAACGTATTACGATTTGAATTCAGTCGATGGATAAGATGGCTCAGAATCGGACTTTATGGCGATTTATAGGGGAGTAGGTTTAGCAGTGAACTTGTGATGTATGTGGTAAATAAAGTACTCTCTGGCGAGGCACCTCTTCTGCTTACTAAGTTATTATTAGTAATAACTAACTCTGGGAGGGCATCACATGCTATCACTTATTTCTGCCACGCAACAGTGTACCCACTGCTGTTTCTGGATTTTAAAGATGTAAGATGCCAATATGTATATACAGAATGAGAGGTAGATGTGTGATGTTTTTATAGGATAGGGCAACAAACGAGCACACAGTCCACCTGATAATAAGTGGTTGCTGTGATCCATAGACATCTACATCTATCCTCAATAAAGAATCAAAATTCAGATGCGTCGTCACCCATGAGAACTAAGATGTAGTGCCTCGTTTCCAGTAAAAAGGGTCTCCGGTTCTCTACACTCATCATACGAAACACAGCAGTGTTAAGCTGCTATTTCACGCTGTTATTTTATGAGAGCGTGGTCCTTCCCCGGTCGAGCCGATTCATTCGTGCTACAACTATACTATTAATATACATAGCTGCAGCATGGCTCTACCACGTATAACAGGTGACAATTTATCTTTGGCCTTTGTTATAAGATGGTTGCGAATGCTCTATAAAATATTTAAAAAATGCAGATCTCAACAGAATATTTGGTTAATGATTTAATTTTGTTCCAGGTGTAAACAGAGATGATCATACAAAAAATAACAATTTTAAAATTATTTCAACTACTGAAAGACATCGAACATCTAAAGATATTTCTAGCAAAGCTTTCTATAACGTTGTCAATGACGTTATATCTATTCAAAATAAGACTAGACCTAACAGTATGGATGCCGTCACCCAACAAGGAGATATATATAAAGCTAAACTAGATTCAAATAAATATGAAGTAAATGAAGATAATGAAGACGAGGAATTTCTAAAAGGCGATGGAAGTAATTTTAACGTTAATAAAGATTTAGATAATCTATATTATACAGTCAACAAAACGTTCCCAGTTGACAGAGATAATAATAAAAACTATTTTACAAGTAAACTCTTAAACATACTTTCTAATTACAATATTAGAGTAAACGATGTTTTACCAAACTACGAACTATCCCGAGAAACAACTAGACGCAGTCCGCCTAAACAAGAATTTTTACTTTTGCCTATTCCCATTAGATATTCTAGCAGATATAACAACCTTAATCACGTAACAGTTGATCCCTTGTTAGCCGTGTTCCTGTCTAACTACGGTTACTACATACCGGGTCAGTACGGCTTACACAACAATTATCAAAATTTGTACGGTTACTTGGCCTCAAATAACATACATAATAATAAGCCTTTTGGTTCTTATAAAATATTTGCGGACACTGATTCATCTAATTGATTATCCAGGTTAACTTTTTTGCAAGAAAACAAAGCGTAGCATGTTATTATAAAACTTAATTAGGGTAGTAGAATCTCAAGTCAATTCTCAATCTGAGATCAAGTCTCAATTGATTTACTCTATCAGCTGTGAAAATGTAATTTTCCTATAGAAAGTGTATTTTAAGTAATCGAATAGCGGTGATGTAAGCGAAGATGGTAAAATGCACTGACTATATTATATTATATATATTATATATGGTATAATAATCGGATGGAAAGACAAAATAGCAATGAACGACAAGATCGTTTTATTATCAAAAATTATTTATTTATTTATTTCCTACAAAAATTTATCTAGGACACTTTTTTGGACTTCGGTTATAAATTGCTCTTAGAACTATATTCTGCAAAACAAAGATAGTTTCAATGTCATTCGCATTACCATAGCAGAGAAGACATAATGCTATAGAAAAAACTAAAATATGCTACTAATCGATATGTTTCAACATGTAATGGTTTTCCGTTTTAAATAAAATTACATGTTTATAATTTTATGATAAAAATGTAATTTTATTTAAAAGAGAAAACCGACCAAGTTTCGAGGAACTGCGACATGTTTTTTTTAAAATTATATGATGTTATTGTTATCTTGTAAAGATGGTGCCTAGTGTCCGATCTTTACAGCAAGATATTTATAATTTGATTGCCATTGTTGGTTTAGCGACGGTAAACGCGACTGCTGATGTGGTCCCGTGTTTGATCCCCGGTCGGGTTGAAATGAATCCAGTTTCAAGGTAAAATATAATAAAAAACTTGGTTTTTTTATGCATGTTGATTAAAATTCATACTAAAAAAACTGGTTTTCTTGTTGGTTCCTTCTTCAGAGCTAACATGGGCAGGAGACAATTTTATCCCCGGCGAAAGGCGAAAATGTTTATCCCCTCGCTTAGTTTTATCCACCTTCGAGCATGGGCACACCGGTGCATATAATATCCGCAGTAGATAAAATGGAAGATAGACTTACTTAAATAGATTTTTTGTATGAATATAAACTTCAGCCCACGTCCAATGAACTAGGATAAAATTGTCCCTTTCAAATGTCAAAAAAGTATAATTTTTTATCTTTCATTTGGCCCCATGCTACGGACGGGGGATATACTAGTATGTCTACTCGTTATGTCAAACGGAGATATACTTCTCCCCGTTGCCGTGCTTAGGCATGAGGACAAGACAAGCAGCTCGAATAAGGAAGATGGCGGTGTTCCACTCCGTGCCTTGAGAAAGCACGTAAAGGCGTTGTTCCTGCGCCTGATCTTTCTTCGGTCGTGCTGGATTTCCGTTCCATCAAACTATGAGAGTAAGAAATATGTAGTGCACCTGTGTCTGTGGACACACTCGTGCACTATTTATCCTATCCTGAGATAGCTAGTCTCCTGTCAGTCGGGAGGCCACTGTTTGTTACAGCATTGATTTAAACTGCAAACACAAGAACTTTTAAGTGTTCTTGTCTGATATTTATGAGATTACGATCAATAAGTTTCCCTTTTAAATATTGAAGCTTTTAGCTTAAGCTGTTTGTGGATATAGCTCTTTATATTTCATTTTAATTTTACTTTTTAAGTACTATTTGTAAAATATACGTTTCTTAATAAAAAATTATTAAGTGTGTTTCAGTATTTTTATGTTTTCAAAATAAATTAAATAATACAATCTAATTGAAAACCTCTTCCGTTTTTCAATTCGGCTAAATAACCGGATGCGTCGTGTCCGTATTTGAATATTTTTAATAAATCACTAATCCCATTTTGGGATAGCTACTTGATTATGTTTTTCACCATCCGTTAAAGCCTATAAGTTAAGTTCACTGCTGTTTTGCGTATATGGACTATGAGAAAGCCTAGGCTTCTCCACAGATTGCCTCATAGGAGGATATTTGCCATGGTTACCAAACTTGGCAAGCGAGTTGAGAACCTCAGTTTTTTTTAGTTATTATTAGGAAGATGCTGTTGCCCATCTCCTGGTTTACTTTCCTCTCTCGCATCTTGAGACATCCACGAGGTACGATATAGTGTAGTAGATATTCTTACACCGCCACTACAAGGTCAGAAAATGTTTTTAATGATTATGTTTTCACTTAACAAACAAGCTTAATGTTCAAATAGTAATTTAAAAAAACCGACTTCGTTATAAAGTTTACTGAAAAAAACCTTGCCCTCCGTTGTTTGGTATTTACAGATGCAACATATAAATAAAATATCGCCATGTCGCTCCCACAATTATGACGAATTTAACACCTTTGGACCCGGGCGAGAATGGAATCACAGCGGAGCTTCTGAAAGCGGGTGGAATACCAGTACTTTATTTGGAGCTTTATATAGAGCTATGGAGCATAGGGCTATACTCGGGGTTTCTCTGCGTGATAGACTTAAACACGGCGATATCCGCAGTAGAACCAGAATAACCGACATAGCCGAACGGATTAGTAATCTGAAGTGGGTAGTACCCTCCTTCTGGGGCAGTCGGGTAAAAAGTAAATCTTTTGGTCTAAAATCTTTCTAAGGTCGCATGCACTGGTAAACGGTAGGGCGAGCGGCGTGTCTACTAGACCGAATAATACAGATTTAACAAGTTTTTTTTTTAATCGGATTAGTAGTTTTAACTGTGCCTCGGATATTTTTGTCTTATTTGTTTAAAGAAATAGGTACTCACTTCGGAATATTTTTTGGGTATTATGTTCATCGATAATTTTTTACAACGTTGTCCGATTTCAATGATAATAAATGGGTGATCTCACATATTTGGTCAAGATCTGATGATGGGATCCACGATAAGAATAACAAACTCCACAATTTTCAATGGCAACTGCACGAACTTTTTTTATAGACTAAGAGTGAAAAACGAACGCGTAGTCACAGTGATAAGTGGATGCTGTAACCCATACACACACACACACACTATATATATATATATATATATATATATATATATATATATATATATGTGTATATGTATATATATATATATATATATATATATATCCTAATTGCAGATCTGGTACTCTGTGAGAGCGTGGTCCTTCCCCAGTCGAGCCGACCCATTCGTGCTACAGCTATAATACTAACTAATGTAGCTGCAGCATGGCTCCACCACGTATGAAAAATTATAATTATGAATTATAAATTTATCTGTGTATAGTAGAGCCATGCTACAGCTATATTATGGTTGTTACACAAATGGGTTGGCTCAAACGGAAAAGGACCACGCTATCACATAATATCAGCGTATATTAGCATCTTAATGCTGCTATGTTTGGTATCACCATCAAGTCCTTTACAAGTCAACTGCTGAACATAGGTCTCCCCCAAGGAATGCCACAAAGCACGGTCCTGAGCCACCTGCATCCATCGACTTCCTGCATGTCTTACCAGGTCGTCACTCCATTTAGTGGGGGGACGCTCTACACTTCGCCTGCCGATACGAGGCTGCCACTCGAGCAACTTTCTTCCCCATCGGTTGCCGGTTCTTCGAGCTATATGGCCGGCCCATTGCCACTTCAGCATACTAATTATTTGGGCTATGTCGGTTACTCTGGTTCTACGGCATATATCCTCATTTTTAAATCTATCACGCAGAGAAACGCCAAGCATTGCCCTTTTCATAGCTCGCTGAGCGACTTTGAGCGTCCTCATACGGCCAGCAGTGAAGGACGTCTCAGATCCGTAGGTCAACACTAGCAACACGCACTGGTTGAACAACAATATAGTTTTGAGGTTCTGAGGTATGTCTAACGACAAGATATGTTGTAATCTCCCGAACGCTGCCCAGCCGAGTTGAATCCGTCGATTGACCTCTCGGTCGAAGTTGGACTTACCTAGTCGGACTATTTGTCCCAGGTAAATATATTCGACAACGACTTCGAGCTTAATGCTTCCAACAACTACCGGCATAGGTGTGACATGAACGTTAAACATGATTTTTGTTTTGTCCATGTTCATTTAAAGACCTATCTATTGGGAGACACTATTGAGGTCATTGAGCATCATCGAGCATATCGTCGGCAAATCGAAGGTGAGTGATGTACTCGCCATTGATGTTGACACCGTATCCTTTCCAGTACAGTAGTTTGAAAACGTCTTCCAATGCAGCGGTGAAGAGTTTCGGGGATATTACGTCACCCTGTCTTACACCTCTCTGCAGTTGCATAGGTTTCATACTCTGGTTCTGTACTCGGATAGCCATCGTAGCATAGTATCATGTTTGGAATGGTGAGTGAAGAAAACCGGAGATCCTATTTACTGGGTACGAGGCATTCCATCTTAGTTCTAAGGGTTGACAATAGTTGATTTTTATAGAAAATAAATGTAGATGTCTATGGGCCACAGCATTCACTTACCATCAGGTGGACTATGTGCTCGTTTGTCTACCCTTTCCTATAAAAAAAAATAATTGTTAATATAAATATTGGAATGAATTTTCTACCGACTTCTAAAAGGAGACGGTACTCAATTCGACTGTATGTTTTCTTTTATGTGTTCTACCTCATAACTTTTTACTGGGTGAACCGATTTCAATAACTCTTTTGTTATTTGAAAGCTGGTGCTTCACATGTGGTCATAAATTTGATTAAGGTCTGACCAATAGTTTTTGAGTTATTCTTAATAATTTATATTGAAGTCGGTTGTACAATAAAAATAAAAATGTAAATTATATTTGACGTGTGCCACAGGAATGGAACACAAAGTTTTATAGTCTGTAACTTAACCGTTACGTTTGGCAGGCGAATTAGCGATTGTCTCAACTCTGACGCTGCACAATCAAATAATCAGTGACCATTCCCGTTGAGCTGATTTTATTACTCCGATCCTAAGTTAATCAATTTTTAACATCTTTAATAGCTTTTTAAAAGGAGAAATAAGAGATGCCTGTTTCTTAAAGGTCTCTCAGTCGTAAAGAAGTAGTCCGAGGAAGAAAACTCCTAGTAAATCGCATAGTGGTGGACTGCCAAGCATCCAGATGGTGTGGATGGCATCCGGAATTTTGTTGCGATGTGTGTCAGTGGAATTTAACGGTTGAAATTAATCCAAAGAATTCCTCTGAGTACCCCCACGCTAAACGCGATAGAAAACGCAACGGAAAACGCAAACGAAAAATAAGGTCTAGTGGAAAAACTATTGGTATAGCCACGCTGCAACTGTAACGATCTTACTTATGTTACGTAGTACTGTTATTTATTCTGTGCTTATGTATACATATAAATAGAATTGTAATATCCGTCTGTAATATTGAAACTTGACTTCTATTAAGCTCATGGGTATTTGTATGGTATTAAGATATAAATAACCATTTAAAAAAAATTTCTCCACCTGTCAGTCTATCTGTAAGCGCTAATCTTCGGAATGGCTGAACTAATTGTGATGAAACTTTTTAACTTTTTAAACTCAGTGCCGGACCACTAAACAGCTCCTTCTCAAAACTCCGTCTCATTTCACAAGCCGATGTGGTGGATCCTTTACTATAAGGGCGGTCAAGCTATGGAACTCACTTCCACATGACATACGTGCTAGCTCTTCTCTTGATAATTTCGGAGCAGAGTAAAGAAACATTATCTATCAACTTAGAATTACAAATATTTACATATTTTATGTATTTATATATATAAATATATATATGTGTGTGTGTGTGTGTGTGTGTGTGTGTGTGTGTGTGTGTGTGTATATGTATATATTTATTATCTTTATTAATATATAATATGTATTTAAATCAATAGAAATAAGAAAATGAATTAGACTTATATTTTATACTTATATGTTAATTATTAAGTACGCACGCTGCTGCCTACATGCTTTATATATAAAACTATTTCTATTTCCCCATAGGTTTGCTGGAAGAGAACTCTTATTAGGGTTACGCTCGCCTTTGTACATCTTATTTAAATATTTAATAATTGTTACCAACTAACAGTGTGTACAATAAAGAATAAAGAAAGAACTTTACCAACAGTTAGAGGGCAATTCCAGGAGGGATCTAGGCTGTATTTTATCCGAATAACTTTAATACCTTTTTATGAAGAAAAAAAATGATTAGCCTAAATCTAAATAACGTCAAGTTAATAGATTGTATCTAGGCAAAGAGGAACGGGTGGATAGTAATATAAAATAAAAATGAAAACGTCGCATCTAAGCCTTAAGACAACCCTCATTAATTTATAATAATAGCATTCGTGGTCTATGAGCTTCTTTGAAATGTTAATTTTATTAAAGTTAGGCTCACTGAATTTTTGACGATGTCATTTTAACGACATCTTGCCAGAACTTACCTACTTTCATCAAGCAGTTGGACGTTGTTTGAAGGAAACATAACATTTCAGTATTTTTGCTGGAGGGCAACAAAAGATGTTAGAACGGAGATAATTATGAAGGATGGATGTTTTTAAACAACTTTACCTTCTCACTAGCCTACAAACCTAAAAACTTTTAAATGCTTGCAGGCGACACAAGTAGTTACAGACAATTGACCGTAACCACACAATAGATACTTAATAGTATTGGTATCGTAACTTAGTGCACAATATACTAGAGCCCGTCTAGTAATATATAGAAGTCTTTGCTACTAATTGGGTACAAAACGATGAAATTTAAAATCACACCCAAATTTATATTTTCAATTTAATTTTCTAAGCCTTTCATAAAGAAGCGGGAGATAATTCTTTTTCTCGTCTACCCACATTACACTATGTCATTTAGAAACCAATCAGGCGACTCTACACTGAAAGCCCGAACAGGCGTCCATACCACTTAATCCAGACTCCAGAGCACTCCGGCAAATGGATCTCATTTGCGAGCGGGGCGCGTCCCGTCGACTGCTAATTTAACTCGTCTGAGCACTAATACGTTAATTAATCGATCGAGTTGACTCCACACTTAGATAAGTGCGTTATACTTATTCCTTAATGACATTATTCACTTTCGCTCATTGGCTGTAATTTCAAGTAGTCCACTTATTTTAAATGTGACGTCATACCGCCTTATTTTTTTAAATACTAGCAATGCTTTTAACATTGCTAGTATTCGCTTAACCAATAAGTTTAAAATGCGAAATGGGTTCGACCCACGACCTTTTTTAGTTTGCAGTACGCAACCTGCCTGCACCAAATGAATGAATGAATTCATCTGTTATCTTGTCATTTTTTTACATGGGGAAATGCCTTAGCATATCCGCCTCAAGGTGCAAGGACGAGTTATGTCCGACTCACATTTACTAAAACCCCATGGTGTTTAACACGTTCGCCTCATATTTACGGGACCACGGGAACGCTTTCGCACATATCCGCGGTTCCACCAGCGCAAATCCTCGACACTAAGGCAAGCCAGGAACCCGTTTGGGAGAGTGCATGGACACCTGCAGCCAAGTTCAAAGAACTACGGATGCGTTGTTACCTTTGAGAACTAAGATAGAATGCTTCACAGACTGAAATTATATGAGCTCCCTATAGATAGTTTCAAACCTCTCCGCCTGGAACACAGTGGTACGAGCACTGATATTTGGCGGCATTATTTGGGAAGAGGGTTTTACCTACTCACACCGATTCCAAAAATTATCAAAAATTCCAAGGTTGAAGATAGACCAAGCCAAAACCATGCTCGGCTTATTGTAAGAACGCACACGCACTCATGCACACGTATGCATCTAAAATTAACCACCAACGTGGCTTAAGATGCATTTTAAGCCACGTTGGTGGTTGATTGATGTGTGCGTTCAGCAGACATTTATGGGCAGTTAAAGTAAGAAAGACGAAAGCTTTAAATGAAACCAATTTTACCGATTTTATTGAGTTTAATTATAACTTTTTAATTCTCGACTTTTCGGGTGCTTTACAGTACTCATAGTCACAAGGAGGACTTAGGTGTCCCGATGACATAGTTAGCCCGGTGACCTTCAGTGTTTTATTATTAAAATTAAAGAGTCAAAGGCACTTAAAAACTTAAAATTAAACGCGATAAAAGCCGTAAAATTAGTTTCAATTAATGTGTATGAGTATGTGTAAAGAAGTTTAGCTTGGTTTTGACGTAACTTGAAATGTACGCAGAACTCTTTCTTTGTCGATCTGAGAACCACACTAAGCTTATTGTCAGAACGCAGATTCCCACACACGTGTGCATTTAAAATCATTTACAGCCAACAACGTGATTTGATGATTCCTTATGTTTACGCATACACTACATATTAAATGAGACTAATTTTTATGCGTTTTATATTTTGTCGCTTTTTATTAATTGTCGTTTGAGTACTTTACAATTTACAGCACCCATGGTCACTTTGGACTGAGCCCTCGTAAAAACTGGTTTCATTCAATGATTTAAGGTGCATGCCACAAAGCACGCTCCCTCACCTGCATCCATCGACTTCCTGCATGTCTTACCATGTCGTCACTTCATCTAGTGGGAGGATGCCCTACACTTCGTCTGCCAGTACAAGGCTGCCACTCGAGAACCTTTATTCCCCATCGGTTGTCGGTTCTTCTAGCTACATGGCCAGCACATTGCCATTTAAGGCTTAAGTAGAATTAGTCGGTAGTAGTTATACTTAACTATGTAACTTGTTACTAGGAGACTAGGTATGTGGCATTCATCACAGTCCAACAGACGGGTACTGAATGCTCATAGACACCTTCATGGATCCTCAAATTAGAATCGAAATGCAGACACCCCCGAGCACTAACATGGAATACCTAATTGCCAGTAAAGAGCCTCCAGTTCACTACATTCACTATACGAAACACAGCAGCATTTTGCTGCTATTTCCGGTGTTATTTTGTGCGAGCGTGGTGCTTCCCTCATACTATACCTGCAGCGTGGTTTGATTACAGTAGGACTTATGTGGTCTTGACAATCATGGCCGAGCTAACTTCAGCTTTTGATTGTTAAGAACGGAATAAACAATTTCATTTTTGTTATTTCTTTTTTATTTATTGTAACAGTGGCCCTTTGACTACAATCCCGCCAGATCGTAAGTATCTAGCCCTAGACTTTATTCGCACTCTTTTTTTTATAGGATAACACACGCACACAGTTCACTTGATGGTAAGTGGTTGCGGTGGGCCCATATACATCTACATCTATCTTCGATTACGAATCAAAATGCAGATGCGTTGTCACCCGTGAGGACTAAGATGGAATGCCTTGTTTCCAGTAAAAAGGGTCTCCGGTTCTCTACACTCACCATACGAAACACAGCAGCGTTAAGCTGCTATTTTACGCTGGTATTCTGTGAAAGCGTGGTCCTTCCCCGGTCGAGCCGACCCATTCTGTCTTTGCATAATTAAATTTTTTAATAAATGAACGATATAACGAATGTTATGTAAACATAATGAATATAAAAGAAGAAATTTAGTTAATTTAAATTTAAATGGGATAAATACCTTACAATTTGTTTAATTCAGAGTTCGATCCTTAATCCGTAACGAACGAGAGGCTCGTTACTTAGTAACATCATGGTCGGGAAAGCAGAGCCACGAGCGAGCCCCACGACAGCGACTAATACCGTTTAAACTGTCGTCGCTTCTTTAATCGGATTATATTTAACATGAACTCGTAATTATATCTGCAGTTACTTTGATCTACTACTAAGAACATAAAAGGCAAATCTGGTTAAAAACAAACTTACCAGTCTCGAACACAGGCGCAAAGTAGCCAACTCTTCGGTTTTCTACAGGATGCATTTCGAAGAGTGTGCGCAGGAATTGCATAATCTCTCCCTTCCACCGTCGGACAATCAGACGCTTTGCCAGTCTTCTCTCCACTTCGTTGTCTACTGTCGTACTTACCAGGTATCGAACTAAACGATTTGCTACATCGTTCGTCATGCGTTCAGGAAAGGAATGGGATAAGCTGCCAGCATCTGTATTTCCATCCGATTACAGTGTGGATGTCTTCAAGGCTTTGTAAAGTAAGTGCGCTTCTCTATATTCGGCTGTATCATCACTTACTATCAGATGGGATAGTAGTCAAGCAAATTTAGAATAATAAAAAAGTAACTCGACACGCCACAGGCACACATCTATGTGGACGAACGTTATTATACTTAAATTTCTAACCGCCATATTAGAAAACTCATACCATGCCATTTTGTTATTGCTTTTTATCGTTGCTTACGCAATATTTATGTTACCTTGTTTGCATACACAAAAAAGTTTGACGTTTTTATATATTGAACGTATTTCATCTCATCGACACTATACGAGTGACGGTGTAATAATATCCAATACACATATCGTCGCGTGGTGGTGAAAAGAATCTACAGAGGGAATCAACCTGGGAAAAGAGCAGCGGTGTCTTCTCAGGAACAATTACAAAATAAAAAACCTCCGCGTGCCAAGCGTGGTACCAATGCAAATATCCTTCTTATGAGAGAATGTATGGGGAGGCCTATGTTCAGCAGTGGGCCTTGATAGGCTGTAATGGTAAACCTCGCTCCACTCCATGATATATCTACTCCAACAATTGCGAAAACCTTCAAGGTATACTTAAACGAAATACCAGTCGCGTGCCTGGTCTTAATATAAATCAATATTTTCAGTGAAGTCATAAATTATATCTACTCGTATTCTATACTTATAAATAAAATTGAAGTGTCTGTTTGTAATATTGAATTGGTGTTGACATATCGAGTGACGTGCAGTTTCGTGGTCACTTGGAAGAGAAGGCCAAATTGGCTTCTAAAAAGCTTAGCATGCTCAGCAGAGCGGGACAGTATTTCATGATTGGCGGTCCACCACTGTGCAATTTAGAAAAAGTTTTCTTCCTCGCACAACTTCCTTGTGGAATCGATTACCATCAGCAATTTTTCCGGACAGATACGACTTAGGGACCTTCAGGAAAAGAGCCTATTCCTTTTTAAAAGGCCGGCAACGCATTTGCAATCCATCAGGTGAGCCGCATGCTCGTTTGCTCCCTCTCCTATAAAAATAATTGCTTCTATTAAGCCCAGGGGTTATTTATGTCCTATTAAAACATCATCATTATCATCACAGCCCTTCATAAGTCCACTGCTAAACATAGGCCTCCCCAAAGAATGCCACAAAGCACGGTCTTGAGCCATCTCTATCCATCGACTTATGACATGTCTATCTGTCATCTAGTGGGGGGTAGGGTGCACTATACTGCGCGTACCTTAAGCTTTCTCATACGGCCAGCAGTGAAAAACCATGTCTTAGATACATAAGTCATCACAGACTATTAAAAGATAAATAACCATATTTTTAAATTTTTTCTGTCTGTCTGTCTATCTGCATGTCCGGCCTAATATTCACAATGGCTGAACCGATTGTAATGAAACTTTACGAATAGATAGAAAGCAATAACAGAAGATACAACACAAAATTTTATTAAAAATTTTTTAAGTCTTGGTTATCTGACGTTTGAATACTTATTCTCATAATGCACTTAATGGAAACCCCAGCGTGACCCATTGGGCCAGTAAACCGGTATTGATTGGCAGGGGATGGAATGCAGCAAAAAGGCCGTAAGTCTCATGGATTCCGATAACGTATCTACAGATCTCATTCAGTCCCCTTCTCTATTTTTCTTTTTTTTTTTCAAATCTTCTTGATTTCGTATAAAACATCGCCCAGATCCCTGCTGTCTTTGCTCTCTATCTGTTGTTTTTAAAAGTTTTATCATTATCGGTGCGGACAGAACAAATATGACAAAATTCCTAGGTATTTGGATAGATCAAAAACTAAATTGGAAAAGTCAAGTAGAAAATGTTTGTAACAAAATAAATACATTTTCATACGCACTTTACAAACTAAGCAAAGAAGCCACGAAAAATACAGCACTTACTTTGCCTATGTGGAATCCATTCTGCGATACGTACTCATTATATGGGGTAATAGCACAGATGCAAAAAAGGCATTCATTGCCCAAAAAAAATGTATTAAAGCAATATGTGGCACTGCACCTGATGGGCTTTGCAGGCCGCTATTTATATCTCTGATAATACTATCCATTAAACTTGAATTTGCAAAGTTTGTAAAACAAAACATGTACATATATTAATAGAATTTGTAAAATTTTATTAATACATGTTTTTGTGTTGTAAAATTCAATACGTGTTAGAGCCATGCTGCAGCTATAGTTGTAGCACGAATGGATCGGCTCGACCGCGTTAGGACCACGCTCTCACAGAATACCAGCGTAAAATAGCAACTTAACACTGCTGTGTTTCGTATGGTGAGTGTAGAGAACCGGAGACCCTTTTTACTGGAAAAGAGGCATTCCATCTAACTCCTCACGGGTGACAACGCATCTGCATTTTGATTCGCAAACGAGGATCGATTTAGATATCTATGGACCACAGCAACCACTTACCATCAGGTGGACTGTGTGCTCGTTTGTCACGCTAAATCCTATAAAAAAATGTATTATTTCAGACAAGCGAAAGAGATTTACACGCGAAATACCAGAAATGGCAATATACTTGCTGCTGAAATTATACCCAAGAGTGCTCGATTAAAAAAAAATTGTTACTGGATGTGTATACTCATCTATACATATAATAAAAATGTAAATAGCCGATGTCTGTACATTTTAGATTTATATAATAAAAGTGATTGAGTGGTACTAAAAATAAGTAATTAAATACATTTCTACCATTTTTAGAATTTTCTGTCTGTCTGTCTGTCTGTCTGTCTGTCTGTTTGTTTGTTAACGTATCACGTATAAAGTACCAATTTATATCAGAAGAATCGTTAAAGAATTTATAAAGTGTATCTTCAGGTTACATTTAGTCTTTATTTTATTAAAATTAGTTCATTCCATCAAAAGTTATGATAAATATTCTGAAGTATGGCTACAAAGTATAGGTACGAATTTGTTCAATGGTGGCGTTTGTAGAGTCATCAAGTACATTTTAAACTAATATCATATTATAAATCATAACATAATTAAATGATGTAAAATAATGTTCTATAATGATGTAATTATATCTAAAACGCAGTAAACAAAAGTATTGCATAAATTACGTAATAAATATATTAAAAAATATATTAACCTTATTATCTAAATCGAAAGTACAATAGTTAACCCATTTCAACGATAGATGGTGGTGTTGCACAAATGTCATGCATGAAGGCAGGTTGTGGTTTTTTTCTGTAAATTACTTTTCATATTTGCTGTTAATCTTTAAATTACTCGCTGCCCTACTGTGTATTGACAATGTCATTTATCCTTTACCGCCGAGTACTCTACATGGTAAATCAAATTTTAAAAGAGCTATTAACAATTTCGTTGGTTTCGGCGAGGATCAAACTTTCTTTCTTGCTTACGATGTAGGCCTGATTTATAAGTTCTTTTAAGTTTTGTTATTGTATCAATCGCGTCAATTAATCTCTTTTATTTTTAGAATTGATTTTAACAGCGCTATCTATCCTTATATCTCTATACATGCGGTAATCACATGCTGTGTCTGATTCTGTACATTGTATAGTATATTAATTTGTGACTAAAATCATTATGGAGACTGAAACTCATTAAATAAGTACATTTTTATAATTTTTAGAATTGTCTGTCTGTCTGTTTGTTTATGAACGCATCACGTCTTAAGTAAACATCTTTTTTTCAAAGAAATTGTTTAGAAAATCATAAAGCGTATCTTCCAGTTTATTTAATCTTTGTTTTATCAAAATTGGTTAATTCTATCGAAAGTTTTGATTATTATTTTGAAATGTAGGTTCAATTTGTTTAAAGGCTTTTTTAAATTATTAAAGGATGTCTTCCACGAAGAACGTAATAGATGGCGTTGTACGTTAACGAGTCCATTCAAGCTGAAAGAGCCGTGTAGGTTGTAAGCTAACAGCACAAACATCATCAAAAACAGATATAAGAAAAAAGATACGTACGCCCAAGCTAAATGTAGCAAAATTGCAACAATAACAAAATGTCATGATGTTGTTTTATACCAAGAATCCAACTTATATCAAATAACTTTCCTTTCAGTTCTAAGCGTGTTCTGTTCCCACTTCCCATTCCCAGTCAGCGTGTGTTATGCGATGGCCGATGACCGTAAATAAAGCGCAAGGTCAAACTTTACGCGTTGCAGGAATGGACCTCAGTACTGACTGTTTTGCACATGGCCAACTCTATGTTGCTTTTTCCCGCGTTAGTAGCTCCCGTAACATTTTTCTGTACGCCCCGGCTGTCTACTTCTAACGTCGTTTACACAGAAGTTCTATCACAAACGACTCAGAACTTTGAGCATAACGATTTATTTTGGTGCCACTTATTCATACAGTAATGATATAAATCTTTTAATATTCTCTTACCTAAACGTCAAATTCTTTAAGTAAAACCTATATACGCGAGCTACGCCGCGGGCACAGCTAGTACTTAATAAAATACCCAAAAATATAAAAGACTTACAGGCGCCCTTTACAGGTGGCTACATGAACTTTGTTTTTATAATGTGAATGACTACCTAAATTTGACATGACAGTAGTTCTATATTTTTAATTGCATTTTAATCTTAATTATATTAAATGCCGTGTAATAAAATAATATACGATGCCGTGCAGTGGCGGTTAAGAATATCCACTACGCCATGTCTTCCCGTGGGTGTCGTAAAAGGCGACAAAGGGAAACAGGCAGGAGATGGGCAGCAACATCTTCCTGATAACAGCAAAAGTACAATAAAAAAACTGCGGTTGCCAACCCGCTCGCCAAGCGTGGCAACTATGGCAAATACCCCCCAATGATGAGCAACAATGAGACGGCCCCCAGTCCCCGGCGGCCCCGCTATTCCTGACTACGGTGGCGACCATGGTAACGGCGGGGCAGGGGATGCTAAGAATCTCCGGTGGAGGTTCGGTTGCCACCTACGACGACTCGACCTGGCAACATACAACGCACGCACCCTGAGGACTGACGAGAAAATCGTGGAGCTGGAAGAAGAGATGGAAAAGTTACGCTGGCATATTATAGGATTATCCGAGGTCCGAAGAGAGGGGGAGGACACGGTAATCCTCGAATCCGGTAACTTGCTCTATCACCGGGAGGGCGATCATCTGTCCCAAGGAGGTGTCGGATTTATCGTCCACAAGTCTCTTGTTATCAACGTTGTAAAGATTGAGAGTGTGTCGACGAGGGTTGCGTACCTTATACTCAGAATCACTAAACGGTATTCGCTGAAGGTCATACAGGTTTAAGCACCAACCTCGGCACATCCCGATGAGGAGGTGGAGGAAATGTATGAGGATATCTCTAGAGCCTTCAATGCAAAACTAGGCACAATAGAGAACGGTGAGCTGAAAGTACGGAAATTTGGAATAGGGCAACGGAACCCAAGGGGCCAGCAGCTGACCGACTTCATGGAGAAAGAGGGACTCTTTATGACGTGTGTGGACATGTTTACCTGGGACAATTAGTCCGACTAGGTAAGTCCAACTTCGACCGAGAGGTCAATCGACGGATTCAATTCGGCTGGGCAGCGTTCGGGAAACTACGATAAATCTTCTCCTTAGACATACCTCAAAAGCTGAAAACGAAATTGTACAACCAAGTGCGTGTTGCCAGTGATGACTTACGTGTCTGAGACGTGGTCCTTCACTGCTGGCCGTATGAGGAAGCTCAAGTCCGCTCAGCGAGCTATGGAGAGGGCTATTCTCGGGGTGTCTCTGCGTGATAAACTTAGAAATAAGGATATTCGCAGTAGAACCAGAGTAACCGACATAGCCCAACGGATTAGTAAGCGGAAGTGGCAGTGGGCCGGCCATATAGCTCGAAGAACCGACAACCGATGGGAAAGAAAGGTTCTCGAGTGGCAGCCTCGTACCGGTAGGCGAAGTTTAGGGCGACCCCCCACTAGATGGAGTGACGACCTGGTAAGACATGCATGACCGTGCTTTGTGGCATTCCTTGGGGGAGGCCTATGTTCAGCAGTGAACTTGTGAAGGGCTGTAATGATTATATTAAAATTTGTATGTATTGGTACTAGTATTGCTAATTTGTGAACGATGACATGCCGATAACTATTTTAATTGAGTTTGATATTGTAATATTGTAAACTTAATTATAAACAATATATTTGCATGCTATTCATAGATGGCTGAAAAAGCTGAACTACATTTTACAATAACCACCTAAATGTACCCCTTTTTGGAAACAAGTAAACTTTCATTTCATAAAGACAAACACTTTAAAAATTATTGTTTATTGGCTTTGTAGCATGCAAATAACCCTATGAGCTTAAAAGAAGCCAGCAATTTCAATATTACAAACGGGCACTTAATTTTTTTGGAACGAAGATCTTTATCGGATGGTACGGATGGGAGCTAGGCGACAAAAAGTGTAAGATTTTTTTATCACTACCCCTTGTGTCATACTGTAGACGGCCTTAACGGTGAAATAAGGAAGTGATGTGGAATAATATCCATCTCCCTCGCATTTTTATTATTATCTTGCCATGAAAGAAATATTATTTTATTTCAAACTAGCTGTTCCCCGCGACTTCGCCCGCGTGTTATTTGGGGTTTTAATTTATTTGCGCGGAACCCTAATTCTATTTCCAAAATAAAAGTAGCCTAAGTTACTCCTTGTGACATCAGCTATCTACCAGTGAAAATTCCGTCAAAATCGGTTCAGCCGTTTCGGAGATTAGTCGGAACAAACAGACAGACAGACAGACAAAAACTTTAAAAATTGTATTTAGTAAAAAGCTGTTATTGTGACATTACAAACAGATACTTCAATTTTATTTATTTGTATAGATGACGCTTCATTTTAATATACGTTAGCAATTAATTTATTTCTTAATCAATAATATAATACCATTCCAACCGAGTGTTCCACGACACTCACGCATTTTTTTTATTTTAATAAATTATGATAAAAACTATAAATCATTCAGAGGCTCCCAGAAAGTTGGGTTCAAAATATGCGCTCCAGATTAAGTATACGACCCTGTTCATTATTCATTCTTGGAGTTTTTACGAAATAATTATCACTTATAAATATTCAAGAGGGATCCCGCACTCGACCGATCGTATTTTTATCCCCATTAGCCGACTTCATTATTTAGGGCCGGAAATATTTTGGATGAGAGCGCGTCCTCGGCGGAGAGCGGATCAAGTCTCCCATAAAATTAAAATTTTCTTAAAGCTGGATTTAGAGGTCGGTCTGTAATTGTTTTAGGTAGCTGGCTATACTAGTTAATGGTTGAATGAGTACGCGTTTATAAAATACTTTTGTGCTTTAAATCCTTATAATGAAAGTAATGATATATAATATCATAACTTTAGAGTGTAGAGCCATACTGCAGCTATATTACGGTCGTAGTACTAATAAACTCGACCGGGGAAGGACAACACTCTCACAGAACACCGCCGTGAAATAGCAGCTTAATGCTACTGTATTTTGTATGGTTAGCGTAGAAAACTGAAAAAACGTTATGCTGGAAACGAGGCATGCCATCTTAATCCTCGGAGGCGACAATGCATGTGCATATTCATATTTAAACTAGATAGATGTAGATTTCTAAGAGCCACAGCATCCACTTACCATTAGGTGGAGTGTGTTCTCGTTTTTTTTTATAGAAGAAGGGGCAAACGAGCATGCGGCTCACCTTATGGGACTACCGCCGCCCATGAACAACCGCAACACCACCGGCATTGCAGGTGCGTTGCCGGCCTTTTAGAACGGTGTAAGCTCTTTTCTTGAAGGTCCCTAAGTCGTATCGGTACGGAAAAATCATCGGTGGTAAACCATTCCACAGAGAAGTTGCACGAGGTAGAGAACTCCTAGAAAAACGCACAGTGGTGTACGTTCACTATCGTGAATTCTGACAGCGCCAGTGAATCGTGCCGATCAGAAAGAGCTCGGTCGTCGACGATTCGAACCGCTCTGCGTTGGATGCGGTCAAGTGGAAGCATAGGGGAGTTCCTGCCCAGAGATGGGAACGGTATTCCTAGCACCTTCCACTTGATCATTACTTGACCATGTGAGGCCGAACTTGCGCTTTGTAAAGTTGCAAGCGATGTGCCGGCATGAAATACTGTCTCGCTCTGCTGAGCACGCCAAGCTTTTTAGAGGCCTATTTGACGTTCCCTTCCAAGTGAGCACGAAACTGCACACTATTCGATATGTCGATGCAGAACATTCCGATGCTAGCTGAGGCAGCATTGATGATCCGATCGACAAGGAAACTGTTGATCCAGTTGCACAATTTCTCGGGAAGCCCATAGGACGGGAGCTTCGAAAGAAGCGCTTTGTGCCAGACCCGATCGAAGGACTTCGCTTTGTCCAAACTAATGGCCGATGCCTCCCACTTGGATTCTACTGCCTCCGCCCATTTATGAGTCAGGTAGACCAGAAGATCACCAGCTGATCGACCTCAACGAAAACCTTATTGGCGGTCACTAATTAGCTTATGATCCTCAAGGTGCCTCATGAGCTGGCAGTTTATAATGGACTTCATTATTTTGGAGAACATAAGGAGGTGATGGCGATAGGCCTGTAGTTGGACAAGTCTGTTCGGTCGCCTTTTTAGGGATCGGATGGACCAAATCTGTCTTCCATGAATTCGGGACTACGCCTTAGGAGTAGGAGTACCGGAAAAGACACGTTAAATAATAATAATAATAAATTCTTTATTTCAGATAATTAAAATCCATATGTGGGTTAGTAACACAATAATAATAACAACAATTATAATAACAAGGGTTAGTTACAGTTACAGTTACAGTTATTCTTTGCAGACAGTAGAAATATTTTTAAAAATTGCCCCGTGATTGCGTGGTAAGTGAATCCATACTCCCGTTTTCACCCGTGGGTGTCGTTAGGGGACTATGGAAAATTCCAGACATATCTTACAGTTTCCAATTGATAGTACATATAACCATCTCGTTTAGGCCAGCGCATTTTTTTATAGAATAAGAGTAACAAACGGGCACACAGTCCACCTGATGGTAAGTGGATGCTGTGGCTCGCTGACATCTACATTTATCCTCAATTAATCAAAATACAGAAATGTCTCGTTTCCAGTAAAAAAAGTCTCCGGTTCACTACACTCACCATACGAAACACAGCAGCATTAAGTTGCTATTTTACGCTGGTATTCTGTAAGAGTATCGTCGTACCCTGGTCGAGCCGACCCATTCATGCAAGTATATACACTATAATATAGTTGCAACGTGGCTCTACCATGTTTAATATATATGTACGTATACGTCTATTTTTTGGCACGCTCTGTAGCGGCTTGATACATTTTAACATGAGGTTCGTTTTAGTTATGAAAGTGTCATAGGGTATAATTTTTTTCTATTTTCAGTAAACTCTTTTACACATCAGGATTTTTCAAATTACTGTTTTAACTTTTAAACTTGTTATGGCATAGGCTAAGTAGCTTTGAGCCCATTGGCTTTAAATCGTGTTGCAATACCAAGTCTCGGCGTCTCTTCATTGATCGGCTACGGGCAACAGCGTCAAAGGTTCTCAAGTCTGGTTATTGTGATTATTAAAGTAAATCCTCGCTACACCAGGAAAGGCCAATATCCAGCAATGGTCTTTTCAGGGCCGTTAAAGAATGGAAAAACGAAACGCATAGTGATATTATTAAAAAATGTAAAAAAAATATATGGGGAGTCATCTTGGACATACATAATTAGAAACTAAGAAATTTTGCATTTATTATTTCTTATTTATTTATTTACACACACACACACACACACACTTAACAACTATCCTTACAGGCTAAACAAACCCAATACGATAGTGTCACTAATTTACTTAAATATACTATGTATTACAACTAACTTACATAACTAACTATGTATAAAAGTACCTTACCTTACCTTAATTAACCCAAAAAAAAACACTTAAGCTGTAACAATTCAATTAACCGGAACGTTATTATAGCATTACTTTAATAAGCAATAATTTTATAGCAGAGTAAGTGTTTGTCACCACAAACAAACACACAGTCGGCAGCATCCATTTTTACACGCGAACTGTTAACTAATACGCAAAATAAAACGCAATCATTTAAAAATATATAGATCGATTTTTAGCATTTTGTAGTTTGAGGACCAACATTCTACAAATCGAACTTTTAATTTTACTGCAAGCGCTAAAACATTGTAATCTCGCAGTCAGGGCGGGCGGCGTCCACCAGACCGAGTAATACCGATTAGGCCTGATTCTCTTTTTTTTAATCAGATGCCCGTTTGAGCTTTGCCCCTGTTATTTGGCACTTATTCACGTTCAACTCTTCAGGTCAGTCCTCCATTCTATTCTAATTTAAATTCGTATAATTCTCCACAGAATAGACCTCACGTGACTCTCTTATAATTAAGATACACAAAGTTAAAATTTTAATCCCAAAACGATTTATGTGAATCAAAGTTATGTTATGTGTATTAGAGCCGTGGCTTAGCAATCCCAGTTCCATCCCCGTTGATATAGTAAAAGTAAATTAATTCGTATATTTTTTATTACGATTTGCATGTCACAAGAATTAACTTATATACCGCACAAGAAATTGTGGAAATATCGTTTTAAATTTGGAAAAGTTATAATGTTTAATTAAGAGTTATTGAAATTGAATGATATATAAGTTTCAAATAAATTTATCGGTACGATACGAGCGCCACCCATTGTAATTTACTAATGTACTATGCAATATCCTTCACGCAAGTGTAAGCAATAAGTTGGCAAAGTTTTAAGTCAATCTAATGAACGGTATGGCAGCGCATAAAATACAAACATACTCGTACTAGTATAATTGTTTATAGATAATCAAGTGACGCAGCGTAGAGGTGTTGCAATTTAATAGAGGGCTGTTTTTATTCTCAATACTAAATATTAATTACTATTAAATACCAACTAACATATTTGTTAGCATTACTAATTCTTACACATTTTTTTCCAAAATTATTAAATATAAACATAGAGAGCCGTGGTAGCTCAGATGGTTAGCGCTCGCTGTGAATTTCGCAGTTTGCTCGCATACCGGGTTCGATCCCCGCCGGCACCAATGAAATTGTTAATTTAAATTTTAAGTGCTGATTTACCACTTGCTCGGCGGTGAAGGAAAACATCGTGAAAAAACTTAGTGGTCTGAGAAATAAGAAAAGAAATATTTCGAAATCATGTGATGTGCGCTAACACGCTTTGGGGCAGCGCGGCGGACACTTCCTTGCCCTAAAACCCTCTCAGAAATGAGAGAAGGTCTGTGCCCAGCAGTGGGACGTATACAGGCTGTAACTTTAACTAACTAACTAAAGCTTTAATTATTAAATATACATCTTAGACTGTATTTAAAGATGCAAAATGTTTAATGTATTAATAAAATACACATGGAATAAAACTAATTTTACGGATAATATTGCGTTTAATTTTAAGGTTTTTTAATTCCTACGAAACGTAGTGACGAGTTTCGTGCGCTTTACTCACGAGGTCACAAGGGGACTGAGGTGTTTTGTCCTGATGTTAGTTAACGAAGGCTACCTTTAACTGTTAACGCCTAAGTCCCACTGCTAGGCTCAGACCACTTTTCATTTCTGAGAGGGTTTAAGGGCATGCCAATTTTTTTCAATTTTTTTTTCAATTTCTCAGTCTTACTCGTGTCTCTTCACGATATTTTCCTTCACCACCGAACTCGTGGTAAATCAGCAGTTCAGTTATAGTCAACAACTGAAATTGTTAACAAGTTAACAGCGGATGATACTATTAAGTGTTATTTTATCACTTGCTTTGGGTGAAGGAATATAGAAGAACTTACATATTTTGAGAGAATGATAACTATATTTTTATCAAAGTAGTGAACCACTGCCTACAGATAGCAGAATATACGTTTAATAAACCCTGACTGAACCTAAATTACTTTAACGTCTGGGTGAAATCTAATATGTGTCGTAGATAGATTATCTGTATTTATGGACGAAAATAAACCTTTGGCATGAGGTGATTTCTAACATGATTTATATTGTTAATAGAAAAACAATACACGATTGTAAACCGTTCTTTTTTTTTTAAAGAATGTCCCGTTAGGTTTCTTGCTGGTTCTTGATAGGACAGTGATATTTTTCGACTAGTGTTAATGGAATTAAACATAAGAGTTTCAATAAGTATTATTTAAAATCTACATTGAAAAAAGAACTTCCTTTTCTTTTCTATAGTGGAGGCTGCAGTAGGCTTATTACAATTATTACTAAAGTTTAATTAACACCAAGCGATGCGAGCTTAAAATAGGTACCAAATCTGGAGTTAAATAGTTTAAAATTTCTCGTGTGTCGTTGAGGCGTTTTTTTTTATAGAATAATTGGTGACAAACAAGCACATATACTACCTGGTATGGTATGGTAAGTGGATGCTGTGGCCCACAGAACACAATTACTCTCTACTGGGAGCTGTGACTCATCTACATAATATATCCTCAGTTAAGAATCAAAATGCAGACGCATTTTCACCCCAGAGCACTAAGATGGAATGCCACATTTCCAGTAAAAAGGTTATCTGGTTCTCTACACTCACTATACGAAACACATCAGTATTACGCTGCCGTTTTACGCTGGTATTCTGTAAGAGCGTGATCGATCCTCCCGGTGGAACCGACCCCTTCGTGCTACATCCAGAAGATAGCTGCAGCGTGACTCTTCCATGGTTATATGTAATAACCTTTAGAAGAAATAAAAAAAAAACTGTTTCGTGTTAGATTCAAACCTGCCTTCGCCACAGATAAACGTTCAGCCATTAAGTAAAAATAAAATATCATTAAAGTATAAATTAAATATCATTGATATTAAAGCTATTAGTGGTAGTGTAAGAATATCCACTACCCCGTTGGGTAGAGAGAAACTGAAACAGGAGACGGCCAGCAATGTCTTTCTGATAACAGGTCAAAATAACGAAAAGTGCAGTTGCCAACCCGCCTGCATGGCAACGTAGCAAATATCACCTCTGTGACAATGTTGAGCAGTGGACTTTGATATTCTATAATTACTGAATGATTTGACGAAATATTCAATGAAAATTTTACACTGCCAAGCAATAACCGTTCGTTTCAGAACTAAACATAGGTTACTAGGTGTGTGTAATGCTAATAAATCACAATAGGACTAGATTAATGGAACCGCGGTGGCTGCGCGCTGCAGCCACCATTAGCGGCCAGTAAATTTATATTAAAAATATGCAGGCAACCGCATAATAGCCTATTGATTTATTTATGGGTCCATTCGAATGGACAATTGGCATAGGCCGGTGTGTTTTGCTTTGCTAAATGAATATTCACGATTCACGAAGTGCGTAATGATCGGATCTATTAATTTATGTTTGTTTCTATAGTTACTGTGACTATGAATGATGTTTAGTATTATTTACCAACATAACTATTATTGGTGTTACGTGGGGTACATTCAAAGCTTTGCGTTTTTTTTTTAATAGAATAAGTTTGATAAACGAGACCACCTCATGGTAAGTGGATGCTGTATCCCATAGACATCTACATTACTGTCCTCGATTAAGAATCAATATACAGATGCAATATCACCCAATATAAAGACTGCGATGGTATACCTCGTCTACAGTAAATAGAAATAGGACCTCCAGACACAGTATGCTGTGTTTCGTATGGTGAGAAAAGAAATAGCATCATACTGCTATTCCACGCGGGTATTTTGTTATAGCGTGGTCCTTCCCCGATCGAGCCCATTCGTGCTACAATCATAATATAGCTACCTACTGCTTAACACATATAAACAATTTTTAAGTAAATTAATAATGCGAGTTCTAGAGTGAGGGTTGGATCACGAACTCCACGTTTTCAGAAGTGAAAAATGACTTTGTCTTGCTCCCAGAGTGCACCAAAGCATTGTCAAAGTGCTATTGGATGTGACTTATTGGTTGTTTTTCCCTAACTTGTGTGTGTGAATGCGTGCATGCGTTCGTGCGTGTGTGTGTTTGTGTATGTCTGCCTTGAAATCAGAAACTTTTTAACAGTGGTAGAGCCAAGCGGTAGCTTTTGCTGTCGCACGGATGGGCCAGCTCGAACCGGAGTGGTACCACGACCTCACAGAATACCAGCGTGAAGTAGAGGTTTACCTCTGAGTTGCGCTTGGTGAGTGCAGTATGGCCGGAGGCCCAATTCCCCCCCCCCCCCCCCCAATCAACATGGTAGTGGAATTAAATAAAAGACTACCCCAGGAGGGTACCAGCACCCTTAGAGAATCCCTCGCTGAGCATCCACGACCAAACTACTTCACTCCTGAGCGTGGGTGCTCAGGCTGCCCCGCGTATTCTGCGGGGGGCAAAATTCCGCTCGCGACTAATGCTGCTCGGGGCAAGCGGAGCAATACAACCAAGGCGACCCCTGTCACGCTATCCGTGAATTTTTGCAACATCAGGGGACTTCATTCCAACCTAAACGCTGTCCATTACCATCTAGAGACGGCGAGGCCGGCCTTGCTTTTTTTAACCGAGACTCAGGTGTCCTCTCCGGCTGATACTTCATATCTCTCCTACCCGGGATACAAATTGGAACACTCCTTTGTGCCCCGGGCTGGAGTTTGTGTATACGTCAGAGAGGACACCTGTCCATCCTATGGCTGCGCGTAGACAGCGACGACCATCCCCGCGTCTACGGGTGCCTCTATAGGCCCCATAGCGGTAATGCCGACACAGACCGACTCATCGACCACGTCCAAATGGCTGCAGACTCCGTGCTACAACAGGTCCCATCCGCAGAGATCGTGATACTCGGTGATTTCAACGCCCACCACGCTGAATGGCTTGGTTCTCGTTTAACCGATCATGCGGGTAGATCTGTCTACGACTTTGCTTTGGCATATGGTCTAACACAACTGGTTACTTCGCCTACGCGGATCCCAGATGTGGAGGATCATACACCTTCCCTGTTGGACCTTCTGCTGACCTCTCATCCGGACGGATATCAGGTCTCCGTCGATGCCCCTCTGGGCTCTTCGGACCATTGTCTGATCCGAAGCAAGGTGCCACTCACGCTCCAATCGCAATTGCGATCTGCAGCTTGCCGCCCTGTTTGGCACAATAGGTCAGCTGATTGGGACGGGATGCGGTCTTTTTTTGCATCTACCCTTGAGGGCGGGTTTGCTTCTCGCCGGAAGATCCCAGCGTTGTTGCCGATTCTGTTGTTGATGTGGTACTTAGGGTATACAACTTTTTATTCCATCCTCTGTGATGCCCATCGGAGGCAGATCCCAGCCATGGTTTCGTCGCTCCATTAAAATAGCATCACGCTTTAAGCAGGTGTGCTACCGGGCCTGGGATGACGCATCAATGTCTCGGGATTTAAACACCAGCGCACTTAAAAAGAAGTATAATTCCGCCTCCAGGTCCTTCAAAAGCGTCATTACCAAGACAAGGTCTGAGCACATCGGCAGAATTGGCGAGAAGCTAGTTCGCCTTCCTTCGGGAACCCGTGCATTCTGGTCTCTCGCCAAGGCTGTCCAAGGGAACTTCTGTCAGCCATCCCTTCCATCTCTGCACAGAGAGGACGACTCACTGGCCCATGCCGCAAAAGAGAAAGCCGATCTGTTGTGCTCTCTTTTTGCGTCTAACTCGACTCTAGATGACGGGCGGAACACACCGCCGACCATCCCGCGATGTGAGTGCTCCATGCCGGATGTGCGATTTACACAGCGCTCGGTTCGCAAAGCACTCTTCTCCCTGGACGTCAGCAAGTCGAGTGGGCCCGATGGAGTCCCTCCCATTGTGCTGAAGACGTGTGCTCCGGAGTTGGCACCGGTTTTAACGCGTCTTTTCCGGTACTCCTACTCCCAAGGCGTAGTCCCGAATTCATGGAAGACAGCTTTGGTCCACCCGATCCCTAAAAAAGGCGACCGCTCAGACCCGTCCAACTACAGGCCTATCGCCATCACCTCCTTGTTCTCCAAAATAATGGAATCCATTATAAACTGCCAGCTCATGAGGTACCTTGAGGATCACCAGCTGATCAGTGACCGTCAGTACGGTTTTCGTCGGGGTCGATCAGCAGGTGATCTTCTAGTTTACTTAACTCATAGATGGGCGGAGGCAGTAGAGTCCAAGGGGGAGGCATTGGCCGTTAGTTTGGACATAGCGAAGGCCTTCGATCGGGTCTGGCACAAGGTGCTTCTTTCGAAGCTTCCTTCCTATGGGCTTCCCGAGAAATTGTGCAAATTGATCACCAGTTTCCTTGCTGATCGGAGCATCAAGGTCGTAGTAGACGGTGCATGCTCTGATTTCAAGCCTATCAACGCTGGTGTTCCACAAGGCTGCGTGCTATCACCAACGCTGTTTCTCCTGTATATCAATGATATGTTGCTAACTGGTAGCATTCATTGCTATGTAGACGACAGCACTGGGGATGCCTTATATACCGGCCGTGCCAATATTTCTCGGGAAAACGTCGCCGAGTACCGGGACAAACTTGTGTCTGAAGTCGAGTCTTTGCTTAACAAAGTCTCGGATTGGGGCCGACTAAATCTAGTCCAGTTCAATCCCCAGAAGACACAAGTTTGCACGTTTACCGCTAAAAAGAACCCCTTTGTCGTATCTCCTCAGTTTCAAGGCACTCCCTTGCTGCCTCAGCCAGTATCTGAATCCTTGGCGTCGACATATCGAATAGCGTGCAGTTTCGTGGTCACTTGGAAGGGAAGGCCAAATTGGCCTCTAAAAAGCTTGGCGTGCTCGGCAGAGCGAGACAGTATTTCATGCCGGCACATCGCTTGCAACTTTACAAAGCGCAAGTTCGGCCCCACATGGAATACTGTTCTCATCTCTGGGCCGGGGCACCCCAGTGCCAGCTCCTTCCACTTGACCGCATCCAGCGCATAGCGATTCGAATCGTCGTCGACCGAGTTCTTTCCGATCGGTTCGATACACTGGCACTGCGGAGAGATGTTGCATCTCTGAGGAATTGTTCGGACTAATTCCAGCCGCTCAGTTTCACCATCGCACGTCGCGACAAATCTCGCGTCACCATCCATACCATCTGGATGATTGGCGGTCCACCACAGTGCGATTTAAAAGAAGTTTTCTCCCTCGCACAACTTCTTTGTGGAATCAATTACCACCAGCGAATTTTCCGAACCGATACGACTTAGGAACCTTCAAGAAAAGAGCTTACACCTTTCTAAAAGGTCGGCAACGCATCTGCAATTCCCCTGGTGTTGCGGTTGTTCATGGGCGGCAGTAGTCGCTTACCATTAGGTGAGCCGCATGCTCGTTTGCCCCCTATTCTATAAAAAAACTATAATAGTAACAGTTTGTAAGTGGCAATTGATTTAAAAATTTTGATCTTTGGTATTATATCATTCCGGTACATTAATAATTGTGGTGGTATCACAGCTTATTTTATTATGCCGGACGATCACATGTGCAGAAAGAACTCAGTACCTAGTAAAAGTACATCTTCTTCTTCTTAATAACTGGCTTTACGGCTCTGGGATCTAGCCCTTCTGAGCCTGAAGTTACAATATATTATAATATCCTTCATAGTACACTGCTTCACAATATGTTGATGCGTCACATTGTGCAGCCCTTGGGAGATTTTGACGGCAACTTGAGCCAGCAGACAGCTGACGGTTGGCGATGGTATCTCAAGGCGCCTAAGCAGACAGACACCTTATTTTGAGAATCATATCACCATCAGAGCACTTGTTTCACAGTTTCCACTAATATTTCACATGCGCAGACACTTAATACACAAAATTGCACCACTTTTACATATCAAAGTCCACTTCAAACCATTATTTAAACAATAATACAGGAGCAGCAATCCGTCGCCGGTCAAATTCCCGCCAAAACTCCAGTAAAAGTACACTGTAGTCACAAGCCAAAGAGTATATAATCACTACGTTTTATCACAAGCGAAGGCAGAGAGGCCTGGCTACTAGACCGACTAATACAGATTAAGCCAGATACTCGTTTTTTAATCGGATTACACGTTTGAGCTATGTTTTAGGTGTTTTCCGCTTAATCCCGCTCGTCCGTTATCAGCTACGCTATTTTAAAGTTAATTAAATACTGCATTTTCGTTTTTTTTAAATTTAGATCTTCGCAATTTGTTTCAGCTAATCGAGCTTAGTTTTATTTACGAGTTTTTAGTATTCAATGCAGTGTTTTCGGAATTTTCATTAATTAGCATCTGTTTTTTAACTTTAAAGTGCACATGTTTTTTTTATAGAATAAGGTTGACAAACGAGCACACGTAAGTGGATGCTGTGGCTCATAGACATGTAGAACTAACGTCGATTAAGAATCGAAATGTAGATGCGTTGTCACCTTTGAGGACTAACATGGAATGTCTCGTTTTCAGCACAAAAGGATCCTGGTACACACTCACCATACGAAACAAAGCAGCATTAAGCTACTATTTTACGCCTGTATTCTGTGAGATCCTTTCCCGATCAAGCCGACCCATTCTTGTTACAAATATAATATAGTTAATGGCTCTACCATACATAAACATACAGACGCTTTTAAAATGGCGCCATTTAGCAGGCAACGCATCTGCATTTTGATTCTTAATCGAGGATGTAGATGTTTATGGGCCACAGCAACCACTTACCATCAGGTGGAATGTGTTCTCGTTTGTCACCCTTATTATATTTAAAAAAAACGACCGGTTTCGCCTCACGGCATCACCACGGTATATAAAAATATAGTTCGTTTAATTTAATATATAATTCATAATCTCTATAAATAAAAATCAATTGATGTCCGTCAGTCTCGTTAAAACTCAAAAACGGCTCGACCGATTTTGTTGAATTTTTTTATGTTTGAATGGGCGCTTTACAACACTCTCGATACGCCTCTGGTCATAGCAGAGGTGCACCGATACCAACTATATGATTACAGAAGTCGCTATATAAATATTAAATTGCAATAGGTTCCATCGCATATAGGTTTAAAGGGAAACGAAGAGACTGACCTATTAGCAAAAGCCGCTATATCGCAAGGAATCGAATTAGATATTTTACCAATTTACACGGAAATCATGACAAAATTCAAAAACCTTTGTTATGATAAATATAGAGAGTACATATTTCAATAAAAGAAGCAAGGAAAAGGGAATATGGTATAAAACAATTCTTAGTCAGCCTCTTCGGATACCGTAGTATATGAAATGAATAGAAACCACACAATTGCTCTTAATAGGTTACGTTCTGGGCACTATCCCAATAAATTTTTTTTTTATTTTTGATGAAAAAAGCAGACTCGCACAATTGCGATATTTGTCATATTATAGAAGATGTCCAACATATGCTAGCAGAATGTGTCAAATATCAAAGGGAAAGGGAGAATCTAGTGCAAAAATTTATATCGATTTGTATGAAACGGGTTGGTTTTTGAATATACTTGCGGAGCCACAATCAGCGGTAGCAAAATCATTCATTTCCATATTCGTACCACATTGATTCCCCCTTTCTAAAGTTAGGTTACGATAAGTCTGATATATCCTTGTATGATAAAAGCCTTAAATTAAATAAAGATAGATAATAAAAAAAATTACAAAAATGAAACGAATAAACTTGATTATCATTAATTAATTTCATGAAGTGGTGTGTTTTTATTTACAGTGAATACAAAATTGCAGAGCACTTCAAGCGGGTCCGCGCTGGCAGTTCCGAGCCGGAAATGAATCAAATTTCCTCGGCTCGTTAGCGGAAGTCGCGCGGGACTGATGTTGCGATGGCGGCGTGAATTGTTGTAGTTAACTAACTTCGTTGTTATTTGTTCGCTGTTACATGTGTTGAATGTCGACGACTCTGTGGCGCAGTGGCTTAGCAGTGAATTGCAACGCCAAGAGCCGCGGGTCGAATCCTGTACGAACCAAGATTTTGTGCAACCAGTTTCAAACAAAGAACGCTAACGTCCTTCAGATCGAATTCCGGTCACGGCGGCCAGTCTCCACGTATACTAGCCATCTGTGCAGGATTATAGTGCACGAGTGTATGTGGAAGCATAAGTGCACTCTCATAGTCCGATGAGTAATTCGACATGACCGGAGAGAGATCAGGCGCAGAACAAACGCATTAACGTGCTTTAAGATACGGAGGTGAAACACCGCTTTCTACTGCGTATTTCTTGACAAAAAAATCCAATAGCTAATTTTGGCGTAACCCAGAATTCGAACCGCAACCAACGACCAACTAGATCAATGAGGTAGTCAAGAACAAACAGAACAGAACAATGGCTTTATATGTTTTAACAACTCTGAGGACAAAGATGGAATGCCTTACAATGCCTGCAATTATGCTGACTGTCATTACTCTCATTACTCTGTTCTAATCCTTCAGATCAGTACAGAGTAATGCAGACATTGTTGCTTGGCTGCAATAGTAGGTAAGAGGAGGGTACCTATCCAGATGAACTCTAAGGCAGAAAAGAAGTTCTACCACCTAGTTAAGTAAAGTTGACTTAAAAATACTTTCACAACATCATAAAAACTCTTGAATATCATCGTATATATGGCGATCCGAAAGTGCAAATAAAAGACCAAACCTCAAATTTATATTCCGAGGAAGGAATTTTAATTTACCCTTGTTAGAGACATGTTAGGAGACACCACGGGTTGGATAGCGATGCCTAGTAAAGCGCGACAGTAATATTAGTCGAGTTGCATGCCAGTACTGGGAGAATAGTCTAATATATAAAAGCTCCATATCAAACTCTATTTAGTGGTAACTAGGGTTCAGTTTTGACACGTTATAAATTCGTACCGACGCATGAATATTTATAGAAGATTGCTTAGGGGAGAATGATTGGAATTTATACAGTTTTGCGTTATTAAAAACTGATTTCTGTTGATTTCGTGTGAAGATACAATCAGAAATCAATTACCGTTGTTCAGGTCACGTTGTGTTATAACTTTTATACTTCCCATTGTTGGGCACAGGCCTCCTCTCATTTGAGTGACAGAGCCACGCCGCAGCTATATTATGGTTGTAGCAGGAACGGGGAAGTACCACGGTCTCAAAAAATACCAACTTAAAACAGCAGCTTCATGCTGCTGTGTTTCGCACGGTGAGTCTAAAGAACCGGAAACCCTTATTACTGGAAATGAGGCACTACATATTAGTCCTAAGGAGTGCCAACGCATCTGCACTGTGATTCGTAATCGAAGGTAGATATAGGTGTCTACCGGCCTTAGCATCCACTTACCATCAGGTGGATTGTGTGCTCGTTAGTTACCCTTATTCTATAAAAAAATAGGTCAATTATTTGGCCGCGTTGCACTAGTGCGTGTTGACTGACTTCAGATGTCCAGTACATGGTATATATTTTTTTTATTTCATTGGCACCGGCGATGATCAAGCCCGGGATGCTTGCGTGCTGTGATATTTTATTTATTTTTGAATGTGAAATGTGTGTGTGTGTGTGTGTGTGGGTGTGGGTGCGTGTGGGTGTGGGTGTGGGTGGGATTGGGTGGTGTGGGTGGGTGTGTGTGGGTGTGGGTGCGTGTGGGTGCGTGTGGGTGGGTGTGGGTGGGTGTGGGTAGGTGTGGGTGGGTGTGGGTGGGTGTGGGTAGGTGTGGGTGGGTGTGGGTGGGTGTGGGTGGGTGTAGGTGTGTGTGTGTGTGTGTGTGTGTGTGTGTGTGTGTGCAAGTGTGTGCACTTGTGTGCGCATGTGTACGCGTGTGTGCGCGTGTGTGCGCGTCTGTGCGCGTGTATGCGCGTGTGTGCGCGTGTGTGCGCGTGTGTGCGCGTGTGCGCGCGTGTACGCACACTTGCTTCAAAACGGGACGTATGGTCACTTTAGCTATAATCCGGTGACGGCTCCGTGGCGCAGTGGCTTAGCAATCAGTTGTTGCGCTGGGGGCCGCGGGTTGGAATCCCGCACGGAACAAGTATTTATATATTTGTATGGCCTACAAATAATTGTTCCGGGTCTGGTTGTTTGTCCTTGTGCAATTTATGTTTGTAAACTGCCTCCACGACACAGGAGAAAATCCTAGTGTGGGGGTAACGTTTTTTTACAATTGAAATTGAAAGATTGGACCCTTATACTTCTTGTTGATTTTTGTATTACCTTTATTAAAGTTACCCTTATGTATAAATAAATATAATTACGTATGTAGAAATAAAATCGATTTTCATCCTCATCAATCATTGGGGTGAGGATAATGTCTGCCAGCATAAGTAATTAAGTTACAAGGTACTCAGTTCAAAGTTCAGCTCAGTTAGTAGGTAGGTATGTTACTTTTCAATACGTGACACGCAAAAATTAACAATAATCAAAAACACATCTGCGAAACATCCTATTTATTTATTTATTCTTTATTGCACGAAATATTTGTACAAAAGGCGAGCTATCTATTTATTTACCTATAGTGAATAGGTATCTTTTAAAGTCACAATTCTCAATGCTTCATTTTTAATATATAATTAATTATAAAATTCCATAATTAGATAATATATGAAAATACATAATTCTAATATAATGCAACTAATATACCGAATAAAAAAATTAAAATACGTTTATCGTTGTACGCTGTGTGTATTTCCATAAAATAGTTTATTGATGTTGAAAAAATAATACTACGTTCGTACAATAGGTGGCGTCTTACATATTTCTTATGCAATATATTGATAGCGAGCGGCGCGCCGGCCAAATGCTCAAGGTCGTTCGCATGGAGTAGGCATACACCCAAAAATATTGTATAATTAATGTATGTAATATGCGAAGGGCTCTATAACCTCGTCACCTGTATGATGACCGGGCTGTTCGAGTAAAAAGAATGGCAAAATGCTTTGAAAAGAGTGTCTTTTACGTAGTCATTTATATAGTGAAACAAAAACCGATAAATTGATTTGACTATACTTTCATAAATAAATAAGTACAGTCATCGACATTGACATCTAGATGTTTCAATCAGTGGTTTCTATCCGCACAAATACCGTAATATTTCACCGTAGAACTCACAACCGAAATATACTTTCTCTGGAAACAATTTATCACTTCCCAGACACCTTTACTTTATCCCTACGACAGGAATCCTTAGGACGTTTTCTAGATCTCAAAAAGATTTATTCGTCGGCGCCAATTTAGGGATGCCATCTTTGGTTAAATAATATTTTTAATTTATTTCTTTGTAAATAATAAAGTGTAATTATTATGTAGCTAAGTCAATATTAGGGGAAATTCTGAACGATAAGGTGAAAAATAATTGTGTTTTAACAGAGAAAGTGTGGTTTACGCGAAGATGGTGTGGCCAAGATTAAGAAAGGAATGCTTAGGTGTTTTAGTCATAGAAAAAATTAATAAGGAAAGAGTGACTATGCAAATTTATGCTGGAGAAGAATCAAAAGGGACGCCATGAACGGAAGTTTATTTACCAAATTGGCGACATATTAGAGATGGGTCAAATTAAGTACACCCTTAAGAGATGAGCATGAATGCGTAGATATACTGATGTGAAAGAAGCGGAAGAGGTGTGTCAGAATCCAAATTGAAGTCCGTAGTCTGTCTACCCTGGGTGACTGGCTGCCTGTCTGCTCTGGGCGACTGACGTGAAATTTTAAGTATGTCTATATGGATATATAAACAATAGTACAAAGTACTGTATGCCATAATACAACACGGATCAGCTCGACCGAAGAATGTCTAGGCTGTTACGGAATACCAGCGTAAAACGGCCGCATAGTGTAGCTGTGTTTCATACGATTAGTGACGAGAACCAAACACCCTTATTATCCTTTTTAATGATAAAAAGGATTCTATCTTAGTCCTCAGGGGTGACAACGAATTTGCATTATGATTCATAATCGAGGACAGGTGTGGGTGGACCAGGCGGCCAGTGTACTCCTCTGTCAATCTTGCTTGTATGAATAAAATAAATAATAGTGTTCTGTTTCGTATTGCAACGCGTGTAGGAGATCGCTTTTACTATTAACGAGATATTCCACATCAATCCTCAGGATAGACAACTAGTATTTATTTAATTACCAATGGACTATGTGTCCGTTTTTAAATGTTGCTTGTGTAGAATAAAACCGGAAATAGAATTATTTTTTCATTCAATATAGGTCATAAAAATAATACTTATTGAAAGTCACTCTTAAAATACCTCTGTCTTGGGAAGAACCAGCAAGAAACATAGTGGGACTTTCTTTTTAAAAAAGAACAGTTCGCAATCTAACATAACTAATGAGTATTAACATGTAAGTATGTTACACTATTAACAACACAAAACAAATTAGAAAGAGCTTGTTAGCGATCACCTCATTCCCAGGGGCTACCATCATCCATAAATTTCTTAATATTATTACAACACTTTTCGAAAGTTCCTACTCAAGCAGCACACAAGGGTATGAATATCAATATACCAGCCTACATAGAACTTAGAGTGCTTTTAAAAGCATATAACAGTGCTGAAAAGAGGTTGTATCCTTATAAGAGTGGTTTATAAGTAATTATAATACAGACTTTATACAGCTCAAGCTGTATAAAGTCTATTATAGGATCTAAGTAAGCTCACGGTTCTTAATCAGTATATGAAAACTTTAAGTATGTTGTAACACTCCAATCTGATTTTATCAATAAAGCTGTATAGAAGCTGTTTTTTTTTAACCTATACAACCGATATTTAGTTACCGTATTTAGTATTTTGTCTTTATATTATTTTGTTATTTTGCTGGCGTGGTAATTTTTTCATAGAGAACATATTATACAAGTTTACCGTAAATCTAATTTTGCACTTTCAATTCACCAACTATCACCGTCAGAACTCAACTCCAATCCAAATATTATATTAATATGTTAATTATATGTTAAGGCATTAAATGTATCTTTTAATTGTGTTCACTTAGGAATTTCACCTTCCTTTGACCTTTTTACACTTTCAAGGGGCCGTAGATAAGTAGAAAGGGCATTTGATATAAACCTCTACCCGTTCCTGAGAAAAAGAAAAAAAGAGCCTTGACAGTAGGATAGACACAAACAGACAGCAATAGACAACAAAGTGATCCTATAGGGGTTTTATGTTCGGATATTCCTAAAAATTAACTCGCTAACCTGCCTTCAGGTTTTAACGATTCAGACGTACAATTAAATTCACCAGTTTCACCAGATCAGTAGCACACGATCTGTTCCTTATTCACTTCTTTGGACTCCTGTCTCCAAACGTCTTATTCTTATGTACTTAAATGTTGTTGTATCTCATATGGTACTGAAAGAAATTTAAGCAAATACATTTTTGTTTTTGATTTGATTTCACAATGGTTTATCGCCAAGCCATTATCAAATGAAATTAAAATTAAACCCAAAAACTCGACTTACCAACATATCGCATATGTTGTTAGTTGATTGTTTTGGAGATCCTTGTAATTGTGCCGTCGCGTTAAGTGCCCTTTTTTGTGTGTTGACTGTTTTGTTAGTTTTACGTGTCAACGAGGCGTATTTTAAATTCTTATCGCGGTGTGGTATTTGATATCGAGCGAAGGAATTTAGTTGTGTTTGTAACGCTGAACCGTGTGACTCATGAAGAAATCGCGTTAGTTCACTATTCGTAATTTGGTGATAAGTGAATCCGGGACATTGAATGTTGAACTTTGAACTACTGTGCGTTACTGTGTCGGGTATCACGTGTTCGATTCTACGATGAATGTGGAATTAGGCGAGTTTAAGTTAGTTAAATGTACAATGAAGTTAATAGACTGAAATAGTGACATGAAGAAAGAAATGGTCCAGCGGGGAAGCCTGCTGGAGTGATGCAGCATTGTGAGGCAGCATGGAAATCGGCCGCTGGCGGCCAACTCAGCTGGGCCAGGCCTCAGACACATACACATCACTATACACTACTTTCCATGCACCTTACACCCACCTAAGGCCTGACCGAGCCTTGGGACGGTCTTAGATTCGGATACAGGTACGTACTATATTTTTCTAGCCTTCTCCCTACAGTTTAGTATGATAGGACATTTTTCCATATGGCCATTTGGGCTCGAACCCGCGGCTGCCCGTTGAATCTTCCGCTCATGGGCCCCGGGATATTTGATCTTTGCAGTGGCAGCTGTGGGCCGTAACACTATCAAAATGTCCACTGCTAAACATAGCTATCCAAATAGATTGACCTCATAGGACAGCTACTCGCCATAGTTGCCAAACTTAGCAGGCAGGTTGGCAAACGCCGTTTTATATTATTATTATTACGTTGTTATCATGAAGATTATATTATCATCTACATGTATTAAAAGACCATGACATTTGGCATACAACATCAGAGAATGAGTTTGTTCCGAATTTTAAAAAAAAATCCTTTTACGTGGTAGGATCACGCTCCGACTATATTGGTTGTAGCATGTATGGGTCGGCTCGGACCACGCTCTCCCTGTTGTGTTGCGTATGGTGAGCGTAGAGTGCTGGAGATCCACTCCGTGTTAGTCCTCAGGGGTGACAACGCATCCGCATTTTGATTCTTTATCGATGATAAATAAAGATGTTTTTATCATCGATAAAGAATCAAACATTCACTAACCATCGGGTGGGTGTGTGCTCGTATGTCATCCTTCTTCTATAAAAAAAAAATCTGTAGCTATTTGACCAAAATGATCGTTAAATATTTCTCAACTTTCGCATCTCATAAATAGCAACATATTATTGTAAGTCCCGGTTAGACTTTTGTAGTTGGTAAGCCTTGTTAAAAGGCTGAATCATATTTGTTACCTTTACCTATGCATATATTTTTTTTTATAATAGATACATATTTCAAACGTCAATGTCATCAGTGTTTTTTTGTACTTCTGTCAGTAAAAATAACTTTTTCGACTTCTTGTGAATGACACTGCTGTAGAAAATAAAATATATACAATAATCTCCTCCTCCTCCTCGATCAGATAGGCTGAGGATGTAAACACACAACGTGAATATAGTATGATAGATACAAATCAGGAACATTCTGATACTAAAAGATAAAAATCTCTCGAAGGGTCAAATCGAAGCAAAGGCTCATACCTTTTTTCTAGGTGAACCGATTTCGATGATTCTTTTTTTATTTGAAATCTGGTGATTCTCGTCGGGTCCCATATAAGTTTTGATCAAGGTATAATTTGATCAAGGTCTGACCAATAGTTTTTGTGTTAACTATACAAATAAATAAAATTGAAGTGTCTGTTTGTAATGTCAAAATTACAGCTTTTTACTATATGCATATGAAAGTATATACAGTACTTATAACAAAAATACAATTTTTAAAGTTTTTGTCTATTTATCTGTCTGTCTGTTGGTTCCGGCTAATCTCTGAAACGGCTGGACCGATTTTGACGGGATTTTCACTGGCAGATAGCTGATATCACAAGAAGTAGCTTAGGCTACTTTTATTTTAGAAAAAGAATAAGGGTTCTGCGCAAAAAAACTTAACGAAATTAATTACCCCAAATAACACGCGGGTGAAGTCGCGGGGAACAGCTAGTTCTTAATAATTTGTATTGAAGTCGGTTGTACAAAATTTTTAATTATTTTTCAACATGAGAAATAAAACAGTTTGTCAAACGACACCTAGGATTGGGTTTAAAAAAATATATTACTATGTTTTTTAAACAGGTTACATACCAAATATATTTTTAAATTAGGTTTCTTCGTCCATAGAAAAATGCGGAAATGAAACTGCAGCGCAGGTATCTTCTTTTTTGTCGTCATATGTCCCAATACTCTGCCCATTTTAATTTCACATAATATATAATACATTATGTGTACATGTTAAAATATTCACTACAACCAATTAGAGTATGCTTAGGCAATAACTGGAGTTGCATAAATTTATAAAATTGTTTACTGTAATACAATGCTTCACTAAAATTATTTCCTTTGCTCTGTCTTTATTGTGATGAAAATATAAACTTGCTATTACCATCCCTATAGAGGGGAGATGAAAGATCCCGTGTCCCCCGGCTGTGTCCCCGCTAATGCGACCCGTAGGTTAACTTGGAAATTTACATTTTTATCTGTACCCACCCCTGAACATTAGTCTGGGTGTAAAACAAGACGAGACCCTGAATACCCTTAATTGTCTTTTAGGCGATTGGAGGAGAACGTATAAGTAATATAAATGCAAATTTACTACTTGTAGTTATTGCTATTGTTTGAGCTAAGCGAAATTTGTTTTGATTTTTTTTTATTTAATAGCAGGAAAGAAAGAAAGAAAATTATTAAATTTTTTATGAAACTTAGGTGAGAAACGAGCACACCGTCCACCTGAGGGTATGTGCCACAACGCATAGATATATATTACCAAATAAGAATCAAAATTCAGATGTGTTGTCTGAAGAGGAAGTTGGACTGCCTCATTTCCAGTACAAAGGGTCTCCGGTTCTCTACACTCACCATAGCTACGACTATATGCTCGTATGATGTAAGACTGTGGTCCTACTGGGGTCAAGCCGACCCATTTTTGTCACAAATATAATATAGTTGCAGCTTGGCATTTATCATCCTTATTCTATTAAAAAACTTGCCTTTTTATATGTGGTAGAGCCATGCTGCAGCTATATTAGTAGTATAGTTGTAGCACAAATGGGTCGGCTCGACCGAGGAAGGACCACGCTCTCACAGAATACCAGCGTAAAATAGCAGCTTAACGCTGCTGTGTTTCGTATGGTGAGTGTAGAGAACCGGAGACCCTTTTTACTGGAAACGAGACATTCCATCTTAGTCCTCACGGATGACAACGCATCTGCATTTTGATTCGTAATCGACGATAAATGTAAAGGTCTATGGGCCACAGCAACCACTTACCATCAGGTGGACTGTGTGCTCGTTTGTCACCCTATCCTATAAAAAAAGGGTAATTTTGTGGTATATGTGTACTAAAACCTTTTTGGAAACCGGTTTGTTATAATAAAGACGAACATTAAATACAAAAATAATCTAAAATTCAAATTTCTCTGATGATCATACAGTGCAAATGCAGAAAAATATGAAATCGTTCTAGCCTCTTCCCTACTCTACTCTACATACCACTAGTTTGTTCCAAAGTTCAATATTTGTCAGTAAAATAGTCAACGCAACATAACTGGAATTTAATGTATATGTTATTGGTGATGCATATAATTTAGTCATTATATAGAATACCTTAGTCGTTCCATGTATCCATAACCCTAGTCCAGGGATTTTCACTGCTGTACCTAATGGTACTGGAAGGAATTTCTTTTCAGAGGTTTTTAGCATTTTTTGAGCTAATCCTTGCAAATTATCTTTAGAGCATTGACGGTTTTCTACAGCTAAAACGTTTTTAGCACATAAAGCGCAAATAGAACTGTAGCGTTCAGAAATACCTTTAGAACCGTAGCGTTCAGAAATACTTTTTCCGGAGCAGCACAAATAAAATGAATAGTTCTATTGTATTTTTTCAGATCATAGAGTAGTTTAGTGTTCTTCCTGCGCAAAGGCTAGGTTCTCAACGTTAGTAGCATTGACGCCCAGTATTACGTTACCTCGTATGCAATACTTTGCCAGTTAAACATTCGGTGTTGTGTAGAATGTTTTAACTAATCTATACAATACCGAATTATAGAGATTGGCGATAATATGTACATATACCTAAATAAAATTTAAGTGTCTGTCTCTAATATTGAAATAACTGGGTTCTATTAACCTCAGGGGATTATTTGCATGTTATTAAGATATAAATAACCATTTTTAAAAGTTTTGTCCGTCTGTCTGTCCGGGCTAATCTTCGGAATGACTGAACCGATTGTCATGAAACTACGAACAGATAGGAAACAGTGTATATGTTATCGGAAAAATTTAAACTATTTGAAAAAAAAACGAAATATTAAAAACTGATGGTATTTGATTATCTTAAAAATAAATAACGCCACATCAATAGATCATATCCAGGCGGGGTCGCTAGTCGTAATATATTTTTATAACTTAGAAATTCATTGCCAGTAAGTGCGACTAACGAAAGCATCCGGAATCGCCTAATAACGATGTAACACGTCTATCAAAGTTCGGAAGGGTACTCGACGTGTAATCGACACAACTAGAAGGGCAGTTAACATCGGACAGCCGACTTCCTTTCCCGAGGGAGATCGCGGGAACAGTCGGGCCCCCAGTAACAAACTGCGGTCACAGTGAGCTGCACGAACTAGCTCCAAAAAACGATTGACCTACCCTTGAACACCTTCGAATTTGCGCTCATTCGAAGTCATGGATGAATTTGTTTGAAATAACAACAGTGAGATGGCAAACCAAATTCCGAAGCGTGCGAACAAAGAGTGGGATAAAGTTAGCGTGAATAGTGCAGTGCAGTGGTGTTGTTACCTGATTGTTCTGGCGTTATGTGGGTATGGTTTATACCGTCAGCATCGTTTGGAGCAGCGGCTTTCGCTGCTGGAGGAGAAGCATAGGGGGTTAAGAAGAACGGTGCTTGAGATGGAACCAGTGGAGAAGGTAAAGGAAAACGGCAACGTGAAGAGGGAGAAGAGAGACGTCAATGACTGCGTCTGCCCACCAGGTAGGAAATTTTCTGTCAATTATCGTTGATTTTAAGCTTCATTCTTATTTTCTAAGACTACCATGATTTTATCGGATTAATATGTGAACCTAATAGATTTTTTTTAAATCTTTATTGATTATAGAGGGTTTGACCTATTAGATCATGTCACGCTCATAGGTACACAATCAAATACATATAATCAACAATGATAAATTCACGTAAACAATAATAAAAAATTATCTGTTCTTAATACCTAACAATACTAGTTTATAAAGTTTTCTAGCCTTATCCGACAATGGAACCTAATAATTGAAATAACCTAATATCTAATTCATAATTATAAAAATTGAAACATCGTTTCTCGATGCAACGTGATTGCGATACGATGCATCGGCTTTGCGACATTAAATCTGTATCAGATTTTCATTGATACGATATCTGTTAAAATATACTCTTGCGTGAATAAATGGTTATCCGCAATTATTTAATTCATGTATACCTTGTAACTGTATTGAAAAATTACAGTGTATTATATTACATAGTATATAGTAATTGAAAATTAAACTAACTTCATTTTGCAAGGCTTTAAAATGAATATTTACCAAAAATGTTTTATTAATAGACGTTGTAATAAATTACATATTTAAGGTACTTAATTACTGTCCTGCGTAAGTAATAGAGGCATTCTTATTTCTTACTTACTTCAAAAAGGAGACGATACTCAATTGGACTGTATATTTTTCTTTTTTTTATGTGTACCTCATAACTTTTTTCTGGGTGAACCGATTTCGATGATTCTTTGTTTATTTGAAAGCTGGTGCTTTTCATGTGGTCCCGCATAAATTTGATCAAGGTCTGACCAATAGTTTTTGAGTTAATCTGAATAATTTATGTTAAAGTCAGTTGTACAAAATTTGTTAATTTTAAATTATTTTCAGAGTAGTCGTGGGCGATACGAAACGTATTTAGATACAATATCTATATATCGGTACAATATTCCAATATATATATATATATATATATAATTGAAGAAGCCTAGCGCCATGTGTTAGTTTAATGAAAAATTACTTGGTCTACTACGTATCAGAAATGATAGGAGGCCTGTGCCCAGCAGTGGGAAGTAAATGGAATGCAAAATTACTATCATCAAACGTAGTGATTTATGTACTCTTTGAGAACATCTAACATCGAAATCAAAGAATTAATAATAAGGTAAAATACATGTAAAATATCTATAATATGATACACTGATTCGAACTTCGAACGAACCATGAGCGCACGAAAGAATGCAAATTACTATAAAACAGATATATCTACGACGATTCTTCGTTGTGGGATATACTCATTTCAGAATAGCGTGGATATTAAAAAAATATATTAACATACGTAGATATTAAAATTTATCTATAAATTTAAGCAAACTAATTTAACGAAAATCGCGTATCACCGTGCAGTACTGAATACTGATTTCCTTACAGAGCTACAGTATCATGTAGATATCAACTGATATATATAGATATTGAAACATATAGATTCAATGTCAGATTTTCAAATCCAATACATAGATACGATTTGACATTATAGGTTAAGAGTATTATCATCCATACTTATTTCAAACTAAGAGTTACATAAACCCAATACTAAACTATTCCAAACAAACATTGAAAAGCTCTTGATGTAAACACGGGTTAGGGAAATTTTTACGTAATGGATTAGAGGCTGCGTTTTAATGAAATTACGTTTTAGATTGGGATTCCGTTCGAGATATTTCGATTAAACGTTTGCCCATTTCAATTTCGGACTGCTTAATTGCAACAATTAATGAAATTAATACGAGTTCGGTCCCAAACACAAAATCGAGGGCAACAGAGCTGCCGCAGCGATAATGTTTCTCTCTACACAATGTGTCGGTTAACTGCGAACATTTTACAATATCCGGTGACAAACTCAATTGGGATGCTATCACAATACACCTACTCCAAAGACGACCCACCGAACTTAAAAATAAGAGCCATCTTTTCTTCAACGCTTTTAATTCCTCTTACGTTGTTACAATACTAAACAGCAGCAACACGAAACAAATTGTACGGCTATTGTCACCACTATTATACCTAATAGACCAATAACAAGTACTGAAAACACTCTTTTAGATCGTGAACTTTAATATAACGCTGTCATCATAGAAGTGCCAGGCAGGCCGTGCGAAGGGAAAGGCTGTTGACCCAGAGCGGATATTAAAAATGGACCTTTAAATTGGTCCACTGATTTGTTATATACGGCAATAGCGTATTTCCTTTGCTCGTCGAACGTCCAATTGAAAGGAAGGGAGTTCAATACGACATCATCAAACGTTTTGACGTTAATAGATTTTTCGAGGGTCACACTTACGGGATCGAGATTGATGAAAATAGGCTCCAACAAAGGAAAGGCATTTGCAAAAGTTTTCTTTTTAAAACGCCCAAAGTTGAGGCGTTCGCTAATTACTCCCCATTGTTAGCGACGCCAAATAAAGGATTAATTGTTTGAAGTTTTCGCGTATTTAAAGTGATTTTCAACCGCTTCGTATCTGACGCGCCAAGTCAAATTAAATAAGCGTAAATTACTGATGGATTTGTTTGTGCAAAATATTTTTATATTTTAAACAGATCAAATACAATCCAAGTTTCAACTTAAGAGTTTATAATGTATTTACGTGGTAGAGCTATGCTGCAGCTATAAGTTGTAGCACGAATGGGTCGGCTCGACCGGGGAAGGACCACGCTCTCACAGAATACCAGCGTAAAATAGCAGCTTAATGCTGCTGTGTTTCGTATGGTGAGTGTAGAGAACCGGAGACCCTTTTTACTGGAAAAGAGGTATTACAACTTAGTCCTCACGAGTGACAACGCATCTGCTTTTTGATTCTTTATTGAGGATAAATGTAGATGTCTATGGGCCACAGCAACCACTTACCATCAGGTGGACTGTGTGCTCGTTTGTCACTCGATCCTATAAAGAAAATATTTATTTACTTAAAAATATTAATAAATATATATATATATATATATATACATATATATATATATATATATATATATATATATATATATATATATATATATATATATATATATATATATATATATTATAAGCTGGTATCAACTGCAATTCCTATTATTATTAATGGAGTATTCTAGTATTATTATTTGTGTTCTAGGCACTGAATACAATTCTGGGGATAGTAAATTTATGTGATAGTTGATATCGACTATAATATATCATCAAGACTGTGTAAATCATCTTAACTTTGAGATGACCTGCATATGTCCAGAGATATCAATGTTATTCACAATCATTCATAATTCATTTATCACGTTACTGGTGATATACATATTTAGCTATTACATTTTAACTAAGATAGAATTATGGTTAGAACTTATAGCAATCTATCGTAATGGAAACCTTCATGACAGAAGAAAAAAAATCGAACACATGCTCGCTAGTGTTTTTAGCCCATTGAAAAATTATTTAATTTTAAACTCGGTTCTGTACGTACCTACCAAAATAAGATTGTAGGTTGTACTCATTCAACTAAAATGTACTTACGTGCATATTACTTCAATTATAATATTTTACTTTTTAATTAGGGTTAGTTAAATTAATTTGACAAAAATTATTCTCATTTTATTTCATAGCTTAATATTTTCTAACTCTCTTGAAAACAAATCGAATTTTCTTGACGAAGCCAAATTTCCTTTTAACTCTTTTCGTATTTCTTTTTAAAGTTACTGCGAAAATTATTTTTAAATTTTCCATCTAAATTACGGTACGGTAATTAGCCGTTGGAAGCGGCGAAATTAAAATTCAATTTTCGAGAACATAACGGAATAATGATATGAAATTTTTGTTTTTTCCTTAACGGTCTCATCTGTTTTAAATTTTGAATAAATTATGTTACATTCCTAATGTTAATTTCGTATTTTATTCTGCGAAATAAAATGAAGTAATTGGGCTAGGGATGATATTTAAATTATTGACTCTAAATTCTAATTCAAGGTTTACAAAATTAATGAATATGTAATGGTTATTACGAGGGTGGATTGAAAAGTACTCGGCCTAACCAAGAAAATAAACAAATACTAAATCAGTTATATTTTTATTTTTCTACATAATCACCATCAAGTTCAATACACTTTTGCCACCTCCCCTTCCAAGCATTTAGACTAGGGTTGCCAGATGGTCGGGATTCGTCTGGATTCTCCCGACATTTTAAATGATCTCCCGACTCCCGACAAAACTCAAAATCTCCAGACAAACACTTCCTCGAAATGTTAATAATTTAAAATTGAAATGCAACCAAAACGAAATTATGAAATTAAAAAAAAATTATATCATTTATGTTGTCAATTCTTGTAAGCAATGCTTATTGTGAAAGGGTATTAAGTTTACTAAATAATTTATATACTAAAGAGAGAAATCGTATAGCTATTGATTTAATAAAAGCTGGGTTACTAATTAGAATGAACTTTGAGGAAAATTGTTTAAATTTTAAATCTTTTCTGAATACCACTAAAGGATCCAAATTGGTGGATTCAGTAAAGTCCAATGCCAAATACCTGTGGCAACCTCAAAATTAAGTGTAGTTACATTAATTACCTGTCAACAATGTTAAGTATATTTGTATTGTAGACCATTAATTTAAAAAATAATATTTTTGTTTTACATTTTTATTTTTAACATTTACAACATTTCATTAACAGTGGATTGCGGAAGCCCGTCTGGCTACATTGAATGTATGTGGAGGAATGAATGATAAGATGGATGAAGTATGCGATATGATGCATGATAGAGGAATAGACGTGTTATGTGTAAATGAGACGAAACGGAAGGGAAAGGATGCCACTACACATGGCATGTATACCGCGTACTGGTCTGGTCTAGACGAGACCAAGCGGGCATGCCAGGGAGTCGGTATCATCCTTTCAGAAAGAATGGGTCTTTGTGTGAAAGAGTATGAATGTATAAGCCCTAGACTGCTATGGATACGAATGAAAGTGGGCTTAAAAAAGTTATTTGTTTTAGGGGTCTACGCCCCAGACATTTCTAAGCCCACTTATACCCGAGAGCAGTTTTGGGAGTTCGTAAGGATGGTGCTAATGAAATGCAAGGTTAATGAAAATATTGTGATATTAGGCGATTTTAATGGAAGGGTTGGGGTGAGGAGGCTTGATTATGAAAGGATATTGGGAACGTTTGGTGATGAAAGTATAAATGAGAATGGTGAAAGCCTTCTCGCCGTATGCGTGGAAAAGAATCTTTTTGTGATGAACACTTTCTTTCGTCATAAGAAGATTCACACGTATACATGGGAAAGAGGTGATGATAGAAGTATGATAGATTTCATAATTGTTGATGAAAGAATGAGGAGCGCGGTGGTAGATACAAGGATTTACCGGGGCTCTAACGTAGGGACGGATCATTACTTGGTCTTATGCTGAATTAATGGTCTTTTCAGACGTTGGAGGTATCGGACATCTGTGTCTACCAACTGCGTTACAGCGTATAAGAACAGAGAGGTTAAAAGATGAAGGTGTGAGAGAAAATATAAGTGGTATGGCTGAATTGTGTATGAATGATTTAGACTTGGAGACTATGTGGTATAATATCAAGAAAGGTTTAGTGGATGCAGCTACCGAAGTATGTGGTGTAAGTAAGAGAACGAATGAAAGGAAAAATAACACGTTATGGTGGGATGATGAGGTACGGATGGAAGTTGAAGCAAAGAAGAAAGCATGGCTAGATTTACTAGCAACCAAGGCTACTAATTCTAGCAGTATGAATGATGATATTGAAAGGAAAAAGGCAGTCTTTAGACACCTAAATAAAAGAGTAAAAGAAGTAGTTGAAAGGAAAAAGCAAGAAAGAACGGATAAGAATGATAGAAGAATATCGGATAACTTCCAGGCAAATATTAAAATGTTCTGGAAACTCGTAAGAACTACCAGGGGACATTCAAAACAGCCTAGAATGAATGCTATACGAGAGCAGAATGACTGTATTCTGAATGACGAAGTTTTGAGTTTAAGGAGATGGAAGTAATACTTTGAAAGCGTGTTTATGAGTGATGAGACGTTTGAATTAAATGAAATAGAAATTCCGAAAGAAGAGGAAATAGATAGAGATATAAGTATAGATGAAATAATGAAATCAATGAAAAGTATGAAAGCAGGTAATGCAGCCGGTTATGATAGAGTATTTCTCGAAATGCTCAGGGCTGGAGAAGGAGTGGTGGCAGACCTGTTGTACACCTTGTTTAATTTATGTTGGGAACTTAAGCGGGTACCGGGAGACTGGTGCAAAGCCGTGATAGTCCCAATATATAAAGGAAAAGTATCACAGCAGGACTGCCGTGGTATCAGCCTTCTTAGCATTGTGGGAAAACTGTATGCTAAGGTACTAATTGAAAGAGTTATGGAAGAAACTGATGGAAAAATTTGGGATGTGCAAGCGGGATTTAGAAAGGGAATGGGATGTACGGATCAGGTCTTTTCCATGCGCATGATCGCGGAGAAGTTTTTGGCCAAAAACCAAAAAGTTTTTGTTCGTTCATGGACTTGGAGAAGGCTTATGATAGAGTAGACAGGGATGTGTTATGGCAAACACTGAACTCATTTGGGTTGAGCGCTGGCTTGATACAGGCATTGAAGTCTCTATATAGGGACTCTAGTGCTTGTGTCAGAATCAACGGGGCCTACTCGGACTGGTTTGGCATCCATAAATGTGTCAGACAGGGCTATGTGGCTTCCCCGTGGCTGTTCAACCTATTTATGGACAGTTGTTTGGAAAATATTACAGTAGAAGAATGCGGGTTAAGAATGGGTGAGTGACGGTTAGTCAAATGCCTTTTGTACGCCGATGATCAAGTCATACTTGCATCGTCGGCAGCCGAGTTGCAAATGATGGTTACATTAATGAACAGGACATTTAAAGAAAAGGGAATGAAAGTGAACGCAAGTAAGACGAAAGTTATGGTTTTTGAAAGAGAAGAAAGTAAAACGATATGTGAAGTAAGAATAGAAGGGGAGTTGGTAGAGCAAGTAGATGAGTTTGTGTATTTGGGATATGTGTTTAGCAGGGATGGTAGATATGATAAGGATATAGAACGACGAGTGAATGCAGGAAATAGAGTGAATGGGGCTCTACACTCTATTGTGAAAAGTCAGAATGTGTCCAAAAATGCACGTATGGCAATTCACATTGTTGTGTTAGTCCCTACTTTAATGTATGGTAGGGAAAGTTGGGTGGGGCAGAAGAAGCACGAGAGTAGAATAAATGCTATAGAAATGCGGTCATTAAGGAGTATGTTATGGATGAATCTGAATGACAGAGTGAGAAATTGTTTAATAAGAGAAGAGTGTGGTTTGCAAGATGATGTTGTGACCAGGATTAAGAAAGGATTGCTTCGGTGGTTTGGTCATATAGAAAGAATGAATGAGGAAAGAGTGACAAAGCAAATTTATGTTGCAGAGGTGAACGGCAGAGTCGGGAAGGGTCGCCTTAGGCGAAAGTTTAACGACCAAATTGGCGATATATTGAAAATGGGCCAAATCAAGAGTACCTTTAACCGACGAGCGTGTATGCGTAGGTATATGGATGTGGAGGAAGCGAGAGCGGTGTGTCAGGATCGTGCCAAATGGAAGTCCATAGGCTCTGCCTACCACTCTGGGTGACAGGCGTGAGTGTTTATTATGTTATGTTTTAACATTTATTTCTCCCGACAACAACCCCAAAATCCCGACATTTTCAAATTTTGTCCAGATATTTTGGTCTTCCGATCTGGCAACCCTAATTTAGACCGTTGAAAAAAAAATGATTCTTCCTTAGAGTCAAAATATGCGTCTACAGCTGCTTTGACCTCGTCGTTTGTTGAAAATCTTTGACCTCCCAAGTGCTTTTTTAGGTTAGGGAACAGAAAGAAGTCTGATGGTGCCAGATCAGGTGAATACGGCGGATGCGGTAACAGTTCAAAGCCACAGTTGTGAATTTCAGCCATTGACTGTACTGACGTGTGAACACGGGCGTTATCTTGATGAAACAGGACTTTTCTTCTGAGCATTCCTCGACGTTTTTCTTTTATTTCCTCTCGTAAACGACGTAGTAAGGTGCAGTAGTAATCAGAGTTTATATTCTGACCCCTTTCAAGATAATCAATCATAATCACACCTTTCGAGTCCCAGAATACTGAAGCCATCACCTTATTTGCCGACAAAATCGACTTAGCCTTTTTAGGGGGTGGTGAACCAGGTCTTCTCCACTGTTTTGATTGTTGTTTTGTTTCCGGTGTACAGTAATGAACCCATGTTTCGTCCATAGTAACAAAACGATTCAAAAAATCATCTGCATCGGCTTCAAATAACTCCAAACAGTCGCGTGAAATAGTCAATCGCGTCCTTTTTTGTTCAACTGAAAGCAGTCGCGGAACCCACCTCGCAGACACCTTGTGGAAACCCAACTCGTTGACAATGATGTTTTGAGTTCATTCATAAGAGATGCCTATAATCTCGGCTAACTCTCTAATTTTTAATCTGCGGTCTCCCATTATTAAATCAAGTACTTTTTTAATATTTTCGTCAGTAGTTGACGTCGAAGGCCTTCCAGAGCGGGGTTCATCTTTCACACTCTCTCTACCACGCTTAAATTCTGCTATCCATTTTTTGACGGATGAATATGACAGAACACAATCGCCTAATGTACTGACCATGTCATCATGGATGGCTTTTGATGATAGCCCCTTCTTATGGAGGTACTTAATGACGGCATGCTGCTCGATTTGCTCCATTCGCAGAAATTATGTCCGATTACTTTGTTAATAAATTTATAAAATCACAACTAATTATCGCACACGTTTCGAACTTCACACAATGAACTAGTCTGAACTGAACTAAATAATGTGGGTAGATTTGATTTTTAGAATTGAATGGATCTGTGTTAGGCCGAGTACTTTTCAATCCACCCTCGTAACTTATAAGGATCTAATAATATGATTGCTTGAACATGAATATATTACAGGTGATTTTACATGTATGTATGACTAAATTCAGTATTATTAATGTGATTGTTTAAAGATATTGATTATTTAGAATTTATTCTATATAAAAAAGTCACCAAGTATATTTTTAACTGTCACAGCATTTTATTCAATATTTTTATACTGGATGGTAGCTAGCAAGAAGAACTTTGCTTTGCCTTAGTGATGACACTGGGTTGTTATGTACCTACATATCTGATGTGTTTTAGGCTTGGGTCTTATAATTTTAAAATACTTACTGTGTAACTGGCTGTGAGACTGACTACAAAGTTCGAAAACAGTAACGAATAAATACTTTCCTTTACCATCTTTATTAGCCATTTATTTAAAATGATAATTTTGAGCGACTTTATTTCTATTTAAGTAACCTTATGCATTGTAAGCAAGCATTGTATTCAACATTTGGCTACTTACTTACTAAAGATATAATATAATTGTTTAATGCAGTATCCATTTACAACGAAAATATACTTTGTATTTGGCTAATTGCCGTGTAGTGGCGGTCAAAAATATCCACTACCCCATATCCTCCCGTGGGTGTCGTAAAAGGCGACAAAGGGAAACAGGCAGGAGATGGGCAGCAGCATCTTCCTGATAATAGCCAAAATTACAATAAAAAAACTGCGGTTGCCAACCCGCTCGCCAAGCGTGGCAACTATGGCAAATACCCCCCAATGAATAAAGCAACAAACAGACGGCCCCCAGTCCCCGGCGGCCCCGCTATTCCTGGCTACGGTGGCGACCATGGTAACGGCGGGGCAGGGGGTGCTAAGAATCTCCGGTGGAGGTTCGGTTGCCACCTTAGACGACTCGACCTGGCAACGTACAACGCACGCACCCTGAGGACTGACGAGAAGATTGTGGAGCTGGAAGAAGAGATAGACAAGTTGCGCTGGCATATTATAGGATTATCCGAAGTCCGAAGAGAAGGGGAGGACACGGTAATCCTCGAATCCGGCAACTTGCTCTATCACCGGGAGGGCGACCATCTGTCCCAAGGAGGTGTCGGATTTATCGTCCACAAGTCTCTCGTTAACAACGTTGTAAAGATCGGGAGTGTGTCGACGAGGGTTGCGTACCTTATACTCAGAATCACCAAACGGTATTCGCTGAAGGTCATACAGGTTTACGCACCAACCTCGGCACACCCCGATGAGGAGGTGGAGGAAATGTATGAGGATATCTCTAAAGCCATGCATTCCTCCAAAACCCAATATACGGTGTTAATGGGAGACTTCAATGCAAAACTAGGCACAAGAGCGAACGGCGAGCTGAAAGTAGGGAAATTTGGAATAGGGCAACGGAACCCAAGGGGCCAGCAGCTGGCCGACTTCATGGAGAAAGAGGGACTCTTTATGATGAACTCTTTCTTCCAGAAGCGGCCCCACAGGAAGTGGACCTGGTCGAGTCCCGACGGTTTGACGAAAAATGAGATTGACTTTATTATGACGACCAGACGACAACTGTTCAGTGATGTCTCCGTGATCGCGAGGGTGAAAACTGGTAGCGATCACCGAATGGTTAGAGGCACACTGAACCTAAACGTTAAGTTGGAGAGGTCTCGTCTAATGAAGTCAACGCTCCGTCCCCCTCGTGCTCTGTTCCAAAGTCCCGAAACCTTTCAGCTCGAGTTACAAAACCGTTTTCAGTGCCTGGAAGACTGCAATGAAGTGGACGATATGAATGACAAGCTCGTGGAAACTGTCCATGCGGTCGGAGCTAAGTTCTGCAAGACCCGCCGCAGAAGAACACAAAAACTCTCCGATCACACTCTTAATCTCATGGCTGTTAGACGGGAGATGAAGCTACATTCTTCAACAGACTTGACAGCATACAGGCATCTGAACAGACAGATCTCCAAATGCATGCGGCGGGACTTACGCAACTTCAATACAGCTCGTATTGAAGAAGCGATCGAGCGGAACCAAGGCTCCAAAGTCTTTGCCAGAGATCTGTCTGCCAGAAAGAGCCAACTGTCAAAGCTGAAGACAGAATGTGGCAGCATCGTTTCCGGGACACCTGAGATTTTGAGTGAGATTGAGAGGTTCTATGGGCAGTTGTACACGTCATCGTTGGAGCCACACGCAAGTGTGAGTAACGATCCAAGAGCGAGTCTCATCCGACACTATTCCGAAGATATCCCGGACGTCAGTCTGAGCGAGATTAGAATGGCTCTCCAGCACCTTAAAAACGGTAAGGCCCCAGGCGAGGATGGAATTACAGCGGAGCTTCTGAAAGCGGGTGGAAGACCGGTACTTGAAGTCCTTCAGAAGCTCTTTAATTCCGTCCTCCATGGTGGCATTACACCGGAGGCGTGGAGCAGAAGTGCGGTGGTCTTGTTCTTCAAGAAAGGTGACAACGCTCTCTTGAAGAACTACAGACCGATTTCCCTTCTGAGCCGCGTCTACGTGCTGTTTTCGAGAGTCATTACGAATCGTCTCGCGCGCAGACTTGACGACTTCCAGCCTCCCGAACAAGCCGGTTTCCGAAAGGGCTTTAGCACCATAGACCACATACATACCCTTCGGCAAATTTTACAGAAGTCCGAAGAGTACAACTTGCCACTATGTCTGGCGTATGTGGACTATGAGAAAGCCTTTGATTCCGTCGAAATTTGGGCGGTGCTGCAGTCCCTTCAGCGGTGCCAAGTTGACTGTCGGTATATCGAAGTATTGAAGTGCTTGTACAGTAGGGCTACGATGGCTATCCGAGTACAGAACCAGAGTACGAAACCTATCCAATTGCAGAGAGGTGTAAGACAGGGTGACGTCATATCCCCGAAACTCTTCACCGCTGCATTGGAAGACGTTTTCAAGCTTCTGGACTGGAAAGGATACGGTATCAACATCAATGGCGAGTACATCACTCACCTTCGATTTGCCGACGATATAGTCCTTATGGCAGAATCGCTGGAGGACCTAAGCACTATGCTCAATGACCTCAATAGTGTTTCCCAACGGATAGGTCTTAAGATGAACATGGACAAAACAAAGATCATGTTTAATGTCCATGTTACACCTATGCCGGTAGTTGTTGGGAGCACTAAGCTCGAAGTTGTTGACGAGTATGTTTACCTGGGACAAATAGTCCGACTAGGTAAGTCCAACTTCGACCGAGAGGTTAATCGACGGATTCAACTCGGCTGGGCAGCGTTCGGGAAGCTACGACACATCTTCTCGTCAGACATACCTCAAAACCTTAAAACGAAATTGTACAACCAGTGCGTGTTGCCAGTGATGACTTACGGAACTGAGACGTGGTCCTTCACTGCTGGCCGTATGAGGAAGCTCAAGGTCGCTCAGCGAGCTATGGAGAGGGTTATGCTGGGAGTTTCTCTGCGTGATAAAGTTAGGAATGAGGATATCCGCAGTAGAACCAGAGTAACCGACATAGCCCAACGGATTAGTAAGCAGAAGTGGCAGTGGGCCGGCCATATAGCTCGAAGAAACGACAACCGATGGGGAAGAAAGGTTCTCGAGTGGCAGCCTCGTACCGGTAGGCGAAGTGTAGGGCGTCCCCCCACGAGATGGAGTGACGACCTAGTAAGATATGCAGGAAGTCGATGGATGCAGGTGGCTCAGGACCGTGCTTTGTGGCATTCTTTGGGGGAGGCCTATGTTCAGCAGTGGACTTGTGAAGGGCTATAATGATGATGATGATGATTTGGCTAATAAGAATCAATATCCATTGAGGTATCTTACGAGTACAACACTTGTAGGAAGAGCCTTTTTTAAATCTCTTTACATGGAGACACACTGCAGCTATATATGGCTGCTGGTACAAAAGTTGATAATATGATAATCTGGAGTCGTTCAGAAGTAACACAATTACTAACAGACTCCTGTCTTAGTAGAGCCATGTTGCAGCTATATTATCCCCTTAAGATAACGGATTTCGTTATCTGCGACATCCATCGCGGCTGTATTTTACTGTCTTGGACTCCGGCGGCGATGAAATGATTTACTTAATTCGTGTTTTTTTTTTAAATATATGGACATAATGTTATGGTTATTACAATAAAATATAATAAACATGTTTTTCTCATCTAAATTTATATATTATTATAACATAAGCGCTAAAAGCGAAGTATAACAGTAATTTCCATTAATTTTAAAAAATGGCGGAAAGTGGCGTCAATTCAATCGCCATAATGGATGACAGTTACTGACAATAGACATTTGACACATAGCCGGAATGGATGTTTTGACTGTTGAGGAGTTATAGTTATAGCACGAATAGCTCGGCTCAAAGGACTACGCTCTCACAGAATACCAGCGTGAAACAGCACGATAATGCTGTGTTTCCTATGGTAAGTGTAGGGAACCGGAAACCTTTTTACTGGTTAAATAAATAATATATAAAATGTTTATTTCGGTAATCTTGTTAACAACATAATACCGAGACTTCCCAGCGAGTAATCAGAGGATACCCGTGTTTTAAGGATTACAAAAAAGTAAGATTACAAAAAGTTTAACCTCTAGAATTTTTTTAATTAGTGTGTGTAAATTAAGGAGTGTGTGAATGTGAGTGTAGGAGTGTTGTTGTATGTATGATGTTGGGGTGTGTGTGTATGTGCTGGTAGATGAAGATGTTATAAGTAAGAAGACTATTTGCCTGTAAATGTATAAGATGTTGGTGAGATAGATTTCAGATAATTCTATTTAAAAGATTTTCAAATTGGTAAAGAGGTATTCCATCTTCGCCCTCACGGGTGACAACGTATCTGTATTTTGATTCTTAATCGAGTGTAAAAGTAGAAATGTCAATGGGCCACGGCATCCACTAATCATCAAGTGGACTGTGTGCTCGCTTGACACTATTATTCTATTAAAAAAAATCTCGTCTGTTTAAGAGATATTAGGAATTTTTGTTACGAGCACAACTCCAGTATAAATCACTGTGCTATATAAGTCAAGGGTTGTCGTTGATAAGTGTTGAATGCGAATGAATTTATTCGATGTTTATTTCACTCGATGCCATCTCGCTAATCATGTTGAATGAGCCGATAAATTATTCAGTTATTTATTTGCAACACTTTGTCACCGATTTGTGTTCAGCTATGTGCATTCAGTATACTAATATACGTAGTGATTATATACTCTTTGGTATTAATAGATCTGGTACAAAATTGGATGTTTGCTCAATGAGTGTAGTGCATAAAATTATTTTCACAGAATTTGAACATTTGATTATACCTACTCAAATTTTGATTTTTAAATTCTTTGTTTCATACTTACATTAAAAAAGATATTTCTACTTTCTACACGTTCTTGCAGCGGAATAATACTCCGTCTAAGACCTTTCTGTAAAACGAGACAAGGATCCGCGACGTCTCTTTTGTCTTTATGCAAATACGCAGCAATTCAATTTAATGCTAAATCCCTGAAGACCAAAGTGCATAACTTAGATCTAAATTAAACTCGTGAATTAAGAAAATTCCACTTTATTATAAAGGCATTTGAATGGGATCTTGTTTGCAACTTATAACGGCGTTTAATTTCTGTGCGAGTTTTGACTATAGCTGCAAGGTTTGCTTGCAGAGGTTGTAAAAATGAAGACGTTATAGCCAAGTGAGATTTAAATTTAGTTTATTATCATGAAATCGCCGTTCAGTGTCTCTTTAGGGATGGCAATTCGATAATCGTAAAACTTTATAAGTTGATTTAGATATTAAGGACATTTTATTACCAATGTTTAGCCGTCATTCTCTTTTAGTGTTTGAAATATACGACGAAGGTCAAAGCTGCCAATTAAAATAATATTCATTTTGCGTCGCTATTATTACCATCTTCTTCATATAAGGGTTATTTTTGTTCAATAAGGGTACCCTGGGGATGAGGTAATCGCTATTTCTATATGTTGTGCTATTTGCGTACTTAAAGTATGCCTCTCAATACTTTAAGTACGCAAATGCTGTAATTGTTGAGTGCCACCATTAATGCCTGGAACACTAGTTACTACTAGCGCGTAAGGCGATATCGAGTAAGGCGACCTCTATCACGCTATCCGTGAATTTTTGCAACATCCGGGGACTTCATTCCAACCTTAACGCTGTCCATTACCATCTAGACGGCGAAGCCGGCCTTGCTCTTTTTAACCGAGACTCAGGTGTCCTCTCCGGCTGATACTTCATATCTCTCCTACCCGGGATACAAATTAGAACTGTAGCCGGTGGAAAGAAAAGGGGAGATCTCCCGCCGGGCAAGATGTTCTGCCCGGGGAGCGGCCAACGCGCCAATTGGTAGTTCGGAGCTATTCTATATATTATGCTGCTTTAACTTCGGAACTTTGTTAGTGCGATTTAGGCTTCGATGTGTTTCGCTTGACGACAGCGCTGCCACAGAACACTCCTTTGTGCCCCGGGCTGGAGTTTGCGTATAGGTCAGAGAGGACATCTGTTTTCGACGCCTCGGCAGTCTTGAAGGTACGGACCTGTCCATCCTATGGCTGCGCGTAGACAGCGACGATCATCCCCGCGTCTACGGGTGCCTCTATAGGTCCCATAGCGGTAATGCCGACACAGAAAGACTCATCGACCACGTCCAAATGGTTGCAGACACCGTACCAGAACAGGTCCCATCCAGTGAGATCGTGATACTTGGTGACTTTAACGCCCACCACGCTGAATGGCTTGGTTCTCGTTTAACCGATCATGCGGGTAGATCTGTCTATGACTTTACCTTGGCATATGGTCTAACACAACTGGTTACTTCGCCTACGCGGATCCCAGATGTGGAGTATCATACACCTTCCCTGTTGGATCTTCTGCTGACCTCTCATCCGAACGGCTATCAGGTCTCCGTCGATGCCCTTCTGGGCTATTCGGACCATTGTCTGATCCGGAGTATGGTGCCACTCACGCTCCAATCGCAGTTGCGATCTGCAGCTTGCCGCCGTGTTTGGCACAATAGGTCAGCTGATTGGGACGGGATGCGGTCTTTTTTTGCATCTACCCTTGAGGGCGGGTTTGCTTCTCGCCGAAAGATCTCAGCGTTGTTGCCGATTTTGTTGCTGATGTGGTACTTTAGGGTATAGAACTTTTTATTCCATCCTCTGTGATGCCCATCGGAGGCAGATCCCAGCCATGGTTTGGCCGCTCCTGTAAAATAGCATCACGCTTTAAGCAGGAGTGCTACCGGGCCTGGGATGACGCATCAACGTCTCGGGATGTAAGCACCAGCGCACTTAAAAAGAAGTACAAAAGTGTCCCTGGACATCAGCAAGTCGAGTGGGCCCGATGGAGTCCCTCCCATTGTGCTGAAGACGTGTGCTCCGGAGTTGGCACCGGTTTTAACGCAGCTTTTCCGGTACTCCTACTCCCAAGGCATAGTCCCGAATTCATGGAAGACAGCTTTGGTCCACCCGATCCCTAAAAAAGGCGACCGCTAAGACCCGTCCAACTACAGGCCTATCGCTATCACCTCCTTGTTCTCCAAAATAATGGAATCCATTATAAACTGCCAGCTCATAAGGTACCTTGAGGATCACCAGCTGATTAGTGACCGCCAGTACGGTTTTCGTCGGGGTCGATCAGCAGGTGATCTTCTAGTTTACTTAACTCATAGATGGGCGGAGGCAGTAGAGTCAAAGGGGGAGGCATTGGCCGTTAGTTTGGACATAGCGAAGGCCTTCGATCGGGTCTGGCAAGGCGCTTCTTTCGAAGCTTCCTTCCTATGGGCTTCCCGAGAAATTGTGCAAATGGATCACCAGTTTCCTTGCTGATCAGAGCATTAAGGTCGTAGTAGCACGCAGCACGCAGCCTTGTGGAACACAAGCCTATCAAGGCTGGTGTTCCACAAGGCTGCGTGTTATCACCAACGTTGTTTCTCTTGGATATCAATGATATATTGCAAACTGGTAGCATTCATTGCTATGCGGACGACAGCACTGGTGATGCCTTATATACCTGCCGTGCCAATATTTCTCGGGAAAACTTCGCCTAGTGCCGGGACAAACTTGTGTCTGAAGTCGAATCTTTGCTTAACAAAGTCTCGGATTGGGGGCGACTAAATCTAGTCCAGTTCAATCCCCAGAAGACAGAAGTTTGCGCGTTTACCGCTAAAAAGAACCCCTTTGTCGTATCTCCTCAGTTTCAAGGCACTCCCCTTGCTGCCTCAGCTAGCATCGGAATCCTTGGCGTCGACATATCGAGTAGTGTGCAGTTTCGTGGTCACTTGGAAGGGAGTCCAAATTGATGAAGGACGGATTTTAAAATAATTTTTATTTTAAAATCAATCCTTCATAACATCCGTCCATCCATTATTCCATTACATCCCATAAAATTCACTACTGAACATAGGTAGATAGATTCCTTCATAAGGCAGATAGTCAGGTTGGTAACAGCAGTATTTTATTATATTGGCGTTATCAGAAAGATGCTGCTGCCGATCTCCTGTTTCTGTTTTCTTCTGTCGCCTCTCTTAACACACCCACTGGACGATATGGTTTAGTGGATATTCTTACAACGCCATACAACGCAATATCCATTACATAACAAACAATAATCTATAATTTAACAATAATTCTTTATACGTGGTAGAGCCATGCTGCAGCTATATTAGTAGTACAGTTGTAGCACGAATGGGTCGGCTCGACCGGGGAAGGACCACGCTCTCACAGAATACCAGCGTAAAATAGCAGCTTAACACTGCCGTATTTCGTATGGTGGGTGTAGTAAACCGGAGACCCTTTTTACTGGATAATAGGCAATTCCATCTTAGTCCTCACGAGTGAACACATCTGTATTTTGATTCGCAAACGAGGATAGATGTAGATGTCTATGGGCCACAGCAACCACTTACTATCAGTTAGACTGTGTGCTCGTTTGTCACTCGATCCTATAAAAGAAGACATTTTGTCGTGTACGTTGTCGGCGGCCATATAAATAACTACGAAACCAGGAAATTGCAGTTGGAGATAGATAATTTAGATGGTTGTAATAATATTATCCGATCTGTTGTATAATTATCGATAACGTTACGCTTTTTATAAAACATAATAACGACCCACCGCTAATCGTCTCGGAGGTAGATATGATTTCAGAAGTTGGTAGTTTCCTACCACTTCTACTTTGAAATGTTAGTAGATCTACCAATAATAATGTGATACCTACTCATAATTAATGTCTATTGAAAACATTTCACCTCTTTTTATAAGGAACCCCATATGAAAGCAGGATCATTGATCATCAATTCCCAAAACAGAATCCGAAAAAATCAAAAATTTTACATGAGTTTATCCTCATTTAATGGTTTTTAATTATAAATATTCTATTCCTTTATTCGTATATATAAACTTACTTGAACCTGAAGACAATTTATAGTAGTGATAATTGAGATTCTATGGTATATTATTATTAGAATCCATTAATGTAAACTCTTCAAAACAATAACCTTGAGACCAATATTTTTATTTTTCTATAATAAAAGTAGTTTGGCTAAATATTCACACATTTACTTTTACTAAGGAAGTCTCTCCTCTTAAATGTAGTGATTATCAGAGAGCAAATACTTTGAATTTGCTTCGTGGTAATTATATTATCTGACGATACTGGAACCAGAGTGATCTAAGTGACATTTTTGGCAAAAATGGTTCTTTTACACAATTGCAAAGAAAAATCATAATTCTTTCAGGCCATACTGATCTAAGTGCTTCCCAGTATTTTTTTCCTTGAGAAATCACAACATCTCACTATAGAATCGTTGCGATTTGCAAAATGGAGACATGCCAGACTGATCTAAGTAATGAGAGCGCACTTAGATCACTGTGGTCGCAAGTTGCTGGCGTTTATGGAAATCCAAACTGATCTAAGTGCAATAAAGAAATAATAAATTAATTGTGTACAAATAATTTACGTAATTTTTTTATTTAATATCTATGTTTATATACTTAAAACAAATAATATGGTTTGATATTTTTACAAAACCACTGAATATTTTTAAACTGGCAACACAAACGCAGTCACGTATACAAAATCATACTCAAGACTTGGCCTAAAGGTCTAGATACCAGGCCATAAAGTCCAAAAAAAAAGTATACAAAATCAAAATCAATTGACGTTACTTGTCATATTGATTTAGGTTTAGTCACATGCGCTTGCGATTATCTTTTGTTTTATTAAAGATTTGAATTGAAAGGGTGTTACGTAAACAATGGATAACAGAAACAGAGCTAAAAGAATAGTGAATATGGCATTGCAATCTTCGCCGCCGCCATCTTCATCGACTTCAACAAATGAAGATTTTTCAAGTGATCATTCTTCTTACCATCCACAGCAAAATGTAGAAATTTCCACAGAATTAGAAGACAGTGAAGGTATGTATTGTTGTCGAATATAAAGGGCTGGAGAGATTTTACTTTTATTGTGTGATTTGCAGTTCGATTTCAGAGTCATATTTTTTCAAATATTGTTGCTTGACTTACACTTATGTTCTTTTAATCAATTAGCACGAAAATACTTATAAGGCTATACTCTAATAAACTACTTCCTTAATATAACCTATTTTTATAAGCAAATACTAGTCTGTTGCGTTTTTGCTTCATGTTTGAATCTGGCTTGGGCTTGGGTTACAGCTTATGCTGTTCTTTACAGATAATGAAGAAAGAAGAGATCCAGAGGGTCCTGTAGGTAACTTGGGGGAAATAAATCATCCAGATTCCGATGAACCTGTCAAAGGAAGAAAAAGAGTTCGGAATTTCGATAGATGGGCAAAGAATATAAGGAAGCGAAAAAGAACTGCAGACCAAGAATATCGCAACGTACGAGGTAGTATTGTCCCAGCTAAAGTATTTACACCAGTTGTATGCAGCTGTAGGTTCAAATGCAGTGAGCAGGTTTCATCTGAAAATCAAGAAGCCATACACGTAATGTTTTATCAGCTCACCTCATGGGATGCTCAAACAACATGGTTGTGCAGCGCCATTATGACTTTAGAACCAAAACGCCGTAAGCAAAGACAAAATGCTCAAAATCCTAGCCGCATAAATTATGTACGCCAATTCATGCTGTTGGACAAAAGAGTTTGCAAAAGTTTCTTTTTAAAGGTCATACAAATATCTAACAAAAGATTAGATTATGCATTACGTAATAAAAAATCTGTTTCTGGAATAGCGGAAAGAGATAAGAGGGGACAACATGTACCTGCTAACAAGCTGTCAGATGAAAAGTTGAACTGGATTAAAGACCACATTAATAGTTTTCCGAAATTTGTGAGTCACTATGGAGAAAGACGATCAACACGAAAATATTTGCGCCCGGATCTTTCAATGAACAAAATGTATGAACTTTATAAAGCAAAATGTGAGTCAGAAGGAAAACCAATATTGAAAAAGAGCGCCTACGTCAAAGTATTTACAACCGAGTTTAATATACACTTCTATATCCCTAAGGCAGATACTTGTAAAACCTGTGATATACTCGAGATAGCAGTAAAGGCGGAAGAAGATATAGAAACATGCCTAGCTATAAGGGTACAAAAAGATCAGCATATTAAACTTGCAGGCGAAGTAAGAAACATATTAAATGACTGTAAAAGTAAAGTCAAAACTGAGGAATCGTTATTAGTAGCTACTTTTGATCTGGAACGAACCCTGCCTCTTCCTTATTTGAATACTGGTGAGGTCTATTATTTAAGACAACTGCAAATGCTGAACTTTGGTATTCATGCTTATACTAAGGAAGGAGAAAAAGTTCTCATGAATATGTGGCCAGAACATTGTGGGGCCAGAGGCTCACAAGAAATTATGTCGTCACTTCACTACTTTTTAGAAGACTTTTTAGAAGTCAAATCACTGTGTTTTTTTAGCGACTGTTGCTCCGGGCAAAACAGAAACTGGAACGTTTTACACTTTATGATATTTCTGGTTAATAAATCGCCATATCTAGAATCGATCACCATGCATTATCTCGTCAGTGGCCATACTTACCTGCCTAACGATACCGACTTCTCTTTTATAAGTCGAGAACTAAAAAAGAAGACTGATATCTATACACCAGAAGATTGGATGAAGCTCGTCCGAGACTGCAGAAAACAAAAACCTTTTACTGTGCGAGATATGAAAAATAAGTTTCTAGATTATGAAAGCCTCACAACACTATTCAAAGATTATCAGATTGTATTAAGAGAAGGCGCAAAAATTTCTAAGATGCGGAAGATAAAGTTTTGTAAAGGTTCAAGTATAATCAGTTACAATGATGACTACACTGAAACATATGAAACAGTTGATTTAAAACCAAATGATATGGATTCTAGAACTTTTTTTTGTAACCTAAAGAATTATATACCAGAAAAAGCCCCTGAAACTAGACTAATATCGTATCAAAAAATGCAAGATATTAGAAAAACTCTAAAATTCGTACCTCCTATCCATCATCAGTTTTACTTGACATTGCCACATGTTCCTAGAAGAGGTGGCAATCAGGAAGCACAAGATGATGTAAATTTTTTGCCTGCTGTATTTGGTGATGATTAATGTGATTTTTCTTACGACATCAAAGTGAAAACTTACACTATTAATTAATTTTTTTAAATTTGTGATCTGCCATAGTGATCTAAGTGATTTTTTTTTTGTAAAACTACGATTATTAGTTTTAATAAATAACTCATACTGATAAAAATTGATATTTTTTTATTTAAAACTTATTAGAAGTACATATAACAAAAAAATAATAATAAAAAGCCTATAGATTTCCATTAATAACGCGTAACGCATTTCCTTCATTTTCTCAGAAACATACTATTGTGCCCTAGATCACTCTGGTTTCAGCGTCGTCATCTTTGGTCAGAGAATCAGGTAATGTCCTCTCTCTATTCAATGAACCCGTTGAAGTTTTAGGTAGAAAGAAAGACAGATTGATGCAAAAAAAATTAAAGGCTTTATCATTTTTCGGGTATAGAACTAAAATTTTTCAAAAATTCGAAATGTTACTTGATATTTTTGGCAAGGAGCTGGATACTAGAAGTGGTAGAGAGAGGTGGGAACGCTGGTCACAGACACTAACACTAAGCTTGATCGATCGATCAGGACTACATCCGGACAGCGGACATGACATAGACATCATTACTCACTAAGTGAGTTTCACTTCATCGTCGTTTAGTTTCCTTAGAAGATTTCAACAGCTTAAGCTATTGAAATCTTAAAAAAATATTATAGATAGAATGCCTCGTTTCCAGTCTGGGTATTACTGACACCGACTGCGGTATACACTAGATACATCTTTCACTAGCGTAACCATAACGTGATGTAGAATACTACCAGCGCCATCTGTTGATTGAAAAGCAAATATAGGAACAACACTGACTAATTTTGTATTGAGCAGGGCTCGGAAACGTTATTACAAATAACGTTTTTAAAACATTGGGGACGGTTCCTTGTATAACATTTTGTTCAGAACAAAAACTAAATGAGAACGTAATGTGAAAACGTAAAAAACGGTTTAAAGACAAGTTTAAACCTATAAGGTATTTTTGTTTCGTTTTGCAGGGCAAAAAATGGGGAAAAAATGAAAAATGTAAAGGTTAATGTTTCTTTCTGTACTATTAGCTATATTTTATATTCATAAGATTAAAAATGAGTAAACCAAACCACAGATATTCATAAGGAGAAAAATTTTAAAAAATTAAAAATGTGCGAAAAATTAAAGAGCAAACCACGGAAGCATTGTTTTGTGTATTAATATAATACTCTAGAAACTGATAAACTTTTATTAAAAACTAACTTCTCAATTAAATGACATTGTGTATCAAAAAACTTTTCCTCAGTGTCAACTAGCGACATCTGGTGAGCAGAAAATTATTAGCCCTCATTCGTTACGTTAGGTAAATCCATACATACCGTTAGGAATCGCGTGCGGCGGAGGGGGGAGCGCCGTCATTTTGAGGTTGTTCAGTGTTGTTTCATAGCATCACTAAATTACCGTTTGATATAAATTTTGACTTGGAGAACCTACGACGTTCGTTTGAGTTTCAATCTTTGTAAAAAGTATAAATAGATAATGTAATGTCGGTCTATACCTACTCGTCAAAAAGCCAAATAAAAGTATATAAATTGTATACGGTTGGAAAGGGCTTCTCAAGACCAATCCAGACATAAAACACCATATGATAGCGTGAAGCAGAATAGGGAACGTTAAATAATGAAGGCGTTCGAGCGGATCAATGGCACTGCCAGTACTTCAGCTGTGGCGGCCGAGCCTGTGCAAGTGGATGATGCCATTGCTTCTATATCAACGCCTTACTGTATAGGCATTGATTGTGTGCGATTGTCGATAGTGAAATCACATTGGGCAGCAGCTAGTGCACGTTTTTACTACCTACTACTTTTGTCAACAATCCGTTCGGACATAAGTGTGAAGTGTGCCTGTGGTTTATGCGCTCATAGAAGCCACCAAAGAAAAAACACTTACCGCTGCTTAGTAATACCTTCCCAGAAGAGACTGGGACTTCAAACTGTACGGTACGTGAAGAGATCACTGGACTCTGACAAAGTCCCCACGTTGTCACGTTCAAACGGATTTGTATATTCACCTAAGCAACATGGGTTGCCTGTATTTTATCCAATCAGTGGATATCACCGCGCCTACTCTTGATACGTTGGTTGCACTACGGCGGCGGCTACGCTATCATTGGACAAGTCATTACTGTACCCGTCGAGGCGGACATAATTGTGCATCGGCTACCACGTCAATTGGTCAACATCAATCATAGCGTGGACTCATACAACAGCAGTGCTATCGCGACGGACTACATATAGCTTCGCCGACGACACTTTAATCGGCTGCAAGATTCACACTGGGGCTGCTACATCCCGGTAAAAGCTTCACACAATGAGTGTCGTCGAGTTGGGTAGACTGCTTCATAAGATTCCGCTTGCAGTGGGTTACCCCTACATGATTACGGCTAAAATTGACGTTGAGGATGGCATAGTGAACGGCGCGATTGGTGTGTTAAATTCAGTAGAGTTGCTCAGTGAAGACGAGCCATTTGCGGCGTTAGGAATGCCGACTCCGGTCGCACAAGTAAAAAATATTTGTAGTTATGTTCCTGATCACATGCACAAACCTTGATTGCGCATTCAGAAGACACCTCTACCGATTCCATCATCAACCGATCTGATTACTGGGCGATTACCGAGACGTGGATGGAAGATTTTAAGCCAGTGCTGGCTTTGACTGAGACCATATAGTAACACTGTTAAGCGCAAACAAATTGCAAGTACATACATCATCGGCGGCGGTATCACCATCATCATAATTACCCGTTACATATACGTATAAACGTAAAAAAAAAACACGGCCGTGTCTACGACACAGCCTCACCGCGATTTTTAGATAATATGTAACTTTGCATTATAGTGAAGTTGATTTTTTTTTAATATAAGCATTTTTATTGTGCACACAATATTATCACAGTCTAAAGAACTCTTATATCTACTATACTTAGTCTATGGTGTTATCCAGAAGTGTAGCATTTCTGCACGGAGTATAGAGTAGAAGCACATGAGTAAAGAAACTCTTTATTACTCTGTGGTAGAAGTAGGACCATCTCTGTAGGTATATGAATAAGTGTCCGTAAAAACGCGTCCAATAAGGGTGGCGCTGCGGTTGCATAGGATAAATTAAAAAAAGCGCCAAAAGTAATTAGAATAAGATGAAGAAATAAACAAGGACCGACCAATTCGCTTGGTTTTATACTACGTAAACAGTTGAAGTTTGGAATACTGGCATTTTACTAACTACTCTAGTCATGAAATTTTTTAAATATTTCAATTCAGCTGACTACACTCCGTCTACAACAGCTATAATACGCCATCGCTTTTGTGGTCGGTTTTGGAACCTCTATTTTCAGTATACAGTTGGACACTTTTGCAACTTTCCTCCCATATGAGATGGTTCTCCTTATACTCTATACTCCATGCATTTCTGGCACTGGCATATCTGCGCAACCACATCAACGTATTTCGTAGTCCTTTTTGATGCTATATTCTTAAATATTATAATATAATAATATATGTATGTACTGATCTTAGCTCACAGTTTTTTATTACATTATGTTTTTATAGTCATGTGTCTTTTTGGGTCGTCTACAGATAAAAGCTGCAGGTTATGTTTGATATTGTCTATTAAGCGTTTTAGTTTTAATTTCAACTTTAAAACTTCGTACTAGGTATTTTTTATTTATTCGTTATTTTAATCGATTCCGTGTTTTGTGGCATTTCTAGCGGGAACCCGTGTTCTGCAGTGGATCTGTGAAGGGCTGTAAGGAATAAATGAAATTATGGAATGCTTCTTACGACATTTCTACATTATAAGTACTTCAATGATCAATAATAGAATGTTGTGATGTTCCTTATTAAAATTCTTGTTGGAATTTTTGGGTTGTCCTCGTAAAATGAAATGATGAGTAATATCAGACTTGATCATGAGACAGACATCTGAAATTTACGGAGTAAAAAACATTATAATTAAAAAAAATTTAAACACGCATTTATTTCATTAACATGTATAATATGTATATGTATGAATGTAATGAAATTTCTATATATAATTATACAAGAGCCTCCACGACTCCAGAGAACAATAAATACAGACGGATCGTTCCATGTATGGTGAATGACGAGCATCGAATACCCTTTTTTAGAAGACTTCAAAAAAGGGGGAAGTTCTCAATTCGACTCTAAGTTCTTTTTTGTACTTACTCGATATCTAAGTCAATTTGAGACTGATTTAAATGATTCTCCTATTATTAAATTGGTTATACATCAGAGATGGAGCCATATAAGGTCCAAAGCATTAATTGTGCAATCCTTAATTCTTCCCCTGATTGATTACGGCGATGTGTGTTATTTTGACCTGAATCCAGACCTTGACAAATATGATCGTCTCCTTAATAACTGCATTCGATTCATATTTAATCTTCGTAGGTGGTCACGTGTCTACTTATCGTTCTCAACTTAAGTGTCTACCCATTCGTCAGCGACCTATACTCTATTCTGATGTCTCCTACTCCCCCTTATTACTTACCTTCTCATTTACAGTATCTCTGCTCTAGCCATGACAGAAACCTGCGTTCTTCGAATAACCTTTTACTAAAGTGTCCCTATCATAAATCTGGCTTCCTGCAGTCTTCCTTCACTGTACAGTCTGTTCTCCAGAGGAGCACTCCTTCTTGAAATTAGAACGGCTAATAATTGTTATACATTCAAGAAGAAAGTTCGTGAGGATCGTGCCAAATGGAAGTCCAAAAAGTGAAATTACTCACAGCTAAGGAACTCCTTCTATTCATTGAGAACGTAGGGCTTAGCAGTGAACTGTAGACATAGCAGCGATCACAATAGATCTTTTAGGTCACAGTGATACTGGTCTCTCTAGACCTGCATAGCTGCCCGTACATTAAAAAAAAACTGGCAGAATAATCTCTATAACAGTTTTTACTTATGTATTTATATAAATATATAATTATATAACGACGATTTATTTAATTTATATGTACATAGTTTATACAAAATGCTATGCATGTAATGTTTGATATGTAAGTTTATGCATTTTAAAAGAACTCTCCGCGACTAGTCGTTGCTGCTAAGTGTTAATGTAAGGGCTGGTCGCCAAGCCATTCAGCGAGGAAACGCAGGCAGTGTTCTTGGCACGATACCACGGTGAATAGGACTGTATGATATTTAAGTTATTAGTTTTAGTTTTTTTTTTATTGCATTTTTTTAATATCATCTATACAAATAAATAAAATTAAAGTGTCTGTTTGTAATGTCAAAATTACAGTTTTTTACTAAATGCATATGAAAGTATAAATACAGTACCTATAACTAAAATACAACTTTTAAAATTTTTGTCTGTCTGTCTGTCTGTTTGTTCCGGGTAATCTCCGAAACGGCTGGACCGATTTTGACGGGACTTTTACTGGTAGATAGCTGATTTCATAAGGAGTAACTTAGACTACTTTCATTTTAGAAAAAGAATTAGGGCTCCGCGCAAAAACATAAAAACCCTAACACGCGAGCGAAGTCGCGGGGAACAGCTAGTATATAATAAAATATTGTATATTATGTTATGTAAAGAAATATTTGTAAATTATAAAAAAAAGTATTTAATTATAAATATTCAATTTCTTTATTCGTATAGGTAAACTTACTTGAACCTGAAGACAATTTATAATAGCAGTGATAATTGAGAATTCACTTGAGATTCTATGGTATGTTATTATTAGCTTCAATCTTCAATTAATATAAAATCTTCAATAGGTAGTTCAATAGTCTTCAAAGTTGGTAAGTATTATGTAGGTCTACCGAAAAGTTGGTAGAGTTGTTATGGACAACGCTCATAATATTACTGTCTATGTCTTATAACGATCTGCAAACACCTTTGAACCACAACGCTGCAATTTGCAACTGCCCTATACTATATACCTACCTAGTATACTAGCCCTTCCCCGCCACTTCGCCCGCGTGTATTTTAGGGTTTTAATTTTGTTGCGCGGAACCCTAATTATTTTTCTATAATATAAGTAGCCTAAGTTACTCCTTATAACATAAGCTATCTACCGGTCAAAGTCCCGTCAAAATCGGTCCAGCCGTTTCGGATATTAGCCGGAAAAACAGACAGACAAACAAACAAAAATTTTAAAAATTGTGTTTTAGTTATACTAATGGTATATACTTTCATATGCAATTAGTAAAAAGCTGTTATTTTGACATTACAAACATGTCTGACGAATGGAACTATCGTTCCATTTTATTTATTTGTATAGATTGTCTATGCTTGCTACGTTGCGTCCATAGAATTATTACCCAGTAATATTAGGTAATAATTCTATGCATATAAGTTTATTTCTTTCTTTTTCATATCGATACTTGTTTAACTATTCCAAAATGGTAATGTGTGTGTCTCTAATAAAGCAATTTTCTCATTTCTTCACAGTAATACGGTTTTATGCCATATATACTAAAATAACACTTGTTCCCCAAATGTAGTTTAGAAATGGAGTGCCAAACTACATTTGGGGAACAAGTGTTATTTTAGAGGATTAAACTGAATTAATAGTTCTCTCCTTCAACTTTTGAACTTGAGTTTTCATATTAATACCTACGTACCTCTCCGAGGAGCAAGTGCAATAATATATTTTTTAATAAATAAATTTTGGATATAATATTATTGTTTAAAAACTGCTTTATTTTTTAATTACAAGTATATTTCAAAGCATAAAGGACGCATTGTGATATTAGTGTTCATAAAAGAAGTAATTATCTAAAAACGAACAAAACTTTATAAATACTTATTTGATTTAGTGATTGTAAATATAGGTACATAGATACAGCTTCGGTTCAGATTGTAAGATAATAAAGAAACCATTTACGCGATAAAACACAAATGTTATGTGTTAGTTTTTTGAAAAAATTAATAATGTAAATAAAAAAGCGCGTTGTAATATTTTATAAAAACGAATTTAGTTTTCAGACGACTTCAGGTAATCTGAAGTCATGTTTACGGCAGCGTTATATAGAAGCGTACACGCAAGTTTCGTTGGAACAGCATACGTTTGCGAGATCTTCTAGACCTGTGAACACTTTGAGTGTCCCAGCCCTTGCGTCAGCACTAAATTAGATAAATAAGATAACTTTTTGAGCCAGTCTTCGACGTCAAATCCAACATCCGTGATTCCATTAGCTGTACCGCAGTCTCAACACAAACAAAGAAAAATTGACGCCTTAATTCCTATTCCTAGAAAGATGTCAAAAGATCAAATCAAAAGTACGAAGGAAAGTTCATTTCAGCAACTAAATTAGTATTTAAATTTTAAATATTAGTATTTAATTTAAATTTTAAATATCTTAGTATTTAGTTATGTTAACGTTACATAAAAAAACAAATATGTTTGTAGATAGTTGATAACGTTATCCGCATCCGGTATCACACTAAGTTAAAGATAACTCGGTTATAGCCGTAAATATATTAGACTACAATAGCTTTAAACTATTGAAGTCTTGAAAAAATATTATAGATAGAATGCCTCGTTTCCAGTCTGGGTATTAACTCAAGCAACTGCGGTATACAGTATATACATCGTAGACTAGTGTAACCATAACGTGATGTAGAATACTACATGCGCCATCTGTTGATAACAAATAAATGTAAGAACAACATATTAACATTGTATGAATTCATTATTTGTTTTTTAATTAATATTACAACTATCTATAACCTGCTGATATCAAATTTTAATCATTTAGTTCATATACTACAAAGTATATCCTCACTTTTGACGCTGCTTCCGTCACCGGTTACGGTATTTTACATCTGGTGCATTCAATGTGCTTACAACGCCATCTATCGAAAGACGTAGAGAGAACTTTCTGGCATTTTCCATTTCTACAGTCGCCTAATGAAATGGTAAATGGTGTGATGGATAATCCTAAGATACATAAACATAAAATAAAATTATTTTTTTGTAGAACGTAAATAAGATTTATTGTAGAACATTCTTTTTCTTAACTAAACTGTATGCCAATTAATTGCTCCATAAATGCTCCAGCAGAATTAGAAATTGCTCCACCTCTATTGTTATTAGTTAATTTAAAATTAATTTTTTAAAAATTTAAGTATCGAAAATTTAATTTTGCTATAAAATGTAAAATATCTACTTTTTAAAATTAAACTGTATGCCAATTAATTGCTCCTTAAATGCTCCAGCAGAATTCGAAATTACTCCACCTCTATTGTTATTAGTTAATTTATAATTAATTTAAAAAAAATAAGTATCTAAAATTTTATTTTGCTATAAAATATAAAATATCTATTTTTTAAAATTAAACTATATGTTAATTCATTGATCCTTAAATGCTCCAGCAGAATCTGAAATTGCTCCACCTCTATTGTTATTAGTTAATTTATAATTAATTTAAAAAAAATTAAGTATCGAAAATTTAATCTGGCTATAAAATATAAAATATTTATTTTTTGAAATTAAACTGTATGCTAATAAATTTCTTAATAAATGTTCCAGCAGAATCCGAAATTGCTCCACCTCTATTGTTATTAGTTAATTTATAATTAATTTTTAAATAATTTAAGTATAATACTTTTTTTTGGTTTTATGCCATTAGGCATCTATTCTACGTACCACCTTGAGAGTCAATCAATTTTTGTTCGATAAAATTACTCAAATAGGATCTCAAAATTAATTATAAATTAACTAATAGCAATAGACAGAAAAATTACGGATTCTACTGGAGCATTTAAGAAGCAATTAATTGACATACAGTTTAATTTTATAAAGTACCTATTTTATGTTTTATAGCAAAATTAAATTTCCGACAATTATTTTTTTTAAAAATTAAGTATAAATTAACTAATAGCAATAGAGGTGGAGCAATTTCAGATTCTGCTGGAACATTTAAGGAGCAATTAATTGGCATACAGTTTAAAAAGCAGATATTTTATATTTTATAGCAAAATTAAATTTTCGATACTAATTTTTTTTTAAATTAATTATAAATTAACTAATAACAATAGAGGTGGAGCAATTTCGGATTCTGCTGGAGCATTTATGGAGCAATTAATTGGCATACAGTTTAGTTAAAAAAAAGAATGTTCTACGCTAACTTCCATCTGGTGTAAAATAACCTAATGTTTTTATATAGGTATACTGCTATATAATAAAGTTATTTTTTTAATAAAAGCACTTTTATTGAGCACACTATAATATAACAATAACAATAACAAAATAATATAACATAGCTGATGAACTAGCTTCATTAAAGCAAAGTTCCTCAGACAATAATTATTAAATGTAACATTTTTTTATAACATTTGTTATCTACATCGCCTTTAGAACTGGAACCGTAAGCATTGAGTAATAATGTACTACGTATTAAAAAGTAGCTGATTAAAAGCTGATTAACTGATTAAAAATTCCTAAAAAATAGAGTTACAGAGCTAACACAAAAAGCAGTAACTTATATTAAATTATTATTAATTCTTAGTACATACAAAAAATAATAATTCTATGTTAAAAATTAACTAGCGGACCCCAAACTAGACATATGCTGTATCTTGGGGACCAGGAGTACGGTTATCAGTGTTAATTACGTGGTTTAAACTAGAAATTTTATCCAAAGCAACAAATTATTTCTTTAATTAAGAAGATAGTTTTTAACTTTGTGTCCCTTACATTATTATTTGTTTATTATTCCTTTATAAAATATTGATAAAAAAATTTACTGTGTAAAACATATATATTGTATATGATTTGATATTATTTATCCGAATAGATTTTTTAATCAATGCTCTACCCGAACTTGTTATACCAGTTTTGGAAGGTGTGCCGATAGTTTTCCAAAATTACGGCTGTCCGGCACACTACCAACTGAACGTGCGAGAGCATTTAAATAATGTCTTTCCATAGATTACCTCCTCTATGTGTCTTTCCAAACGCGTGGGTTGGTAGAGGCGGGACGACACATCGAAAACCGTTGAAGCGGGCTATCGCCGGACTAACCAGAGTAAAACATAATTTCTATAAAAACTTCAAAAACGCCGTCATAAGGTCTAAAATTGCGTAGCGCCCGCGACAATAAAACCGCTTAGAAATCGCGTAAAATCTTAAAATATTTAAAAAAAATTATTGATTATAGTAATCAAAATAATGAGCAAGTAAACGAATATTGATGTTATGAATGTATTCGAGTGGTTTCCAAGCATATAGATTAAGTCATTTCGTTGTAATTTCAACTATAGTGATTTTTTAGAGGTGTTTTTGCAAATTATTATGATCGAGTCAAAATTTTACAATCGTGTTTTTGAGCAAGCAAACTCAAAATAAAGACATGAATTTACCTATATCAAAATTCCAGTTTCGTTAGTCGTGTCATACTCCTATACTATTCGATGAAAGGAGGTGCATTTTTTCGCGGTGTCGCCTTAACCCGCACGGTCCCCAGACCTGACGCCTCTGGATCTTTACGTCTGGGGATGTGCAAAAGAATTGGTTTACCAGACAGAAGTGCCCACTAGGGAAGTTCTGATTGAACGAATAACCGGCGCGTTCCAAACTATGAAAGAAGAAATGCAACTACGTACAACGACAGTTGAAATAAGAAACGGACGTCGTGCATACATACGAATTGGAGGAGGTCAATTTGAACAAGATTAATAACTTTTTTTAACTAGTCTATTCCGTCCCACTACTTGACAAAGGCCTCCCCCATTTCTTTCCATCTCTACCGGTGTTTTGCCTCCATTTATATAACTTTAGTTTAATAAAACCCTAATAACCTTAATAAGTATTTTCTTAACCCTGACTCTCCTAACTAGGACTTTGGCTACATAATGAATAATTTTTAAGACATGTAGCATATCGTTAGAATGGGTATCAACAATAGAACTTTTTTAAATAAAGCTAAGTTCAAAATGGCTTTTAATTTTTTTATAATGTATTTAGAATTTGTAAAATTTCATACGTTAAATAAAAAATTAAACTTTGGAAGCTTGTAAGGAATTTTCTTGAAACCAGTTGTATCAAACAAAGATGTATTTAGATTTAAAAGGCTTTGGAGAATACAACAAAATTTATTTTGTGCCATTACAACCACAAAATAAAAATTTGGTATTTTTATTCATTTAAAAAAAATCATATGTAACAAACCGTGACATATGGGACTAAGGGTGTATGGGTATAACCTAGCTAATGACCTCCCAAATCTCTGGAAAAATTGTGTCGGTCCATGCGCCAAGCACCCTGTATAATATTGTATTATTGTATGGCAGTGTACAAAATAAACTGTACGTAGTGTACTTGTATCAGCACAGTTCCGAAGCAGCTTCATGGTATAAATGATCTTCTTGACTCGATTTGAGAGATATGAGATATGCTGTTTGAAGGAAAGATTGTGATCAACAACTATACCCGAGTACCTGATCGTCTCCACAATGTCACAAGTGTGGACTGGGATGTCGTTCTGCATCAATGGATTAGCTGCACGAGTCTTGTTGAAACACATGTACTTAGATTTTTTCGCATTGACAACAAATTACGATTCAGCCACCCAGCCACTTGACCCCATTCCGTTCTCGGCCAACTTTCTTATTTCTTTCCAGGATTGACCATGAAATAAGACAACGGTGTCATCAACGTAACAAATTGTTTCACACTGAGGTATTTTGAGTTCTAGAAGGTTATTTATATACAAAACAAAAAGGGTCGGCCCGAGAATACTGCCCTGAGGCACCCCGAAGGTCACCGGGAGCCGGGAATTCGTGTGATCAGGCCCTATTCTCACACTTTGGTATCGATTAGTAAGATAGCTTTGGAACCAATCCCATGCAGTACCGCGGATTCCAAGACTTTCGAACTTCTTCAATAATATTTGTATTGACACCGCGAATAAATCGAAAACTGCAAAGCTGTGGTCGGGTTGCTAATCAATAGCGATCACCTCATTCCATGAAAATAACCATTTATGTGTTACTTTGATATTATTTTTTACAAGGTTTGTACAATGTTTATTTAATAGAACATTTAAACTTGTTTATTTACAAATGTTGTAAATTTTCTGTGATTTTATTGTAAAAGCCTATCCTATACATGCGCTTTGCGCTCCAAGAATGACTTACTAATTCTGTGGATGTAATTATTTAGACGAAATTTAAGCTTTTAATACCAATTGTATTTATAATTATAACAGTAATTCCTACTGCTCAAAGAGGTCAAAAAGTTAGACTTCTAATAAAAAGTAAAATACGCCTAAAACTAAAAACAAAATGACTATACCTATGATAAGCTTTTAAAGTCAGCCTTAATTCTCCTATACCACATTTCGTGCGTGCGTTCCTGTATAGGACAGTTACTATACTCTTTGTCCTATACACTTAGGGGGATTAATGTCTTAGCACCGACCACAGACTTCTGAAGTTATTTCGTGAAAATTATTTTATTAATTTTAGTTCGTTGAAGTCAGCTTTCCTTTTTTAATTAAAAGTTTTATTTACTACTTATGAGGCATTTCATCTTAGTACTGACCAATGACAACACATTTGCATTTTTATTGGCACACATTACTATTGGCAACCCTAAGCTTGAAATAAAAAATAAAAAATATTTCGACGACATGAAGTTGACCAATACGCATTGGGAAGGATACTTCCTTGCTTAAAAAACCCTTTCAGAAATGAGAAGAGACCTGTGCCCAGAAATGGGACGTTAGGTATATAGATTTTTTTTTTGTTAATGATTTGTTTTGTTTTTATTTTTTACTCAATACCTCATTTCATACTATATGTAATCTTTATGTGGTCTATCGAATCAAATGTAATGGCGGGTACGACCTTGAACATATTCACAGACTACAGACTTCCTGGAGCGTCGGTCGGGACGTCAAACACCTCAGTCAACCCCCTGTGACCAACGGTGCGTTTAAAAGTTAAAACTAAATAGATGCGATAAAATGCGTAAAATTTGTCATTTAATGTGCACTGTGCAGTGTCATTGCTAATAAATTATTATCAATTTGATTATTGTACAAGGATTTCAACTTTCTAGTATACAGAAATCCTACAAAAATACGTGGATTTTTCCGTCATCAGTCTAAAGTAGTCTTGGGTAGTTCGCGAACGACCTAGGTGGGAAGAGCGCTCTTTTAGGTGAACTATGCGAACTAGTTCGTCGACAATCTCGCTCTTAGTTCTTTAAATATTTATTTTTCTAGCGTGCGTTCTATTATGGAGTAGCGCTGCATGGCTAACCGACTGATTTATTTTTACTCTTATCGTTCTCACCAGAGTTTAAAGTATATTAGAGTCTCTAATAAAAGTTTTATTAGTGCACAATTCACAACAAATAACAAATATTGTTGGCTCACAATATTAATATGATGTAGAATACTAGTACGCGCACCGAAAGTGAAGCAAGTAAAACTAACGCGAAACCGCGTTAGTTGACTCTGCGACGCGGTAGTGCGCAACGTCACGCCTTACGGATAGGGTTACCATATCTCAGGATTTGTCCTGAGATCTCAGGATTTTTGGACTCTTCTCAGGATTGCGGCTGGATTTTGGAAATCTCCTGAAATCTCAGGATTTTTAGAATTTTCAATACAAACTAAAAATAATCTTCCTTTGGTAATAATTGTACAATTAAAAATCAAATTTTATTTATCCAAGTAGGTACTTAAACAGTTTTATCATACTTAATATATGAAGATATCGTTTTAAGTAAGGTTTTTTTTTAAGTATTGATTTATAATATAATGCCCACATGTTAAACTCTTCAAATTATGCATATTGACTTAAAAGTATAGCTCGAACTGAAGACACCATGTGTCGGTTTCTTTCACTCGACCATTGAGCCCCCATAATAGAAAAAAATCTTTCTACGTTTACATTCTGGGCTGTAATTGCAAATATATCTTGACAAATAGGCATTATCTCTGGTAATCGTGAAATACCTATTATTGTCTTGAAAACGGTTAAAGCATATATTTCATTTTAAATTGAGATTGATTGATGATGATTTACTTGAGTATGGTTAAAACAGTCCAATCTTCGCAATGGGGTGGAACTGAGTGAGTGTGCGACACTGCTGTCATAAAAACGATGTCCCTGCCTATAATGTTGACTTTTTCAAATTTTTAAGTACGTTGGAGAGAAATTTCTCAAACTGTAAAAAATCTCAGGATTTTTCACGGGAAATCAGGCCTTTTCTCCGGACTTTTGATTTTTTCATCTGGTAACCCTACTTACGGAGAAGAGCTCGCGAAAAATTGTAAAAATTACCGTTTGTGTTGTAAAATATTGTCACAACGGTGATGATAAATATAAAAGAAGTGATGGTATTACATTTCACATATAAGTTTATACATTTAATTCATTATAAGTACGTAAAACTAAAAAAATACTTACCTAAGCTCTCATAATACAAATGTTGCTAGTTGTGGGGAAAAAATCACAATTTTATTTTAAAAATATTTATTTTATATTTGTGTTTAAAACGTTTAATCGCAACGCTCTGTGTAAAACTCAAACGTTTATATATAGATACCTACTTCTCTAAGTGTTAACATTATATTAACAATGGGTACCTATTTAAAACTAATACGGAGTGATCAGCTAATCGCGGTTCGGCGACGCCATTTTAACGCAACTATTTTATTTTAATTGCTTTTTTTTATTGACTAAGGTTACTTTTTAGAGTATAGAATAAAACTTTTTTATTTACAACATCATGAGATTATTAATAAGAACGCCTTTACTAACCAGATGTCACTTTACACCCAAACATTAACCAGATGTTACGTTAGACCCAACATAGCCATTTTAAACTACTCCCAAAAAGAAAGGTTATCAATATGTATGTACACTGATTTCTAAGCTTGATCAATACGTATATACATGCTGAAATTTTAGTGGTTGTTTTCCCGCAGCCAAATTATACTGTCTCGATAGTAGAGTCAATTTATTTAATTAAAAACATATTACAATTAAAAGAGGGCTGATTTACAATAGTAATACGTCACAAGCTATTCGGGCGTCCAAACTAGTTTATGTCGTATCACTACGCTTGAGAGTTAATGTTATGAACATTTATTAGTGGCCCTTCACTGTGTAGGAAGCGCGCGGTAGCACGTGCGATAGACGTAACACTACATTACGTCCAGCGAATTTTTTTTCAGACTTTATTATAGTAATTCGGTATAAGCTAGCCTGCACACCCGACCTACTTGCGAGATATTGCTATTGGTTTGAGATCGCATTCGAGTTTTGTTTTTCTCGATTGTAAATCTGCCATTTTTACATCCTAATAATTTTATTTTAATAAATCTATTGTACTACTAAGGCAAAATCATTTTACTTCGGGAAAACAACCATTAAAATTTCATCGTGTCTATTGGATCAATCTGTGTGTATATCCTTTCATATAAAAAAAATCTAAATCGGTTTAGAAATTGTAGAATTCTGAGGTAATAAACATTAAAAAAAACACCGAATTGATAACCTCCTCCCTTTTTGAAGTCGGTTAAAATTAAACATTACACGATGTGCTTATTGTTTTCGAGCAAATTAATTGTGTTTAATAATATTCTTAAATTTTATTACGTCGGCATTTTTTACCATTAATATATGTATAATAAAGTTATATTAGTACCATCATTATCCTGTTTATTTTATTCCATTTTATATTCTCATAATATACATCTTAGTACGTAATACGTAATCTTTATTATATCGATTTTTTAAAATTAATCAAAAAATAGTGATTTGCACAATTTGATTGCAAACGCCAGAAACTGGTATCACTGAATGGCGTGTATGTGTGAGTGTGACGAGCGTAGGCACATTCGACTCGCGCCCACTAACATTATGACCTTGCATCATTTTAACGCTCGTGTTTTGTACTGGATTGCACTTCTATGCGTAATAATTCTATGGATGTGATAGTAAACAGTACATAAATACCGTGTAGTTCTCAATTCGATTTTACGGTAAGTTTATTCAAATTAAAATATGTGTAGTTTTTTCGACAACAAGTTTATTCGAAGTAAAATTCAAAATGAAACCTCAATATAACGAAACTGAATGGAATTAGAAAGTATTCGTTATTTTACCAAGTAATTCGTTATAATGAGCTTTGTTATATAGAGGTTAGGTGGAACTACAATTCGTTTTAACGAGGTAAGAAAACTTGTTTATTAATTTCACTATTACGTAAATAGTCATCTGCCTGTCAAGTACGTGTCTGAACCTGTCATGACATGATTTATTGCGGAATTAAGTGGGAATAATTAATAGGATATGTTATGTCAAGATTTCAAGTTAAAAAATTGGTTAAATAGAGGTAAATAATACCTTCTATATATATATGTGTGTGTGTGTGTGTGTGTGTGTGTATATATATATTCTGCAATGATTAAAAATTCGTTATAAGGATGTGTTTGATAAAATCGTAAATTAATCGTAAAAAGTTAAAATAGTAACGTCGTAATGTAGAATTATATTTTGCATTAGCTCTTACAGGCAGTTCTAGAGGATTTCGAAAAATTCGATAAATTGAGGAATTCGTTATATTGAGACTTGTTATATCAAGATTACACTGTATTACTATGTTAAATTAATTAGCGACATGTAATCTATAAATTGCAGTTGTGTTATTTTCATTAATTCAATACACTTCAAAAATATAAAAGCATATTTAGTATCGTTTATCATATTTTATTTTAATTTCCATATCATCAAATAGTTCTTGATAAGTATCTTGCATATATTATATATTATGTAGTATATTACATACTAATTAAACTAATAATATTTTTTTAAAGTAAATTCAATTAATTTTTATTTACTGACATTCAATAAACTCATCTTTTTTTATTAGATCTACTGAAAAATTAAAAAAGAACTAACGAACTAAATGAGCGAACTAGTTCGCTATAGGACAACGAACTAAATTGAGCGCTCCCAACGGCGACCGACTATGCCCAAGACTAGTCTAAAGTCTAAGACGCCCATTACACGCCTAGGCAAGCGTCAATCAGTTCAATCAATCATGATAGACGTTTGTATGATAGAATAATTTCGACATTACACGCTCATGCTGACTGATGTCAGTCAAACCCAAATTTTTGGAGGGAAAGGACGTACCTATAAACTAAGTTCATTTTCGATTCACTATTTAATTATAATTTTATATCTTGAAAAGAGAAAGAATAAAAACGAATAGGAAAAATTGTAATATTTAATATCATTTTACCCATTTTAATTTAACGCGCGCCAATGTTCGACCTCTTGGAGTGCGTAATTGATACGCGGCTTTATTTGAAACGCATTTATGGACGAAAAATAAGATTAACTTTTACATTTATTCGTATAGGGAGAATGCCCCTATTACCAGCCTTTTAGTGTCAATTTCAATTTCCTTTTGTGTACCTAATGCCAGCATAGCATAGGGCTATGCCTTTTGAGTTTTTGGTAGGTACCTATTGTAGGTATATTTTAGGGGCACTGAAATAAATTCATAACAACTTTTAATTTTAAATCATGCATGTCACAAGTATGGAATATGTATTAAGATAGATGACAACAATTATTTTATTTTAATGTTTTACTTCTTACCTTACTGTGGTTTAGCTTTAAGCAGTTACATTTTATCTTTTAACACTAAACAATTAATTAAAACAATATTATAATAAAAATAATGTATTATAGTACACCGATTTCTTATAATTTAACCATCCAAGTTTTTGAATCTTTATCATCATTTCAGCCCTTCACAAGTCGACTACAGAACATCATCCTCCATAGACTGCCGCAAAGCATGGTCCTGAACCACTTTCCTTGTTACGACTTTTTCATTTATGTTCTTAACTTATAGTAAAATTAGTATTACTAAGTTGTAGTTAATTACATTTATTGTTTGTTTTTGTCTTTCTCAAAAAATAATTAAATATTGTATGGTGTTCTTAACATATACCAAATGTCTGAAAAGCAAGTACGTTAAACTTTTAAATCAAACACCAATTTTAAAATATAGACGAATTGATCATAACTTACTTAACTATAAAATAAGTTATGTTCAAATTAATGGTATTTATTCCAGGTTATGACAGCCCTGATTTATATTACGTGGTTGAAATAAGGTACTTCTTATAATTTACGTCAAACAAAATAACAGTCGGGCTACTGACATTATGCACTCCATAAATTTCGTATATCTAATTACAGCCCCATTAATTTCCACTAAAATAAAATAAAAAACTTATAAATTTAAACAAAAATAGCTGCATTACTATGTCTATACTCACATTCATACAAATCAAAATGCCTAAAGATGAGCTAATGTAAAATATGCGTATGTTTTGATTTTTAATTTAACACTGTTAGGTTTAAAACTGTGAGGTAATATTTGAAATATACTTTCCTCTAATTACGAAGAATTTTTAGCCGACCATATTTATAGTTAAGACTACTAGAAATCTTATTTACGAAGTAAAAAGGCTGAAAGGCTGAAATTAGGGGCGTGGCTGGTATTAGGGGCATCCAACCTACCCGAGGTTTTTCGTGTCCCACAACTCGGGCAGAGACTGGAAATTTAAAATAAAATCTTTTTCTGGCTGAAACACATTTGGTGTGAGTGGCGCCGGGTTGCGCGAGCGCGTAGAAGCAGCCTCTTTAATATATTCTGCGTCCGCCTCCATTGCTATCTGAGCGTTGACTGACGCGTGATTGATGAAATGCCATTACACGTTCAATCAAAATTCGTGACTGAATAGTTGATTGACGTAAAAATCAAAATATCCAGATATTTGTTAATCAATTTCATGCAACCGTCAATCACTACATTACACGATAGGTTATTCGTCAATCACAACCGTGATTGTTGCAAAACTGACAGCAAAACCTACCGTGTAATGGGCGTCTAATCAGTCTAATTGTGTTCGATTCCATCAAAAAGTCCATAGCTTAATACAGAATTACAGACTAGTTTAACCATATCGTGATGTCAAATACTATCAGCGCCATCTAATAACGAGCTGTAAAATTATGAAAGACATTTTTCATTGTTCACCCATAAACAAAATAAATAAATAATTAGTAAATTGAAAATGATAATAATTTCCTTTACCAACCCAAAATTGAATCATCGCAAAACAAAAGCGAGACCGCTGATAGATTATAATAATTATACAGTAATGTCCCTAAAATTATACAAAAATAACTTTCAGAATACATCGACGATTAATCATTAGATGAATAATAACAAATATAAAAAAAAAATATTGAGTGGAAGGTTTATAAATCTTTTCAAATCATACATTAGCTGCATTTTGGACTCCATAAACTTCAAAACCTCTATACACAATGGAGTTTGGTAGAGACTAACATCAAATCATCAGAAACCCTAACCAAACAACACACTAATATTCTGTACCTATAGGAAAAATTATTTAAGGTTCATTTTAGTGTTTTAAATATAGAAAAAACTTAAAAATCAACCTTACCATAATTTATATTATTTCTAAAAATTGGTCTACTTGTCCCTCATCACCAAAAAGGACGTAGTTATATTACGTAGTAATAATTTATTATATTCTTTGGTTATACTTAAACCATACTTTACAAAAGACAATCAAGTTCCATCAGGGATTGTGGAATCTATGGTGGAAAACAATTCTACGTGTGTAAAAAAACAGATAACATTTTTCATATTTCTATGTAGGTATTATTTTACTAGTTACTAGAAGTGCCGTGACAGCTCAGGAGAGCTATGGTAGCTCAGGGGTTAAGCGGTCTCTGTAAATTTCACAGTAAGCGAGCAACCCAGGTTCGATCCCCGCCGGAATCAATGAATTGTTAATTGCAACTTCAAGTGCCGATTTACCACGAGTTCGGCGATGAAGAAAAACATCGTGAGGAAACCTGATGAAACGAAGACATGTGAATTTAAAGACACCAACACGCGTTGGGGCAGCACGGCGGGTATTTCCTTGCCCTAAAAACCCTCTCAGAAATGAGAGGACCAGCAGTGGGACATATATAAGCTGTAACTAACTTACCTACTGGTAGATGATAAATGTAAACTTTTAATTTATGTAGGTACACAGAGTACTGTGTGTGAATTAAAAGTTTACATTTTATTATAGCAAATACATTTGAAGTACGAGAAATAGTATATATAGGTCGGCGGAAATTGAAGAAAAATCTCTTTGGTTGTACTGTTTGTATCTGGGTGGTTTTAATATAAATACATAAAGGACATTAAGGAAAAAAAATCACTTTCCCGACATCTTTCAATTGTTTTTCTGTCCGCATAAATTATTGAATCTAACGAAGAAATTTGATACATTCTGAATTGTTATTACAAAAAAGAAAAAAAATGCGACTCAAGACGCGAAAAAAATTTGTGACGTTTAAGGACCTAATGGAGTGCTAGTAAGAGTAGCACAAATTTGGTTCAGGCGTTTTCAGTCAGAGATTTTTGATGTCAAAGATGCAGCTCGCTCTGTTCGCGATCATACGTATAAAGTCGATGCGATTTTTGAAAAAGTGGAGTAAGATTGGCATATTAGTAATTACGACATATGTATCAGAGGAATTGGGAATTGATCACAAAAAAGTTTTGACCCATTTCAAAAAGTCTTGCTGTACAAAAAACTCGATATTAGAGTACTACACGAGATCGCTGAAAGAAACCTAATGAATTGTGTACTTAGTAGCGATTCTCTATTGAAAAGTAATGAAACCGAACCGTTTTTGATAAGATTGGTCACTGGTGATGAAAAGTGAATCACCTACGACAAGAACGTGACCGACCGAAAAAAAAATGGTCAAAGAGTAGTCAAACTCCACAGACTAGCACAGAATAAATAATTGTACAATGTAGCGCAACCCGGATTAACACGCAATAAGGTGATGTTGCGTGTATGATGGGATTGGAAGGGAATTGTTTATTATGAGGTCATACCGCTGGGCAAAACATCGATTCGGATCTCTACTGCCAACAAATAATGAGACTCAAGCATGAAATTGAGAAAAAACGGACGGAATTGTTGATCGATAGAAAAGACCACACACATATTTGGTCACTCAGCAAAAATTGAGAGAGCTTGGTTGGGAAGTTTTAATGCATCCAACATATAGTCCTGATCTTGCACCCTCAGATTTTCACTTGTTTCGGTCTCTTCAGGATGTTTTAGGTAACCTAATAACATCAAAAGAGGAAAGTCAAAACTACTTGTCGCATTTTTTTCATCAATTTTTTTTGATCAAAAATCCCAAGATTTCTACAGCATCGGGATTATATATACGGCACATATATATTATAATTAAATGTAATTTAACTTTGAAAAAAAATGTCTCGACTTTCTAAAATATGAAGAAACTTTTTCCCCGACCTTATATATAATGTAGATAATTTAGAATATACTGAAAAATATAGAGATTAACATCAACAAGAAAATTTACCGTGTAGTGGCGGTGTAAGAATATCCACTGCCCAATATCGTCCCGTGGGTGTCGTAAGAGAAAGTAAGCACGATAACTTTTGAAAATATCAATTGTTCACCTCAATTTATTTTTAAAACTCTTCATCTATCACGTGGGAAGCCATTGAATGTAAATGGCAGTTTAATTTTGTTTTGTTTAGTTATAATTAATTTTTTTCCCGGCTGTAAAATGGTGAAATTTTCGGTGGTTTGTGAGCCTTGTAATAATTTATTTATATTTAATAATAGAATGAAAAATACATTATTGATTGTAGGTGAGACTTATAATGTTGAATGTTTGTTGGCTGCATTATTGTATAACAGAAACTTAATGCACAAATTCGAATTTGGTGTTCTACGTTGTCTTAACATTTAACATCTTCTAATACTCGTATATAAGAATTTTATTGTTTGTTTGTTCGTAATTTATGCGCTGCCATACCGATCATCAGATTGCGGTAAAACTTTGTCAACTTATTGCTTGCACTTGCGCGAAGGTTATAATATGTAGGTGCCGACAAATTTATTTGAAAGTTATGTCATTCAACTCAAATAGACGATATTTCCGCAATTACTTCCTCAATCAATATTTGTGGAACTATCGTTAATTCTTTCTTTTGTGGTAGCCAGTTGCAACGCGCCGAGCATCAATGCCAAGTACTAGTGATGGGTCTCGATTATTAACTCGAGTTAGTAACTCGATTAAATTCGAGTTAAATCGAGTTGCGTTTGACTCGAGTTGGATTTCCCTAACTCGAGTTTGAGCTGTAGTTCATGAACAGATCAACTTCCCCGGTCGAACCGACCCATTCGTGCTACAACTATACTACTAATATATATACGTATATTATATACGTATAAAAATAGAGAGAGGATAAATGTAGATGTCTATGGGTCACAGTAACCACCATAGAATACATGTACCCTGACGGGGTAATCACTTACCATCAGGTGGACTGTGTGCTCGTTTGTCACCCTATCCTATAAAAAAATATGCGTCATCACCCGTGAGGACTAAGATGAAATGCCTTTTCCAGTAAAAGGGGTCTCCGGTTCTCTAAACTCACCATACGAAACACAGCAGTGTCAAATTGCCATATTACGCTGGTATTCTGTAAGTAATTTGTAACAAATCATTTACTCAGTTTCGTACTGCCTGATAACACGAGTTGCTTGAATTTCATCTCCAGTTATATCGAGTCGTTATTACTCCGAGTTGGCACATCTATGCCAATGCCAAGTACTATTTCAATATTATTTAGTAGGTACTAGCTGTTCCCCGCTACTTCGCCCGCGTGTAATTTAGAGTTTTAATTATGTTGCGCAGAACTCTAATTGTTTTTTCTAAATTATAAGTAGCCTAAGCCACCCACTCCTTATAACAACAGCTATCTGCCAGTGAAAGTCCCGTCACAATCGGTCCTGCCGTTTCAGAGATTACCCGTACCCGGAACAAAACAAACAGAACAAAGACAGAATAAAATTGGAAAAATTGTGTTTTTGTTAGAATTAGAAGTACCGTATAAACTTTCATATTATGCCTTTAGTGTAAAGCTGAAACAATGCCACCATTACATGGACGTAAACTTTATTAATTTGTATAGCTTATTATAACTCCGATAGTGTTTAATTACCGGAAATTTGCAAAAATGCCGATCACCAATCGGCTAGTCAGGTCTCAGACATTTACACATGGGCAACCGGATATTTCGGCTGGAAACTAGTACATTGTTGGCTAACATAACCATATTGTAATATAAAATGCTATCATCGCCATCTATTGACAATAAATTAAAATAATAAAAAAAGGCTGGTCTTATCGTAAACGAAAAAATATAATAATAGGTAAGTGAATAAAGAGATAATTATTGAATTTAATGTAAAATAATATAATCATTTCAATTGTCAATCATAATAACAAAAAAATATTTTCAATAAAATATTGTATTGGCAAGAAGTATACATAGTTTAGTGTATATACCTAGTCAGGTCATAAATCACGTCACATGTTTAATATAAAATAATTGCAACAAGTTTATTCATTATGTAACCATTTATATACCAAAATGAACTTAACAAAACACAGATTCTTATGACACTAAAGTTTATTCAAAATGACCTCCGTGATTTTTAATACAGGCCTTCAATCTGCGCGGCCAGTCGTCTATCGCAGCACGAACGAGGTCCATGTCAATATCGGCGGCTGCCTTAATCAAGGATGTCTTGAGTGACTCCAAATTGGGATGAGGCTTTGAGCACGCCTTTTCCTCCAAGTGTTGCCATATCTTGTAATCTAACGGATTCAAATCTGGACTGGAGGAGGGTCAGTCTTCGTGCCGGATGAAGTCGATTTCACGCGCCGCCAGCCAGTCTTGTGTGCTCTTCGCTCTATTAGCTGGCGCCGAATCTTGTTGGAATACCCAGTGCTTGTTATTGAACATGGTATGAGAAACAGGTTCCACAAGGTTCGTCAGGACTGTATTTTGATACACAACTGCATTCGTTTTTACACCTTTCTCACAAAAATGTGCATCTGTTATGCCCCAATAAGAAACTCCCAACCATACCATGAGCGAGGATGGAAAATGACCTCGTTGGACACGCGGAATACGGTTGCTCGCTTCTTCACTACTGTGTGCGTACACCTTATCAATTATCATTTTGTTTGTTGTAGCTCTATTCTACGGTAAAAATTTTTCATCCGAAAAAAGAATTTCCCGATATTTTTTTCCCGCGGACCACTTCAACAAAGCGCGGCATCTCTTCAGTCTCAGGTCCATAAGACGAGCATTAAAACGATGTCCTGTTTTTCTTTGATATGCCCGAAGCCCTAAGTCTTCATTTAACACCCTTTTCACCGTGGTTCTGCTTAACCCCATCTGAAGGGCCAACAGTTTCTGCTTACGTTTGGGATTTCTTTGAATTCGCGCCTTCACAGCTTTTATCACTGCTGGAGTCCTAACAGACCGGGGGCGACCACTTCTTGACCTGTCATCTACACTAGAGTCTTCATTATATCGTTTGATGGCACGATAAACGAATCTTTTGGTTATATTCAAATTTTTCAGTATGTCAAAAATTTGAATTGGCGCGTAACCGCAACGATGCAACGCAATAACTGCAACACGGTCTTCTTTAAGCGTCCACTCCATATTTAAAAATGAGTAAAATTCTAAAAAGTATACAGTTTTATTTTCATGAACAATTCGAAATTCGAATTCAATAATCTTTTTTGTGGCCAGCATTCTAATAATAATTCTTTAATTTTGTTTGCTACAAAATAATCTAATATACGAGCAGTGCCATCTATTGGTGACATCTATTGGTTAAGATTAAGAGTAATGTGGTTGATTGACTGTTGTACTACAAAGTAGTTATAAACTGTGAAGCAAATCAAATTTTGAAGAAGTTTTATGGATTGTTCTGTTTAAATTACAATACCATTTAAAAGAAAGAACATAATATTTTTATTCATTGCTGCAATTAAGTCATACAAAAGAAAATTTTTGTAAAAGAAAAAAAAATTATTAGCCAGTGTAAGGTAATTTATTTAGTAGGTATCAAGACTATCAAAATCACCGAAAATATAACTTTTTACAATTTATTACAGATTTATGAAACAATATTAAGAATTTTTATACAATGGTCCAGGAGTCAAGAATGGAAGATCATAGGACAATAATTAATATTATAAACTTAACGTAACTTTAAAAAAAGGAATAACAAAATTAAACATTTATTAAAATGTAGAAAGTATTGATCAAAAGTTTATTTGTTTTCCTTTTCAGTAGTATTAGCAATATTACAAGCTCAAGGTAGGTTACAACTCGAACGTCATCAATCTTGTTCTCCGTAGGAGTAACAATGTTCTGTGATCTTATTAGTTCAATAAAAACTTATTTTTCCACCATCAGGGGTGGAATTTTTCTTCAAATTTTATGGGACCACCCTTGAGTCTAATTTTAAATAAAAATTTATCAATTACTAGAGTATTATATTAACACTAAACAATGTCTTAGTGCTTTACTCTTTAGCTCTATTTTTTTTAATTTTATGAACATCTGTTGTTTGATTTATTTATTTTTAATTTAATTAATCTATAGAAATAAATAAAATTGAAGTGTCTGTTTGTAATGTCAAAATTACAGTTTTTTACTAAATGCATATGAAAGTAAATACGATACCTATAACTAAAATACAATTTTTAAAATTTTTGTCTGTCTGTCTGTCTGTTTGTTCCGGGTAATCTCCGAAACGGCTGGACCGATTTTGACGGGACTTTCACTGGCAGATAGCTGATTTCATAAGGAGTAACATAGGCCACTTTTATTTTAGAAAAAGAATCAGGGTTCCGCACGGAAACATAAAAACCCTAACACGCGAACGAAGTCGCGGGGAACAGCTAGTATGAAATATAACTAATATTTAATATTAATTCGATATTTTATATAAATTAAGCTACCTTTCGAGCAGTCTTCTCTCGAAAATTCTATATTACTGCCTGGGTTAGAGATGTTTAGGGAACAATGACTTTTCCTGCAACTAGGGCAGCACTACTTAAAATAAGGTGAAATATTTTAAATTAGACAGACTAGATTTGATAGAGACGTATAAAAAAATACTTATACAGTTAAATTTGATATTTATATTTAAAAGATCTGTAAATGCTACGTTAAATATGTAAATTTCACGAATATTATTGTATGTATTATTATTAGTTTTTAAAACTTGTCATATTTTGTTTTGTGTGCACATTCTCTAGCACTTCTTATTAGTTTGTAGTTTCTGGCACATTCTATTGGATTACAGATTATTTATGATAGTATTTATTACTGTTACTGTTTATGTGTTATCTTCAATCTGTTTGTGTGTCTTAATAATAAAAAAGAATATATTAGAAATGGATAAAGCAAATTGCGGATATTCCTAAAAGTATGTACCTTTAAGATAAAAAAAAAAGTTAAAGTGTAAAAATCTGTTAGCATTATTTTTTATTTATTTATTTTATTAGGCTCTCACAACAATGAGTACACTGTTACATACATATGGAATGACATCACAATTATTATAACTAAATGTCCCATTACTTACAGGAGGGCACCACATGCATAAATAAGAGACTACGTTGATTTTACAACAGTACATAGGTACAATTTAACTTTAATAAAATTTTAATTTAAATTAATAGTGAAGAAACTTCCATTAGAACATAGCCTTAATCGCCGATAACTACTTTTTTGATGCCAGCCATCGAGGTTGCGAATAGATCTATTCCGCTTTGGTATTCTTTATATAATGCAAACATTCTTGCTAAGGAACAATGTAATGTTAAATTAGTTCGACCTTGAGGTGCGACAAATAATTTGCTATTACACGATCTAGGCAACCGATGCGGTACATTGAAATTTATCTTATTAAGAAGATCGGGACAGCCCAAAAATCCAGTCACTAATTTCTTTAAGAACAATAAATTAATAATTTTTCTTCTCGTTTCCAATGATGGGATCTTAAAATGAGACAGTCTTTCCTCATATGACTTGAGCGTCCTGGCCATATAACAGCTACGAGTCAAGTGCCACAGAAACCTTTTTTGTACTTTTTCAATGCGGTCTATATGTATTATGTAACTGGGTGACCAAATTACACTGCAATACTCCAGGTGACTCCTTACTAACGAGTTGTACAATATGATTTTTGTGGCTGGTTTTTTAAAATTACCACTCTCCCTTAGCATAAACCCAAGCATCTTTGATGCTTTTAGTACACAGTAATTTATATGTAAATCAAATTTAAGTTTTGGATCGAACTGAATGCCTAGGTCTTTAATTATATGAACTTCTTCAAGCAATTCATTGCATATAGGTACTATATCTTGAATTGACGATCCCTATGTTTCTGGTGAATCTGATATGCTTGCATTTTTTTATATTTAAAGACATTTTGTTTCGGTCACACCAATCTGCAAGCCCATCCAGATCACTTTGAAACAGCAAGATGTCCCCCTGACTCTTTGTTATATCCTGATGTTGCTTTGTATATCTTGATTTTTTGTTATATCCATACACAAGAAACGGAAAATCTTTTAAATTATTAAATTTGAAATGCAATTTTTCAATGATGACACTGTGTTACCACTTGTATAACTAATAAGTTCATCTTAGTACCAACTAGCGACACCTAGTGAACGTAAGAACAATTAGCACTCATTGATGACCAAGGAAAATAGTCAGCCAGTGGTTTTATCTCTGGTATACATACAGTAATCTATGGGTTTTATTCTCGATGTTGGTGACTATCGTTCATGATGTGGGTCAGTTTTAAAAAATGTTTCACAAAAAATATTTGAAACAATTCATAAGAAATAACAGTCATCTAATTAAACTTTGAGTTTTATTTTTGGTTTCTTTTTTCTCATTCTGTAGCAGTGTTTGATTAGGACTATCGTTGTTATAGAAACATTTTATGTAAATTTTCGATCCTAAGCTGCATAATAGAAATATTTGATTTAAAGCACTGAAGTTCTGCGTTGTAGTTGTACCGTAATATCATGTTAATGATGACCTATTTTCTTTTTGATATTAAAGTTAAGTTAAAGTTACAGCCTATATACGTCCCACTGCTGGGCATAGGCCTCCTCTCATTTCTGAGAGGGTTTTAGGGCAATGAAATGTCTGCCGCGCTGCCCCAATGCGTGTTGGCGAACTTCACATGTCTTCGAAATTCTTTATCTTCTTTTTTTTGTGTTTTCCTTCACCGCCGAGTACGTGGTAAATCAGCACTTAAAATTGCAATTAACAATTTCATTGGTGCCGGCGGGGAGTGAACCTGGGTTGCTCGCGTACTGTGAAACTTACAGCGAGCGCTAGCCATCTGAGCTACCACGGCTCTTGATATTACGTACTTACAATAGCCCAATAGCCAAACAATAAATTTATTCATTGAATAGCTGTCCCTCGCGACTTCGCCCACGTGGAATTTACTACGATTACATGGGTTTTATTTTTTTTCGCGGAACCCTAATTCCTTTCCTAGAATAAAAGTATCCTAAGTTACTCCTTTTAACATCAGCTATCTGCCAGTGAATGGCTCGTCAAAATCGGTCGAGCCGTTTCGCAGATTAGCCGGAACAAACAGACAGACAGAAAATTGTTTTCTTGTTATTAGTACCGTATATACTTTCATATGCATTTAGTAAAAAGCTTGCTTGCTATGCATTTAGTAAAAAATATTCTCTCACACCACCACTTCATGGTGCAAGCGGCAGGTAATATATTCTTCTAGTTAGTCACATGCTCGTTTGCCTTTCTCATAAAAAAGAAACACTTGTAAATCAACTTGTTTTTCTTATTCATCGCTTTATAATTATGAATACGGAAGTAATGGGAACATTACAATAATTGCTTATGGACTAAACGAACTTCCAAGTGCCGGAAATGAAGTCGCTTGACTCGAGCGTAAAGTTCCCCCAAAACTGCAATAACTTTCAGCGCTAACTGTGTAATTATTGTGTTGCATCGCTTATTAAGATTGCTTGAGCTTGAAGACGCTATCCTAATAAATTAAAAATGTAAATGTTCGCGTGGACAAAATCTTAAAACTTCGAATGTTTTACACCACATATAGTTTGTAATTTTGACATAACGTTGTATTCGATTACGAGCGTTATTTTATTATACTTTTAAAAACAGCGTCATCTGTTGGACGCCATAGAAACATAGATTTTTTGGTTTCTTTCTTTTCTATTAGATAGCCAATAGCCACAGTAAAGCCTGGCCTTGTACATAGCTATAAATATAAGATTATTTTCTACAATATTAAACCTGTAATAGGTAACAGCATAATGTTGTCGTGTTTGTGAATGAACGAGAAACGGGGTCTCTTTTTACTGCTAATGAGGTATTTCATCCTAACCTTCAGAAGTGACAACGGATATCCGCATGTTTATTTTTAATCGATGATAGATGTAGATGTCCCATCATAATATACGTATGAATGTGATTTGGGTCACAAATCCACGTTGGGTAGACTGTGTGCACCGTAGGACTAGGCGGGGCAATGCCCCGGGACCCCCAAACTCAAAAGGGCCCTTTATTTTTTAATAGCATCTAAAACCACTGGATCTTTTTATCGGGATTAAGGTATCCTATATATTATCCAAGTCGAGCTCTATCAATGTGCAAAATATCCAAATCCATCCAGTAACTTTCGTGAAAGCGGAACAAACAAACAAACTTTCATATTTATAACATTATTAGGAACGATTAAATATTATCTGCTGCTTTACACATAATACTTAGTAGTAAGTAGCTTTGCTTTATGTCTTGCAGTGGACGATAAGGAATTGAAGATGAATAGTTTTGCACCTTTAAAGTATTTAGTTTAGTTAAGGGTTTTATTTCAATGACTAATATTAATTAGTAGTAAACTGATTAAAACTGGTCTATCTGCTATTATTGCAAAATTTTGACTATCATTATAGTTTTATTAAAGAGATTTTTATATAATATCTCGTAGCTAGATCGTAGAATTGATCATATATCATTAGGTAATCTATCATTTCGTGAAATGGTGTGGTCATTTCATGATATTTAACACTGTTTGATGATCATCTCATGATATAGCTTGACCGAATCAATGAATAGAAATCGTTTGAAGTTATTAATAGCTAAACACAACGTTGCTATTTCATGATATGGTCATATGACGATATCATTAAATCGTTTTTCAGCGCTAGCGGCGATAATAGCGTATTTTTTAACAGAAACTCTTAACAGAATTGACATCACTTTATGCTTTATTGATATAATAAACAAATGTTCGCTTCTATCGCTGATATTACTAGATAGTATAGTTTTGGCTTTCATTATTTCATCTAATAATAACGCCATCTAGGTACAGCTAAATAAACTAAAATCACTCACTGATAAAAATAAACAATAAAATGCTACTGACTATACGATGTAAATAATGGAAAATCCGTTCGTGGCATGGTGGGATGTGTAATTACTAGGTAGATGTGGTCAACAATCATGCAAAAGCTGAATTTCAATTTTTATGAATTGTATTTAAACAAATACGACTACCGTGTAGATCGCCGTGAGATTTCATCATGGCACGGGAGCAAAACGTGTACGATTCCCTCGAGGATGAATCTGTTATAGAAAATTTTACGTGCTGACTTAACACGTGTCCGCCAAAGTGGTGAAGAATAACTTCGTGGGAAACCTAGATGTCTGAGTAACTAAAATAGTCGTGGATATGTGAAAACCGTTAATATGCATTGAAGCATTGCAGTTTGCAGCATACTCTATTTTTCTACTAACAAAACACTATATGTAATGAGGAGCCCTGTGTGTGTAGTCAGACGTATATTAGCTGCTTCTTTACTTTTTTACCTTTAATGAGACTTGTAAATCAGTTTGTAATTTAAGATAGCTTTCATATTTTCAGAAATATTAAGATATTTGTGACAGTCCTGGTTTTATAGCTCATATGAGTATATGTAAATTAACAGACTTTTGTGGAAGAATATTTAAAGAAAGCAGATTTTACTTGAACAAAGGTTCATTTAATTTTACTTGTCAAAGGCGGTAATCAAACTGATTAAAACTTAAATTTCATAGGACGTAAGCATTATTAATTATATTTTAGCATATATTTGAATTGTAATTTGAAGTGTCGATTTACCACGTTTTCGGCGGTGAAGGTAAAGCTGCATATCTGAGAAGTTTCCCGATTGAGGTTATCCCGCGTTGGAATCAGCGCAGCGAACACTTTTTTGGTCAAAAACTCTCTGCGGCCTGTGCCCAGTAGTAACATGTTGCATGTAAGCTGCTACTTTTTTCTTTTCATGTAGCAATATATGCAGTTTTTATTTCATTCATATTTTCGGGTATGTTACTTTTTTGTTTTCAGTCTACGTCTGTAAATATTAAGGGTTGCAAAGATGAGTAGAACCCATTATCGTTAGCCTATCAAAAGTCCACTGAAATGAACATAGGCCTCCCCCATAAATTGTCAAGTAGCTGGATATTTGCTATAGTTGCCACGCTTGGTAGGCGGGTTGGCAGCCTCAGCTATTATTATTTTGATCTGTTGTCAGGAAGATGATGCTGCCCATCTCCTGGCAATAAGGCGAATATTTTTCTACTCCCGTTCATAAGTAGTGCTTCCCACGATCACTGTGAATAAAATTTATAAGGAATAAAACTAATTTTTAGGATTTTATCGCGTTTAGTTTTAACTTTTTTAAATCCCGATGTTTTGGGTACTTTACAGCACCATTTTGATGTCATAGTTAGAATAGAATAAAATAAGAATAGAATAGAATAAATGCAGTAGTATGCTGGGGTTTGAATTTTATTTCATTAATTATAGGGTTCTTAGCAGATGGTAGCACTCAGCCATCTTCCCTATTAAAATAAGGATGTTTTTTAATTTCAATGGCCTCTCGAATCATCGTTGGTAGGAATCGATGTCCTATTGCAAAGATTTATTGTCTATCAGATCCGATATAGTGGTGGGACGATACTAAACATGTTGACATACTTTAGACTTCCCGGAGCGTCGGTCCATCACATCATCGATATGTTATTTTACGCGGGTTTTTATGGAGTTTTCATCCAAAGATGCGTAAAAAACCCCACGTAAAAAAGTTAAAATTAAACGTGATAAAATCCGTTACCCAGAACTGCATTTATGAAATTTTGAAGTCTCTATCTATCTATTTTACCGTGCCAATCAACATTAAGTAAGACCAATGATATGAATAAAATATCTCAAATAAACATTATATTGTAAATTGATAGAAGACCATGAAATTCATCATTATTTTGTTAAAACTTAATTAACTTTAATTATAAATGTAAATAATAATAGTAAATTTTGATACCAAGACTACTTTTCTTATGGAAGACACGCCAGATATAAAAAATAATAGATGTAATTAATAGAATCAGGCGTTACTTTGCGGAAATCCATTATATAAAAGGTTTTAAAAAATTTACTTCGCAAACATCCGCTCTATAAAATAAAATGATGTGTCTTACCCAGTATGAAGAGTACCTCCCGCCCTCCCTCAATTGCGTGCACTATCCCCGTCACCACTAATCCCAAATGTAACAGTTAAAATAAATAAAAAAGCACAGTAGATATTTATGTATGTAACATACATTTATAATCTATTATTACTAAATATATACAGAGTACTACACTTTTGTACTGTAGAACACAAAATATTGACACTTTTTACGAAGACATTAAATTATTTTTCAATCCTAAGTAAAATGACGAAAAAAAGTAAGTTTGGTTAAGCGTAAACTTCAGCCAAGTGATAGCAAAATGTTTATTTTTTTTAAATTGCTCCGTTCCGTTGCTGCGTGAAGGAAGGACAAAAACAAATAAACAAAAAAATCACACGTTCACATTTATAATATTATATTAGTATGAATTGTCAAGAATGATAGATAAACTTTTAAAACCGGTTTACAATCGGCTTTTTGAGGGTGGAACTATACCGGTTACACTATAACGGTTCTGAGTGACCAAAAAGGATAGAAGCACAGGAAAGTGCAATTTCATGCTGCCAGATGTAGTTCAACCCTAACCCTTAAAACGGTTTAACTCTATAGGTTGGGTAAAATCTGTAAAATTAGACTGTTTAAAACCCCTATACAGATAACCTTTGTGGTTGATCATGACATTAAAAAAATGGTAATAACATTTCATAGACTAGGCAACACTCGAATATTATTGCGCAGTATTATTACTTTCGTATTCTTTTAAGATAAGATAAGATAAGATAATCATTTATTGTCATAACTGTGTACATGAGGTCTTACAAATACAGAGTATGGTTACAGCAGTTTGTCCATTTCGGACGTACAATATAATAAAAAAATAAAATAAAGCACTACAATAAATCAATAATTACTTCCAAAAAATTCATCTAAATTATAAAAACATTTTGATAATAACCATTCTTTTAACTTTTTTTTAAATCTTGAGCTCTCTAATGATTTAATGTTTATAGGTAAATGGTTGAAGATTCTGATTCCGCATATTAAAGTACTTTTACTATAAATGTAACTAGATGATTTAACAATGCACACATCAAAAGCATATTGAGTTCGTAAGTTCTTTTTTGATTCTTTTTTAATATTAAAATGTTGTTGGTTATCTTTGACAAACATAGAAATTTCAAGTATGTATATACAAGTCAACGTCAGAAATTTACAATCTATAAATACATTTCTTAAAGAGTCATATTGATTAATATTATACATAATCCTTAAGCACTTTTTTTGCAAAACAAATGTGGACTGAATGTCAACAGAATTGCCCCAGAATATAATTCCATATGTCAAAAGTGGATAGACATGACCATAGTAATAATTTTTTGCTACATCTCTAGATGCTACATTTTTCAATATTGATATGGCGTAACAACTGCTTGAAATCCTACTGTTTACTTTCTCAACATGAGATTTCCAGTTCAAATTACTATCTATGGTGACACCCAAAAATCTCATGTCATGCCCTTTCTCAATTTTTTCACCGTCGATCATAATATTTAATGCCATTGGAGCTTTTCTATAATTCCTAAATTCTATTAGTTTTGTTTTTCCCAAATTTACTTTTAAATTAATTGAAGTTAGCCAGTTCACTACTGTGTTTAGTGTGTTATAAATTTCATTCACAAAATTTGCATCATCCAGTTTATCTCTTGATAAGAATATTGTAGCATCATCAGCATACATTACGCATAGGTGATTGATTATTAATGGAAGCTCGTTTATGTAAATCAAAAAAATCAATGGGCCTAGTATGCTACCTTGCGGTACACCTAGGTTTAATTTTTTGAAATCGGAATGCACTTGAGTTATTGATTTTGTTTTTTTGTCAAATGTATCTAATATTGTCGCCTGTATTCTGTCAGTTAGATAAGATTCCATTAATTTTAGGGTTATTCCACGTATGCCTATATGTTCAAGCTGTTTTATCAATATATCATGAACAACACATTCAAAAGCCTTTGACAGATCCAAAAAGAGACCAACACAATTCCTTTTTTGATCTACATTTTTCCAAATATCTTTCAAAACTTTAAATATCGCCAATGTCGTGTTTTTCCCTTTTTGAAACCCAAATTGATTTACATTTAAAATCTTATATTTGTCTAAAAATGATGTTAACCTATTTGATATGACTTTTTCGAATATTTTAGAAAAATTTGATAATAGAGCAATAGGTCTATAATTGTTCATGTCATTTTTGGCACCTTTTTGTATAAAGGCTTTATTAGTGTTTTTTTCAACTCATTTGGAAAAATTCCTGTTTCTAAGGTCAAGTTTATAATATACGTTAGAGGTTCCGCTATTAAATGTGTACTTGCTTTTATTGCTTTCATCGGTATATTATCGTAGCCTTTACTTTTTTTGTTCTTTGAATTATTTATAATGTTAATAGTTTCAGAAATATTTACAGGGGTCATAAAAATGCTATTTAAATTTGGATTAGTCAATGGTTTGAATGTCATGTCACTAATAGATTGGATAGGATTATTTGATTTGATATAATAGTCATTCATTAATTTAGCTATGTCATGTGGTTGATTAATTGTAATATCATCTTTTTGAATAGTTTCTATTGTCTCATTAATATTATTTGTTTTTGTAGTATTTTGTTTAATAACTTGCCACGTAGCTTTGCTTTTTTTACTACTTTGGTTTATATAGTTAATGTTTGCATTTCTTTTTGATTGCTTAGTAACTGCCTTCATAATTTTACAATAACTTTTGTATCTATTTTTCGCAGCATGGCAGTTTGTATACCGTTTCTGTAAATATAACTGTCTTTTGTTCCTACTGGATATCGTAATACCTTTTGTTTTCCACTTTGTTCTCTTTTTATATGTTATTTTAATTTTTTTGTTTGGCACACAAAGATCGTAAATCAGACTAAACTGATCTAAAAATATTGTATACGCGTTATTGGGATTACATTGTGCATAAACATCTGTGAAATTAATCTGTGATAGATATTTTAAGAAAATCTCTATATACATATCTGGGTTTCTTATAAACATATACCAAAACTTATTCTTAAAGCTTTTGTTTGAGGGAATCGATATTAATTGACAAGTATGATCAGATACCCCAACATCTAATACACTAACATTATATTGTTTCATATTAGTCATAATATTATCGATACATGTTTGTGAGTGTGAAGTTATTCTGGTAGGTTTCAAAATAGTAGGATGTAATTTATAGGCCTGAAACATGTTCAGTAGCGATTTACTTTGTTTATGATTTTCTAATATATTTACATTAAAATCACCCAATACAAATATATTTTTATAACAATTTCGTGTTCGTATGGTTATTTTTCTTAGTAAATACTCCATATTAATCAAAAAAACATCCAAGTCACTATTTGGGGTTCTATACATGGATATTATTAAATAGTTTAATCCACTTATGAACACACCACAACATTCAAAATGATTTTCTATAGCCATTTCTGATATCCATTGAAGTTCGTGGTAATCAATAGATTTTTTTACAAAAATGGCAACTCCGCCTCCCTTTTTACGTTTCCTACAGAAATGAGCTACTATTTTATATCCGTCAATTTGAAATATGTCAACTTCGTAATTCTTTAAAAAAGTTTCACAAAAACAACATACATCGATGTTTTTTTCCAGCATTAGCAATTCCAATTGTTCCGTTTTTGATTTAATACTTTGAACATTTAAGTGAATTAAATTAAAAGAGTTTTCATCTTTATTTACGAAAAAAGTCTGAATTTTTTTTTTTTACTTTCAATAGTTTTGTTAGGATCTAGAGTAGCATTAGCTTGTTTAAGTTTTATTTTGTTGAAAATATATGGAATAGTTAGTTGAACTTTACTTATATTTGTGTTATTATTAGTAACATTATTCGTCTTTGTGATATTATCTTTTTTGAAGTATTGTGTAATTTCTTTTTGCACTATTTTTGAGTTAGGTTGTTTTAAACATTGCGTTTTGATGGTGTTATAATCAACAAATCTATTTCTGTAATCTACACTGAGTATTTCTCTTAACATCAGTCTACTCATATATAACTTATAGTGTTGCTTTGTGTCACCATAGTTTAATGGTACGAATCTAGCGTGATGAAATTGAGAACACAAGAAACGCAACTGATCATTTAATTTACCAATATTTAAGATTCTGTTGTTTAATATTTCACCAACTAGTACATTTGTGTTTGATAGTAAGGATAAGTGGTAATACAGAATAGATCTGAAGCTAAGTGGGTTGCGGTCGTTTGAACCCGCTATAATTATAACATAGTCAGATTTAGTAAAATCTTTACATACAGTATTACAATATGTTAAAATTTGTGATAGAAAAGCATTTGGTTTTACTATAGATGTCACTTGGAATTCTTTACCAATTATATTTTGGAGTAAACTGCGAAAACCTTTACCATTTTGATCACTTAATATTAATACCTTTTTTTTTCGTCTCATTTGTATTGTCCGTGGAGTCTTCTCTTTCCTGTGCAGGCAATTCAGTAGTATTATCCACATTTCTTACCTTCTCCGGTGTCTTTTTTGGGCTGGACGATTTATTTTCATCTGATTCATTATGTGGTTGAGTAACAAATTCATCTTTTTTTTGGTCTAAGCATGTGAAATCAAATTTATTTTTATTTAGGCTCTTGCGTCCTTTTCTTATCGGCGTTGTTCGACATATGTGTGTCAGTTGATTCGTCTTTTTTTCATAGTTTAAAATTTGTCTTTTTAGAGAGCTATTTTCCAACAATAAATTTTCTATTTCTGTTTCGGCTATTTGGAGTTTATTTTCTAAGTTAGCTATTTTTATTTTGAGGTCATCCAAAACCTCGTCCATAATAAGACCTGCTTCGGGACAGCTTCTGTTTAAATTCTGTGTTTTGGAAATAGAGAAATCATCATCATCTGAATCCTCAGAGCAAAGAGATGCAAAAGAGTTTGCAGATGTAATGTTTGCATTATTTTTACTCCGGCGTGTAGCAAAGACTTGTGGTGTCGATGTATTATTAGCCTGTATTTCAGCTGATGTAGATGGGTTATTTGTAATTTGCCATTTATTTTTGCAATTTTCACAGTTCCAGTTATGACTTTCCTTCTGTTTCATTAAATAAAACAATTTCTCTGAGATATTCGTGCAAGTTAGATGATTCAATTTTTTACAGTGAGAACATTTCAAAAACTGTCTATTAAAAATAATCTTGTCGCATTTTGTACATTTTCTTGTCATTGTACTGCAGTATTGTATGTCCGCTTTGTTTATATGTAAAAATGTCCGCTTCGCTCGTGTGTCTAAAGGCCGTCAGACGTAATAGAAATGACTCACCACAAGTGTACGCTGCAGCGGGCGTAGTGTACTATGACAGAATTCGTCCGTTGTGTATAATTTTTAAAATGGTTTTCGTTATATCTTCAAAGTAAGCAAAACTTTTTATAAACAGTTTTCACTATTATATTACTGAGTTCACTATCTACACTTTAACATATAACACAACAATGATCTTTTGTTTTTATATTGGTTCACAATTAAAAAAGCCCGGAGCATAGAAATACGTGTCTACCCTTATCAAACTTCAAGACGATTACAAAGAAATACACCATAAAATTGTATAGTCACTTATGAAAAGTGATGTTCTTATCCTTATCTTTTTTCCAAGAGTAATTTTTAAATGATTTCACAGCACAAACAGTCATTTTGCGAAATTAAAAACACCGGTGCGTGACGTATGTTCACAGCGAACGTCGCTGGTGTAATGGCGGAACGATCGAACGAATACGCCAATATTGGCGCCTTTGAAATGGAAGCGTTTTAGTTGCGCGTACACGGTATCTGGACCTATAAAATATCTTTGGAATGCCTCTTTTCCAGTAAAAATGAAATAATTTTATCTGTAGCGTTTTTTTAAAATGTAATTTATTTTCACACTGAGAATAAATAGCAACGTGACAAATGTCAAATGCATTCCTCGCAATGCCCGTACACACGTTCTTCTAGACTTATTATACAGAAAAATAGGGTAATCTAAACGTATTCGAATCTAAGCTTTATGTCTTCAGGATAAGAGCTAAAAGAAAATGCTCCGCTTAAAATTATTCCTTGCACGTACAACACGTTAGTTCAATTTTTCATTCCGTATAATATGCATTAGTTTGCTTATAAATAACTTGCGTTCAGAATGCACTTCGCGACTACCATTATGTTTTTTAGGAAAATACTAATCTCTTATATTATAAAAACACAGTGTCTGAATGGTTGTTTATTGACCATTTTGGTGGAGCCGTGGTAGCTAAGGGGCGAAGCGCTCGCCGTAAGTTTCACTGAACGCGAGCAACCCGGATTCGATCCCTGTCGGCACCAATGAAATCGTTAATTGCAATTTTAAGTGCTGATTTACCCTTATGAAGAAAAGCATCGTGAGGAAACCTGCATGTCTGATAAATAAGAAAAAAATATTTCGAAGACATGTGAAGTTCGCTAACACACATATGGGCAGCGCGGCGGACATTTCCTTGCCCGAAAAACTCTCAGAAATGAGAGGAGGCCTGTGGGACGTGTATAGTTTGTAAATTTACTTTATTTTCGGTGGTGAGAGGATGCTGTGTGGTGGCAAAGTAGAGAATCCAACTTCCCATGAGTTTTTGTCGTATCGAATTTGTATTGTAATTATAATGCAAACACTCATTGTCATGACTCATTGATATATCAGACGCAGGTGTTTAAGTAATAACCCACTTGCCTCATCACCATCATCACAGCCCTTCACAAGTCCACTGCTGAACATAGGCCTCCCCCAAGGAATGCCACAAAACACGGTCCTGAGCCACCTGCATCCATCGATTTCCTGCATGTATTGACGACCTGCGTCACTCCATCTAATGGAGGGTCGCCCTACACTTCGTCCGTCGGTACGAGGCCGCCACTCGAGAATCTTTTTCCCCCATCGGTTATCGGTTCTTCAAGCTATATGGCCGGCCCATTGCCACTTCAGCTTACTAATCCGTTGGGCTATGTAAGTTTATCACGCAGAGAAACTCCGAGCATAGCCCTCTCCATAGCGTGCTGAGCGACCTTGAGCTTCCTCATCCGGCCAGCAGTGAAGGACCACTTGCCTATTTTTATTTAAAAAATCGGAGGTGATAACGTATCTGTAGTCTTCTCTGTTTGAACTTGGGTGAACTTTGAAGTGTCCATGGACTGCAGTGGCCACTTCCTATCAGGTGAACTGCTAAATTTGCGTCAACAATGAAATGAAATCAAACCTATTTATTTTTCGAGGTAAGAAATTTTAATTTCGTTTTTTTAACGACTAAATGTTTTTTTTTTAAATCTAATAAACAAGAATTGACAAAAGAAACTTCACTGGAACACTTTGATTAGGGTTCCGTTCCCAAAGGGTAATCAACGGGATTCTATTACTAAGCCTCCGCTGTACGTCCGTCCGTCCTTCTGTCTGTCTGTCAGCGGGCTGTATCTCATGATACGTAACGACACGACATTTCGAATTTTCACAGAATATGTATTCCCGACAATTACAGTGTTGAATAATTTCTACGTAGTAACCACAGGTAGTAGTATTATTTATTCTGTGATTGAACTAACGATCGCATTAATAGTACCGGCTATAAAACAAATACTTTACAAAACATATTATTTATATTTATAATTGGAAAATACATTATTGAATGTAGGTGAGACTTATAATGTTGAATGATTGTTTGCTGCATTATTGTATAACAGAAACTTAATGCACGAATTCGAATTTGGTGCTCTACGATGTCTTAACATTCAACATCTTCTAATACTCGGTATATAAGAATTTTATTGTTTGTTTGTTCGTAATTTATGCGCTGCCATACCGATCATCAGATTGCGGTAAAACTTTGTCAACTTATTGCTTGCACTTGCGCGAAGGTTATAATATGTAGGTGCCGACAAATTTATTTGAAAGTTATGTCATTCAAGTTGCGTTAACTTGAGTTGGATTTCCCTCACTCGAGTTTGGGCTGAAGAGATCAAGTGAGCCAGCAAGAGTAAGAGCAATTTGTACGTTGTGTAGACACGCTTTGGGGTTTAAATAGTATTTAGCAACAACCAAACCAATTTGTTATGTTTAGAATTTTATATTAGCTAAGTTATGTAATTTAATTTCTTTTATAATTTTGATTAATTATGATCAATATAGTTATGTAAGTCACAGACCTATATTGTAATACCCGAAAAGGGTGGTTAACTTGTAATAAATACTTTGGTTATTAACTTATAATAAATACTTTGAATTTATTTAAGAATATTTTGACTGTGATGTAAAACTATTAATAATAGCCTAAGTAGGTACCTACATCTTAAGGCTAGTTTTGTTGTTAAATACAGGTACTTACTATAACCAAGATTAAAACTAAAAATGCATAAGTAAATATACCTTTTTTTTCAATCCTTCATAATAAGTTTGATAATTATAGTTAGCCTAGCCTAGCCCATCAGAGCTAGGTAGAAAAATAATTTTCTTAAAAAGTGATTAGTAAAGATCATTATTATTTATTACTGTTTAGTTTCGTAGTTTCGTACTGCTTGATAACTCGTGATGTGTAAATTTCAACTTGGCTCATCTCGATCTCGAGTCTTTAACTCTCAAGAGTTAAAGTTACACTTACATGTAAACACTTTCATTATTATAATTCCGATAGGTTTTAATTACCGGAATTTTGCAAAAATGATTAAATACTGCTTCCCATCACCAGTCTGGTAACGTGTAAATAGTTCGACTAGCAAGTAGTATTATGTTGGCTAACACAACCATATTGTAATATAAAATACTATCATCGCCATCTATTGACAATAAGTGAAAATAATAAAAAAGGCTGGTCTTATCGTAAATGAGGAAATAAGGTCAGTGAATGAAGAGATAATTAATGGATTTAATATAAAATAATATAATAATTTCAATTATCAATCATACAAGGATGGGAAAAGAAATATTAAAATTTAACTTAAATATTTACAAAAAATATTTTCAATAAAATATTGTATTGACATGAAGTAGACATTGTACAGTATATATATTATGTATATATATAATATAAGCTTAGTATTTATCACAATAATAATCTTTTTAATTATGTTTGCTAGAAAATAATCTAATATGCCAGCAGTGCCATCTATTGGTAACAGCTATTGGTTAAGATTAAAAGTAATGTGGTTGGTTTTGGTTGACTGTTGTACTACAATAACAAACTGTTAGTAAATCAAATTTTGAAGAAGTTTAATGGGTTGTTTGAAAGAAAGAACATAATATTTTTATTCATTGCTGCAAATTAAGTTATACAAAAAAAATCTATATTATGATCTTTGTATTATCAAAATGGTCCAGGAGCCAAGAGTTGGAATACAGCAATAAAGTTTTACAATAGTAAAAAAATATGAAAATGACAATAACATTGTACAATACCTGCGAAACAAAATAAAAGCCTACGAACTGGGAATAATTATTGAGAGAATTATTTTGCAAATTCAGAAACATTTAAATACCTATGTACCTACCTGTAAAGTTGAACTTGGTACTGCAGCTGACCTTTTTAAGAAATATTTTCGCCTGCGTGAGATAATAGGACAATTGATATATTATAAAGTAAACTGTTACTTAAAAAAAAGGAATAAAAAATTAAACATTTATTAAAAAGTAGAAAGTATTTAGCAAAAGTTTTTTTTTCCTTTTCAAAGAAAATATACACTACGCGAAGTATTAGCGATATTACAAATTCAAGTTAGGTTACAACTACAATGTCATCAGTCTTATTAGTTACAATAAAAACGTATTTTCCACCATTAGGGGTGGAATTTTTTCTTCAAATTTTTACGGCAGCACCCTTGAGATAGTGTTTTTAAGTCTAAGTTTTTAAGTTTTAAGTCTATTAAATTAGTAAAATCGATTGAGCCGATTTTCGGAAATGGAATGTGGGACGTTTCATAAAAAAAAAAATAGGCGCCTCCTCCTTTTACAACAAGCGCCTGCTTATTATGCTGGATTACTCTTTAGCTCTACTTTTTTTTTAATTTTTCTACTTTTATTTTATGAACATCTGTTGTTTGATTTATTTATTTTTAATCTAATTAATATAAAATATAACTAATATAAAATATTATATTAATTCGATATTTTATATAAATTAAACTACCTTTCGAATAGCCTTCCCTCGAAAATACTACATAATAGGACTAATAACTTTTCCTGCAAGTAGGGCAGCGCCACTTGGGAATAAGGTGAAATATTTTAGATTAGATAGATTAGATTAAATAGAGAGACATATAAAAACAATTATTAAATTTGATATTTATATTTAAAAGATATGTAAATTCTACGTTAAATATGTAAATTTCACGAATATTATTGTATGTGTTATTATTAGTTTTTAAAACTTGTTGTCGTACTTCGTTTTGTGTGCACATTCTCTAGCACTTCTTATTAGTTTCTGGCACATTCTATTGGATTATAGATTAGTTACGATAGTATTTATTACTGTAACTGTTTTATGTGTTATCTGCATTCCGTTTGTGTCTTATTAATAAAAAAAAAATTAGATTAGAAATGGATAAAGCAAACTGCGGATACAGCGGCGTAGCTACCCAGGGGCTAGGCGGGGCAGTGCCCCGGGGCCCCAAGTTAAAGGGGCCCCTCGGCCTCCAAGAACGACGTTCGAAAAATTATATACTATTCTAGTAGTATTAAGAATTTTCGAGTTTTAACTTTTTGGCTCCTAACTGCGAACGGCTCGAACTGAAATCACAAAGATTACTCTCACTCCCAGAACATAAATATAACATTGTTAATGATAATTTCTACTTCTAATCTACTTCGTTCTATTGTCCTTTTTATATAGAAGAGGGGACAAACTTAAAACTTAAACTTTTTAAAAGGCGCGTTGCCGGCTCTTGATTAAGGAGTAGCTCGTTTCTTGAAAGTCCCTAAGTCTTGTCGGTCCGGAAAAATCGCCGGTGGTAAACGATTCCACAAAGAAGTCGTGCGAGGAAGAAAATTCTTAGTAAATCGGACAGTAGTGGACCGCCAAACATCCCGATGATGTGGATTTGTGAAATGCGTTGATGAAATTTTGTGGCTGAAATTAATCCGAACAATTTCTCTGAACACTCCCTGTGGTAAATGGTCAATTCGGCTTTCCCTTCCAAGTGACCACGAAACTGCAAGTTATTCGATATGTCAATGCAGAAGATTCCGATACTGGCTGAAGTAACAAGGGGAGTACCCTGAAATTGAGGATTTACGACAAAGGGGTTATTTTTAGTGGTAAACGCGCAAACTTGTGTCTTCTGGGCATTGAACTTAATTAGATTTAGTCGCCCCAGTCCCAATACCTTATCTGACAAAGACTCGACTTCACACACAAGTTTGTTTCGGAACTCGGCGACGTTTTCCCGAGAAATATAGCACAGCCGGTGTATAAAGCATCAACATTGCACGTTACTGGCTCGCAACATATTATTGATAAGCAGAAGAAACAGCTTAGGTACGGTCCACGTAGCCTTGTGGAGCACCAGTATAAATAGACTAGTAGATGGAGCATGCACCTTCTACTACAACTTTGTTGCTCCAATCTGCAAGAAAACTGCCGATCCAGTTGCACAAATTCCTAGGTAGCACATAGGAAGGGAGCTTCGAAAGAAACGCTTTATGTCAAACCCGATCGAAGGCCTTCGTTATATTCAAACTAATAGCCAGGGTCTCCCTCTCTGCCTTCGCCGATTTATGAGTCAGGTAAGCCTAAAGTTGTCTATGTGGTAGAGCCATGCTGCAGCTATATTATGGTTGTAGCACGAATGGGTCGGATCGAACGGGGAAGGACCACGCTCTCACAGATAACCAGCGTAAAATAGCAGCTTAACGCTGCTGTGTTTCGTATGGTGAGTGTAGAGAACCGGAGACCCTTTTTACTGGCAAAGAGGCATTCCATCTTAGTCCTCACGGGTGACAACGCATCTGCATCTTGAGTCTTTATTGAGGATAGATGTAGATGTGTATGGTTCACAGTAACCATTTACCATCAGGTGGACTGTGTGGTCGTTTGTCACCCGATCCTATATAAAAAAACCCAGAAGATTACCAGCTGAGGAACCCCGACGGAAATCGTACTGGCGGTCACTTTTCAGTTGGTGACCCTCAACCTCATGTTCACAATGGTTTTCATTATTTTGGAGGACAAGTTGGATAGGTCTGAGCGATCGACTTTTCGGTTATTTTTTAGGGATCTGGTGCACTAAAGCTGTCTTCTTTGAGTTCGGGACTACATCTAGAGAGCACACGTCTTTAGCACAATGGGAGGAACTCCACCCGGCCCTTGACTTGACTTGACTTCTAAGAAGAGTAGTGCTATGCGCACCGAGCGCTGTGTAAACTGTATTGTACCGACCTGAAGGCGAAATTATACTTCTTTTTAACAGCGCTGGTGAAGCATTCCTATTATAGCGTGTTTCAATTTTACCACCGACCAAACCAGACACCACAGATGATAGAACAAAGAGTTCCATTCCCTGAAGTATCACATCAGTGACAGAATCACGTTAGGATCATCCAGCGAGAAGCATACTCGCCCCTGTCCTCAAGGGAAGGATGCAAAATAAGACCGCATCCTATCCCAATCGGCCAACCTATAGTGACAAACACGGCGGCGATTTGCAGAATGCAACCGCGAACCGGTAGTGTGAGTGGCACTATAGTCCGGATCAGACAATGGTCCAATGAGCCAGGAGGGGCATCGAGGGAGACCTGATATCCGTCTGGATGAGAATTCAGCAGAAGATCCAACAGGGAAGGTGCACGATCCTCCACATCTAGAATCTGCGTGGGCGAAGTAACCTTGGCATCGCAATATTGGCACTTTGGCAACTTTGGCATCGCAATATATTTATGAAAATGTAATGTATGTACATAAAAACATAAATAGCTTTAATAAGAATAAGGATGTTCATACCTTAAACACTAGGAACAAACATAAGCTTGTAATGCCACTTACAAGACTCCACAGAATTAGTAATTCATTTATGGGGCAATGTATACGCTTTTACAACAGAATCCCAGAACATGTTCAAAGTTTGTCAATAAACAAGTTTAAAAGTTTTATTAAAGAAAAACTGTACAAAAAGGGTTATTATAATATCAAGGAATACATGAATGAAAATAACCCCTGGGAATAAGGTGATCGCCACCATGCTGGTTCTATGAAAATTCATTTAAAATTGTATAAACAAAATTATTGTTAAGTGAAATTATGTTTAAAAAAAAAGTCCCGCTGGGTTTCTTGCTGGTTCTTCCCAGGACAGAGGTATTTTCCGAACCAGTGGTAAATAAAATAATGACTTTCAATAAGTATTATGTAATAATCCATATTGAATAAAAATCATTCTATTCTATTCTATTCTAACCATTTGTGTCGGACCATATGCCAAGGTAAATTCATAAATGGATCTTCCAGCATGATCGGTTAAACAAAAACTAAGCCATTCAGCGTGGTGGCCATTAAAATCACCAAGGATCACGATCTCTGCTGATAGGACCTTTTGTAGCACGGAGTCTGCAGCGATTCGGACGTGATCGATGAGTTGCTCTGTGACGGCATGACCTATAGTCACTCGTAGACGCGAGGATGGTCGTCGCTGACCTTCAAGACTGCCGAGGCGCCGAGAACAGATGTCCTCTCTGACGTATACGCAAACACCACCTACTTACCTCCAGCCCGAGGCACAAAGATGTTCTAATTTGTACCCCGGATAGGAGAGAAGTATCGACCGGAGAGGACACCTGCGTCTCGGTTAGAAAGAGCAAGTTCGGCTTCGCTGTCTTCAGATGGTACCTAGTGGACTTCGTTAACGTTCGAATGAAATCCCCTGATGTTGCAGAAATTCACGGATAGCGTGGCAGGGGTCACCATTGTCTTATTGCTCTACTTGCCCCGAGCAGTATTAGTCTTGAGCGGAATTTTGCCCCGCCCCTCCTCAGGATACGCGAGGCAGCATGAGCACCCGCGCTAAGGAAGAGTAGGATATCTTGGGCGTCGATGCTCAGCTAGGGATTCTCCAATACCAGAGGTGCTGGTACCCTCAGGGGATGGTTTCTTATTTAATTACACTACCATATTAACACTTTCACTATCCGGTTTCCAGACACAATAGTAAGACAATAGCAGTGCCCTATATGTAGTGCACGGGACAGCGAAAGGGTTAAGGGGGAGAGAGGTTAGGCCTCCGACCACCTGCACTTACCAGGCGATGTAAACTTCTACATCACGTTGGTTATCTGTAAGGTTGTGGTCCAGCCATTCATTACATTCATTCATTACAGCTCTTCATTTCATGTCTTACCAGGGCGTCACTCCATCTAGTCTGGCCTACCCGTACGTCAGCAAAAGCTGCCGTGTGGCTCTTCCACTGTTATGTTGTCTGCCTATATTAACTGCAATCTACATCGTCATTATTTATGCGTTACACATAATACTTAGTAGTAAGTAGCTTTGCTTTACTATGCCCTGCAGTGGGCGACAAGGAGCTGATGATGAAGTAGTTTTGTACCTTTAAAGTATTTAGCTTAGTTTAAATAGGGCCCCAATTTTTGTCCCGGGGCCCTTGATTACATAGCTACGCCACTGTGCGGATATTCCTAAAAGTACCTATAAGATTTTAAAAAAGTTAAAAAGTGTAAAATATTAAAGAATACATCTGTGAGCATTGTTTTGTTATATACACAAGAACCTGAAAATCTTTTAAATTATTAAATTTGAAATGCAATTTTTCATTCATGATGACACTGTGTGACCACTTGTGTAACAAATAAGTTCATCTTAGTACCAACTAGCGACACCTAGTAAACGTAAGAATAATAAGGGCATTCACGACTTGTTCTGCCACCAGGGCGGCGCTACTTAAAAGTGAGGTATAATATTTGACAGATTTCATACTGGGGAAGTCAATTTGTTCGAAAAATGTAAAGGTTGATGTTTCTTTCTGTACTATTAGCTATATTTTATATTAATAAGATTAAAAATAAATAAACGAACCACAGATATTCACAAAAATGTAAAACATTAAAGAGCAAACCACTGAGGCATTCTTTTATGTATTAATATAATATTCTAGAAGTTGATAAACTTTTATTTAAAACTAACTTTGTGTAACAAAAAACTTTACTTCAGAGTCAACTAGCGACATCTGGTGAGCAGAAGATTATTAGTACAATAGTCAGCCAGTGGTTTTATTCTCGATGTTGGTGACTATCGTTCATGATGTGTGTCGGTTTTAAAAAATTGTTTCACAAAAATATTTGAAACAATTCATACGAAATAACGGTCATCTAATTAAACTATGAGTTTTATTTTTGTTTTTTTTTCTCATTCTGTGCCAGTGTTTGATTACTATCGTTGTTATAGAAAAATATAATGTAAATATAGATCCTTATGCTGAATAATAGAAATATTTGATTTAAAGCACTGAAGTTGTGCGTTGTAGCTGTACCGTAATATCATGTTAATGATGACCTATTTCCTTTTTGATATTAAAGTTACGTTAAAGTTACAGACTACATACGTCCCACTGTTGGGCATAGACCTCCTCTCATTTCTGAGATGGTTTTAGGGCAAGGTAATGTTCGCCGCGCTGCCCCAATGTGTGTTGGCAAATTTCACATATCTTCGAAATATTTTTTTTCTTATTTCTGAAACATGCAAGTTTCCTCACGATGTTTTTCTTCACAAAAGTCAATCAGCACTTAAAATTGCAATTAATGATTTCATTGGTGTCGACGGGGATTGAACCCGGGTTCCTCGCGTACTGTGAAACTTAAAGCGAGCGCTAACCGTCTGTGCTATCACGGCTCTTGATATTACGTACCTACAATAGTCAAATAATAAATTTATTCATTGATTAATTCATTACAGCCTATTAAAATTCCGTTGCTGAACATAGGTTTCTCCCACACATACATACGCACGGGGAATATTTAACATAGTAGCCACGCTTGTGAGGCGGTTTGGTATTTTTTTATTATTTTGGGCTGTTATCAGGAAGATGCTGCTGCCAATCTCGTGTTTCAGTTTCGATCTGTTGGTTCTTACGACACTCATGGATGATACGGCAGCGTGGGGTAATATATTCTCTCACACCACCACTTCACGTTGCAAGCGACAGGTAATGTATTCTTCTGGTTAAAGTCACATGCTCGTTTGCCTCTCGGATACAAAAGAAAAACTTGTAAATCAATTTGTTTTTCTTATTCATCGCTTTAAAATAATGAATACGGAAGTAATAGGAACATTATAATAATTGCTTATGGGCTAAACGAACGCCTAAGTGCCGGAAATGAAGTCGCTTGAATCGAGCGTAAAGTTCCCCCAAAACTGCAATAACTTTCAGCGCTAACTGTGTAATTATTGTGTTGCATCGCTTATTAAGTAAGGTTGCTTGAGTTTAAAAAAATGTAAATGTTCGCGTGGACAAAATCTTAAATCTTAGAATGTTTTACACCACATATAGTTTGTAATTTTGACATAACGTTGTATTCGATTACGCGCGTTTTATTATACTTTTAAAAACAGTGCCATCTGTTGGACGTCATAGAAACATATATTTTTTGGTTTCTTTCTTTTTTATTTAAGGAGACATAGATAGCCAATAACCACAGTAAAGCCTGGCCACGTAAAGTTAGCTAATAGCTATAAATATAAGATTTTTTTCTACAATATTAAACCTGTAATAGGTAGCAGCATAATGCTGTCGTGTTAGTGATTGAACAAGAAACAGGGTCCCTTTTTACTGCTAACGGGGCATTTCATCCTGATCTTCAGAAGTGCCAACGGATATCCGCATTTTTATTTTTAATCGAAGATAGATGTAGATGTCCCATCATAATATATGAATGTGATTTGTGTCACAAATCCACGTTGGGTGCTTGTTTGTCATTGTAACCCTTACTTAGTGGCGCAGCTACCGTGAGGCTAGGCGGGGCAGTGCCGCGGGGCCCCAAAACTCAAAGTGCTGTTTATTTTTTAATAGCATCTAAAATTATGCCACGGGATCTTTTTATCGGGATTATAGTTATCTATGTCTTATGCAAGTCGAACTCAGTGTGCAAAATATCATCGAAATCCATCCAGTAGTTTTCGTGAAAGCGTAACAAACAAACAAACTTTCATATTTATAACATTATTAGGAACGATTAAATATTATCTGCTGCTTTACACATAATACTTAGTAGTAATTAGCTTTGCTTTATGTCTTGCAGTGGACGATAAGGAATCGAAGATGAATAGTTTTGCACCTTTAAAGTATTTAGTTTAGTTTAAATAGGGCCCCAATATCCTTTTTGCCCCGGGCCCCCTAGTTACATAGCTACTCCACTGCCCTTATAAAAATGTCCACTTGACAAATACTGCAATTAACTTTTCACCAATATAGCCCAGGTGCAAAATAGAATGTCCAATTCATCATCATTATCATCATCATTACAGCCCTATACAAGTCCTTTGTTGAACAAAGGCCTGTCTCAAGGAATACCACTAAGCACGGTTCTGAGCCACCTGCATCTTTCAACTTCCTGCATCTATTGTCGTGACTCCATTTAGTGGTCGAGGGCCCTCTATTAGCATTTAAGCAATAACATGGGAGGGAGTGCATAGCTGCTGGCAGCAGAAATAGATATTGATAAAAACATGACGGGGTTCTAATTGAAAAAAGGAGCTCTACTCATTACCGCATAAGTTTTAATTATTTTTCGATGATTTATTTTTTGAAGTGAAACTTTTTAAGGGAGGGATTTGAAATTCTGATCCGCAACCTTTTTGTGTGACGAAAAGTGGTGGTGGTTTGGGGGGTAAAAACTAGGTACCGTGTCATTCATGTCGATCATACAAATCGCGAACGCAGGCCATTACATAGGATAAAGTATACAGTAATAAAATTACAAATACAAGATTATAATGGTCTTTCGTTCAAATACTTATCTATTACTTTTATTACCTATAGGTAGGTAGGTATTTATTTTAGAAAGAGTGATCGCATTTGAGTAATAGCGCCATCTACTAAATTCTCTACGTACCACCATGATAGCTAATCAATTTTGGTTCGATAAAATGACTTTACTCATAGAATGAACTAGATGGCGTTATTAAAAAATGAACAAGGCAAGCGATTTGAGGCCCGTTATGGCAGCGTTTATTTTAAATAACAATTTGTAAATTTTAATTTAAATACATTTTTGTTGGTATTATATAAAACTTTGGTTTAATAAAAAAGAAATGAACATATATAATAGATAATTACCTAATTACCAAACGTTAATGAGTATTTTGTGTTATAGTGCGCGCAAGATAACTCTGTGCGCGACAGCTGGTGGCGTACTTTATGTTACCAGCTTAACTAATATTTTTTTCCTTCCTTTAATCTTATTAGTAGAATTATAATATAATTTTATTAAATTACATAAATGACCGAATTAATTACGAAAGCTCGGTTAAAAAAAAACTGTAATATTCAGCTTGAACTTACAAAGACCTAATAAATATTAAACCCTATATTTATTGTTTAAGATTCGCATAATAAATATATTTCTTGATTGTAACTTCCGTAAGTTAATATAAATTATTCCTTAAAAACATTTGAAAACGTTTAATTTATGCGAGCGAGTTCCAGAAAAAAACCTAATAAACACGCTTCACTTTTATTTTTAGTATTCTTCTCAGCAAACCATTTTATTTGATACCCATATCATGGGAATGCACAAAAAATAACTAGTCCTCCATCTTTTGGAGTCCGCCATATTGGATTTAGAATGACGATGACGTTACTTATTTTCATCTAAACTTAACGTATATGCAGAACACATGGATTTTGCTGTCAGAGTGATTGGTGGTTACACGTTGTTTTTGTACTGAAATAAGTTTTTAATTCTTTTTCGATTTAAATTTGCGTAAACTTTCTCAATTTTCTTTGTGTTGTCTGTGTGTGTTCTGTTTGTTAGTTGGTGAGTATTATTTGTTTAAATAGTTGATGTAGATCTTTGTGACGAGGATGGATGTTGACGGGGGAGAGGCTGAACCACCGGATTTATGCGGTGATTCCTAGCTTACCAAAGAAAAAAATAAGGCACGAAGATCACTCTTCGGCCTCCTATCAAAATACATTCGTCCACCCTGAATTACAAGAAAAAAAAGTATGTAGATAGCGATAAAGGCCCCTTCGTTATTCATTTAAGTCGCTCAGAACCTGATTCATCAGCAGGTTATACAATTAGACCTGTGAAAATTGGCCATATCCTCTCACAAAATAAAGTGGCCAATATTAAAAAACAGGGCATCAAAATCTTAGGACGTAATAGAGTTTCAATTGCTTTTAAAACAGCTACTGATGCTAATAATTGTATTGACTCTCAGTTTCATTCGCAATATAAGCTTTCTGCTGTCATTCCAACTTTTAATGTTACTCGTATGAGTGTTATTAGGGGTATCCCAACTGACATCTCTATGGAGGAATTAGTTTGCGAATCTGAGCTACCTCCTGGCAGAGGAGAAATCATTAAAGCCAGAAGACTTAATAGAAAGGTCAAGAAGGGCGATGAATTAGAGTGGGTCCCTACTCAAACTGTTGTCCTAACCTTCTCTGAACAAGTGCTCCCCTCCCATATATACATACTGCTTTTGTGCATCAATACCTGTAGAAACTTACCTTCTCCCTACGTTTCTAAAATGCTGCCGTTTCGGTCATGTCAAAGCTCAATGTCGATCCAAACCACGCTGCTTTAAATGCAGTAAAGAGCATTCTGAAGAAAATTGTCCCACAGATTCCCCAACCTTTCTTTTCTGCTCTGCAAATCATTTGGCCATTGAAAAAAGTTGCCCTGAACACTCAAGGCAAAAAGCTATCAAGATAGTAATGTCGCAAGAGAATGTGTCATAACTTGAGGCTTCTGCTTGTTTCCCAGCTGTCAGAAAACCTTATTCTGATGTTGCGTCCTCACAAGTTCCCGCAAGCCTTCCCCCCTCTACTCAGGCATCTATAAACCTTCCTAGTTTTCCATCTTCTTCCCAATCCTATAGGAAAACCATCTATAAAGCTAAATCTATCCCAGCGCAATCTTCAGTAGGTTATGAAAAAGTTTCACATTATAACATTACAAGTACTCCTTGCTCATCTCTCCCCAATGGACATGCTTTACAAAACAATGTAATATCCTCTAATGATAATTTTCTAGAAAACCTTGTGGCCTCCCTTACAGATATTGTTGGCAAATTTGATGATAAACATTTACCGTTCAACGTGAAAGACAAACTACATGTCCTCTTCTCCAGAATATATAAAGTTCGGGTCCCTAACCTTCCTCCAGTGGAATTGTCGGAGCATCAGGAATAAGAAACCTGATATAATTCACTTAATTAACTCTTATAATCCTTCAATACTCGCAATATCGGAAACCTGGCTTAAGCCAGGGTCCACATTTAGAATCCCAGGCTTCTCCTGTAATCGTAGTGATAAGAGTGACGGCTATGGCGGTGCTCTGATTCTACTAAACAGGACCATTCCTTTATCACCTATCCGGCTTCCTCTTATACTAGGCAATATTAATGCAGTAGCTGTTAAGGCTTTGGACATCACAATTCTATCCATTTACATTCCAGCTCCCACTCCTTCTTGTATTCAAGAACTCAATTTAATTCTATCAAGCATCTCCCCACCTTACATTGTTCTAGGAGACTTCAACAGCCATCAAGTTATGTGGGGTTCCCGTAAATATGACTCTTTTGGTTATTTGCTACTTGATGTCTTCAATGAACTTAATCTTTGTCATCTAAATGACGGTTCTCCCACCTGAATGTCCTATCCTTCGCAGAATATTAGATCCGCAGTAGACTTGTCATAGTGCTCTGTAATCTTGGCTGCTAGCATATCATGGAAAACTCTTCCTTCCTCTTTTGGTAGTGATTACTTTCCCATCCTCTTAAACCTAAGTAATAGATGTGTGCCTACTCGAAGTATATCTCCCCTGTTCAAATTCAACCTGTCTGAAGCTGATTGGGATGTATTTTCCTGAGAATGAGAACTTCAATAACCTTCCCCCAGTTTCTTTAGATAACCTTCAGAGTGTCTACTCCCAATTTATAACCCTTCTGAATAATATAGCCTGCCAAATTTTCCCTTTGAAGAATTCCTTCCCAAAAAAATTTCTTCACCTCCATGGTGGGATGCAGACTGCTCCTCAATTATTACAAAACGAAAGGCTGCAGAAAGGCTATATTCCTCTAATATGACCATGGAAAATTTTCTAGATTATCAAAAAATAACTGCTCAGACCAAAAAACTTCTTTCCGAAAGGACAAAAAAAGGATGGCTTTCATTCTGTGAGAGCCTATCTCCCCAATCACCTTCTTCTCTTTTTTGGAACAGTATCAGGCGCTTCCGTGGTGCTTTAAATTATAGTAATCCCCCTTGTGCAGACCCTTCCCACTGGCTAGACGACTTCAGTAACAGACTGGCTCCCCACTGGGTTCCATTGGAAGAAGAGATATTTCCTAACTCTAAATCATTCCCTCCTCATTCATCTAACTCTCTTAATAACCTTAATCAACCATTCTCAATAGCTAAACTGCAGTTAGTACTTAGGTACCTAAAGGATTCCACTCCTGGCATTGATGGTATCCCCTACTCATTTCTTGTTAATATGGGTATTAAGTGTAAGCAGTTCTTTTTAAACATCATTAACTTTGTTTTTACAACCGGTATTCTTGATGATTGGAAAACTCATATTATTATACCCATTCTAAAATCTGGTAAATACCCTTCTTCAGCATTAAGTTATCGCCCTATTGTTATTTCATCAACCTTGTCTAAAATCATGGAGCACCTCGTAATAAATCGACTTGAGTGGATTCTTGAAAATAGAAGCATTATACTAAAGAGCCAATTTGGTTTTAGAAAAGGTTTTAGCACAATGGATAGCCTTAGCATCTTAGTATCCGATATAAGACTTGCCTTCTCCAATAACAATTTTCTGGCAGGCGTTTTTATTGATGTTTGTGCGGCATATGATAATGTTGTCCTCCCACTGCTCAGGCAAAAAATGCATCAGCTGAACATTCCTGAGAGAATAACAAATTTCGTATCAAACTTACTTTCACATAGACGCATAATAGTCCGCTCTGAAGGGAGATTTCTACCAGCTAGATTTACCTGGAAGGGACTACCACAAGGCTCTGTCTTGAGCCCTTTGTTGGTCCCACAAGGATTTGCCATGTATTATAAAAAGTTATATTAAATTAGTCTCAACACTCATGATCTAGACAGATCTGTGAATTACTTAGGTAATGTCCTGCAATATGCAGATAACCTAGCCTTGTTTGTAAGTGATGCCTCTATTGCCAAAGCTACCTCCCGTTTATCTCAAACTGTCAACTTTCTTAATAACTGGCTGTTTCAGCATGGCTTATCAATATCTCCTTTGAAATGCAGTACCGTGGTTATCTCTAGGCGAATGCATATACCAGAAGTGTCCATATACGAGTATATTGAAAATACCCTAATTCCCACTGAAAATCAGGTAATATTTCTAGGAGTTATTCTGGGTAAAAAATGACAGGAATTCCTCATCTTTCATATATTGTTTCCAAATGTCAAAATATATCATATATTGCTTTCAAATGTGAAAAAAAACCTCAATATAATCCGATTCCTGTCAGGTGCCTGGTGGGATTCCCACCCCTACTCCCAAAAGCTTTTATACAATGTTCTTATTAGAAGTCATTTTGACTATGGCTGCTTTTTAGTAGAGCCATGTAGCAAAATGGCTCTTAATACCTTGGACAAAATTCAGTCAAAATGTCTACTTATACATATTATACGTATACACATTACAGGTGGCATGAAATCTACTTCCATTTCTGCTCTACAAGTTGAATGTGTTGAGCCTTTCTTTTCTTTCTACGTATTGTTCTTTCTACGTAGACAATATCTCTCAGATAGGTTTTTGTTCAAAGCTACTTGTTATTTACACCATCCTCTCCTCTCTAAACGTCGTTCCTTGTATCAGTCGGTCATTTTCACAAGGATTTGCCATGTATTATAAAAAGTTATATTAAATTAGTCAATGTTCACTCCCCTGTTTATCAATCCCGTAGTAATCCACTTCTCAATATTCCATACGAGGCTCTAATTTTCAACCCAGACATTATTCAAAATTTTGGAATAGATAAGAATATTATTGAAGTAAACAACAATTTAAATATGCTGTATATTCTACGGTATAACCAATAGTACTCCAGTATATTTTTACTCATACTTAGTGAATTGTAGAAAGTCTGACTGAAGTGGCGTGGATTTTTTAAATTACTTGAATTTTAAACGACGATAATAATAATTTAGCTTTGGTGGACTCCTTTTCTCCCTAAAAGTCTGACCGCGGCTATGCTTATACCGCTGTGTTCCGGCCTGAAGAGTATATACTATTATAAACCTATGATAGATATCATAGATATCATAGATAAGACCTATGTCTTTATCTATGAAACTGCCGTTCTGCAGTACTGGCCGTTTCAAAATAAGTTTTGTTTGGCTAAGAATTCTATTTTTTAATTTATTTTATTTTAGAAACATGGAATATTTTTTTTCAAAATAAGTCATTAGTTTATTGAATAGCCACTCAACCGTCCGCCCCGCGCGAGTTATTTTCGCCTGGTACCTGTCCGCGAATTAAATGTCACTATTTTTTGCCGTGTAGTGGCAGTTAAGAATATCCACTACCCCATATCTTCCCGTGGGTGTCGTAAAAGGCGACAAAGGGAAACAGGCAGGAGATGGGCAGCAGCATCTTCCTGATAATAGCCAAACTTACAATAAAAAAACTGCGGTTGCCAACCCGCTCGCCAAGCGTGGCAACTATGGCAAATACCCCCCAATTATTAGAGCAACAAAGAGACGGCCCCCAGTCCCCGGCGGCCCCGCTATTCCTGGCTACGGTGGAGACCATGGTAACGGCGGGACAGGGGGTGCTAAGAATCTCCGGTGGAGGTTCGGTTGCCACCTTAGACGACTTGACCTGGCAACGTACAACGCACGCACCCTGAGGACTGACGAGAAGATCGTGGAGCTGGAAGAAGAGATAGACAAGTTGCGCTGGCATATTATAGGATTATCCGAAGTCCGAAGAGAGGGGGAGGACACGGTAATCCTCGAATCCGGCAACTTGCTCTATCACCGGGAGGGCGACCATCTGTCGCCGAAGAAGGTGTCGGATTTATCCTCCACAAGTCTCTCTTTAACAACGTTGTGAAGATATGGAGTGTGTCGACGAGGGTTGCGTACCTTATACTCAGAATCACCAAACGGTATTCGGTGAAGGTCATACAGATTTACGCACCCCGATGAGGAGGTGGAGGAAATGTATGAGGATATCTCTAGAACCATGCATTCCTCCAAAACCCAATATACGGTATTAATGGGAGACTTCAATGCAAAACTAGGCACAAGAGAGAACGGTGAGCTGAAAGTAGGGAAATTTGGAATAAGGCAATGGAACCCAAGGGGCCAGCAGCTGGCCGACTTCATGGAGAAAGAGGGACTCTTTATGATGAACTCTTTCTTCCAGAAGCGGCCCCACAGGAAGTGGACCTGGTCGAGCCCCGACGGTTCCACAAAAAATGAGATTGATTTCATTATGACGACCAGACGACAACTGTTCAGTGATGTCTCCGTGATCGCGAGGGTGAAAACTGGTAGCGATCACCGAATGGTTAGAGGCACACTGAACCTAAACGTTAAGTTAGGTCTCGTCTGATGAAGTTAACGCTTCGTCCCCCTCGTGCTCTGTTCCAAAGACCCAAAACCTTTCAGCTCGAGTACAAAACCGTTTTCAGTGCCTAGAAGACTGCATCGAAGTGGACGATATGTATCACAAGCTACGTGGAAACTGTCCATGCGGTCGGAGCTAAGTTCTGCAAGACCCGCCGCAGAAGAACACAAAAACTCTCCGATCACACTCTTAATCTCATGGCTGTTAGACGGGAGATGAAGCTACATTCTTCAACAGATTTGACAGCATACAGGCAACTGAACAGACAGATCTCCAAATGCATGTGGCGGGACTTACTCAACTTCAATACAGCTTGTATTGAAGAAGCGATCGAGCGGAACCAAGGCTCCAAAGTCTTTGCCAGAGATCTGTCTGCCAGAAAGAGCCAACTGTCAAAGCTGAAGACCGAGTGTGGCAGCATCGTTTCCGGGGCACCTGAGATTTTGAGTGAGATTGAGAGGTTCTATGGACAACTGTACACGTCATCGTTGGAGCCACACGCAAGTGTGAGTAACGATCCAAGAGCGAGTCTTATCCGACACTATTCCGAAGATATCCCGGACGTCAGTCTGAGCGAGATTAGAATGACTCTCCAGCATCTTAAAAACGGCTAGGCCTCAGGCGAGGATGGAATTACAGCGGAGCTTCTGAAAGCGGGTGGAAAAATTGGTACTGGAACTTCTTCAGAATCTCTTTAATTCCGTCCTCCGTGGTGGCATTACAACGGAGGCGTGGAGCAGAAGTGGGGTGGTCTTGTTCTTCAAGAAAGGTGACAATGCTCTCTTGAAGAACTACAGACCGATTTCCCTTCTGAGCCGCGTCTACGTGCTGTTTTCGAGTCATTACGAATCGTCTCGCACGCAGACTTGACGACTTCCAGCCTGCCGAATAAGCCGGTTTCCGAAAGGACTTTAGCACCATAGACCACATACATACCCTTCGGCAAGTTGTACAGAAGTCCGAGGAGTACAATTTGCCACTATGCCTGGCGTATGTGGACTACGAGAAAGCCTTTGATTCCGTCGAAATTCGGGCGGTGCTGCAGTCCCTTCAGCGGTGCCAAGTTGACTGTTGGTATATTGAAGTGCTGAAGTGTTTGTACAGTAGAGCTACGATGGCTATCCGAGTACAGAACCAGAGTACGAAACCTATCCAATTGCAGAGAGGTGTAAGACAGGGTAACGTTATATCCCCGAAACTCTTCACCGCTGCATTGGAAGACGTTTTCAAGCTTCTGGACTGGAAAGGATACGGTATCAACATCAATGGCGAGTACATCACTCACCTTCGATTTGCCAACTATATAGTCCTTATGGCAGAATTGCTGGAGGATCTAAGCACTATGCTCAATGACCTCAATAGTGTCTCCCAACGGATAGGTCTTAATATGAACATGGACAAAACAAAGATCATGTTTAATGTCCATATCACACCTATGCCGGTAGTTGTTGGGAGCACTAAGCTCGAAGTTCTTGACGAGTATGTTTACCTGGGACAAATAGTCCGACTACGTAAGTCCAACTTCGACCGAGAGGTCAATCAACGGATTCAACTCGGCTGGGCAGCGTTCGGGAAACTACGACACATCTTTTCGTCAGACATACCTCAAAACCTTAAAACGAAATTGTACAACCAGTGCGTGTTGCCAGTGATGACTTACGGATCTGAGACGTGGTCCTTCACTGCTAGCCGTATGAGGAAGCTCAAGGTCGCTCAGCGAGCTATGGAGAGGGCTATGCTCGGGGTTTCTCTGCGTGATGAACTTAGAAGTGATGCAGGAAGTCGATGGATGCAGGTGGCTCAGGACCGTGCTTTGTGGCATTCCTTGTAGGAGGCCTATGGTCAGCAGTGGACTTATGAAAGGCTGTAATGATGATGATGATGATGATTTTTTACGACCGCGGGAGACAAAAACGATTACTACTGAAAAACTACTATAGCTACATTCAAATAAAAAATAATTACAAAAGACTCAAAAAATTCAAAATTTTATTTTGCGAATACCTACTACAAACGAACGAAAAACGAAACCCGTTGTCGTCCGAAAACTTTGGTCGACAATGACGAATTAAAGGTGATTGTGGAAGTTGATGAAACTCAATCTACGACTGAATTAGTACCAGCTTTCGACGTTAGCATCAAAACAATATTGGTCCATCTCCATTTGCGGCAAATTAGCTAGCTAAAAAAGCTCGTCACATGGGTGTCCCACGAACAACGCAGGCACACAAACGAAGGAATTTTAAGCCGCTTTGTTACCTGCGACGAAAACTAGATTCTGTTTGAAAACCGCATGTGTTTAGTAAGTTGGATGGATTCTGGTTCAGCACATAAATAATGCTCTAAATGAAAACTTACCTCTAGAAAAGTGATGTTTACTGTTTGGTGGTCTAGCACCGGTGTGCATCGCAACTTCTTACCAAACAGGATGAGCATTACTGCTAATATGTACTATGAAGACCTGAATACAATGATGGAGAAGCTTGCACATCTCCAACCAGCTTTGGTCAATCTCCGCTGCTTCTGCACGACAACGCACGACCTCATTCTGCACAACAGACGGTCTTCAAGTTACAAGAGCTGGGGTTGGAAGCTCTCCGTCATCAGTCGTACTCACTAGAACTTGCGTCTACAGACTTCTACTTTTTCCAGAATTGGGATAACTTTTTGATGGAAAAAAAAAACAATACACAAGAAGCAGTACAAAATGCCTTTGAAGAATTTGTTGCTTCCCGTCCAGCTGATTTCTTCAAGAATGGCATCAATAAACTGCCACTGTGTTGGCAAAGATGCATCGATTGCATTTATTATATATTAACATTTGTCACTTCAGTTTAATAAAAAAAAGAACTTTGTAAGCGCTTGAAAGTTACCACACCAGTAGAATATTATTTTCTACACGTACAATTTTTCATTTCAATTTTTCACCTAGAATGCTGCGAGGTACTTTGCTTTGCACTTACATAGCATGTAGTGAAAATAACTTGTTCATCCGTGCCTTGCAATCCCCTGTGAGGAAGGCAAGAAGATCAAAAACTTTGCTCGAGATTCTAGATAATGTTAAATACAATAAGTTATTTTTTTTAAAAATCTATTTAGTTTATTTTAGTTTTACAACAGGTTTAGTATAGACCTTTTTTGGAATGGACTCTTGCTTATTTTTAATATCGTAAGCGTGACAAACGGACACATAGTCCTTCTGATGTGTGGTCCTTCTGATGTCTCCTTTCTGAGTGGATGCTGTGGTCCATAGTCATCTACATCTATCATCGATTAACTAAGGACTAAGATGGAATGCCTCATTACCAATAAAAAGGTCCGTATCTCTACGAAAAACAGCAGCATTACTCTGTTGTTTCACGCTGGTATTTTGTGAGAACGTGGTCTTACTCCGGTCAAACCGACCCATCCGTGATGGAACTATATATATGTTTGTATAGCTAGCAAACTTGCAGCGTGGCTCTACTTCGTAAGAACTGATAATATGTAGAAATTGGAACGTAGTGATCGATAAGAATCTTTTTCTGCACACGAGTTCTGGGTAAGCACTCCTATTTCCTTTTTAACGCCCTAACTGTCGGCCGCATTTTCTTTTCATCTTCCTATATAAGTCCACAGCTGCGTTAAGGACCTCTCACGTTTTAGGAATGATTTACCTAAATCGTTACGCTTTGAAAACTGACTGATGATTGATGTATCAGATGTGAATACTTTTGACGGAGCTGCCCGTCGGCGGTCCTGGTATTTAAGCCTGGCGTAAACGAGATGGATATACTGTTATCTAGCAGAAGCAAATGAATTTTATGGCATTCGTCATAGTCGCTTCTTACGACACGTAGAGGGCGAAATGGGATGATGGATTGTCTTACGAGTACATCATTAAGTGTTGGCCTATATCACCAGACTCGGCTGGTAGCTTGGTAAGTAAATAAGTGCTCCCAAAAACATCGCAATGCGGCATATGACCATCATTATCATCATTAAAGCCCTTCACAAGTCCACTGCTGAACATAGGCCTCCCCCAAGGAATGCCACATATCACGGTCCAGAGCCACCGGCATCCATCGACTTCGTCACTCTATCTAGTGGTGGGGAAGCCCTACACTTCGCCTACCGGTACGAGTGTGCCACTCGAGTTACCTTTTTTCTCCATCGGTTGTCGGTTCTTCGAGCTATATGGCCGGCCCGTTGCCACTTCAGCTTACTAGTCCGTTGGGCCATGTCGGTCGCCCTGATTCTACTGCGGATATCATCATTTCTAACCATATTCTGAAGAAATTTGTTAACATATCCATGTACGTAAGTGTCACAATAAATGAAAAAGAAAACAACAGAAATACACATTTTTATAGGTCTTCTGCAACCAGTCCTTTAGAGCTTGATTTGGTAAGCACTGCGAGATGGTGAGGTTTGCGTTTGGAGGAAAAGTTAACATTTTCCCCTTACATCCACAGATATTTAAGTAGGTATCCTTAATTCTAACTTTGCACGAGACATTTAACATTGAAATTTCTTTCAACGAGTTCAATGCGACTTTGAATTCTGATTGTATGACAGTAAAGTTTACATTAATTTATCCAGTAATTTAATTTAAAATTGCGGTGTGCACTTATATCTCATGGGATTTAGTATCAAATTGGATTGCATTGCCACAAGCTGCGTATTTGCATAGAGACAAAAGAGATGTCGGAACTTCAGGTTCACTTTTATGTTATATTCTCTGAAAGTATCTTACCATCGCGTCATAAGAATTATTGGTGATAGCCATAGATATAGTATATATTAGATTAGCGATGGAGTGATTAGGGCGGGATTGAAAGATACCAGTGCGTGTAATGTACATGTGTGGGAGGCAAAAAGTGCTGCACGATGCATTGCCTGCCTCAACTTAAATTATCGACACTGATTGCAGTATATTCCTGTCTTCTGATTTGACGCAGATGATGTACATTAAAATTTTTACCCGACTATGGCGAAGCCAAAAGTATGAATACGATTTTAGAAAGCTATGTATATTTAAATGTACTACGCCAGCGGTTTTTTTCTCTTTTACAAGGCAGATTTTGACTCTTAACTGCAAGGAATCTCATGTCATTTAAATAATGAGGATCTCCTTCTTGTTGAGTTTTCAAAGGTTAAAGCGGTCGTACACACAGGCGTAGACTATACAGGTTCCCTATATATTATACTTATACTTATACTTATCTTCACGCACAATCCCTGACGGGGTAGCCAAAGAGAACAGATCGCCAAGTGTCACGATCCTTACAAACCTCTTTCGCTTCTTTCAGATTCATTATCTTCTTCATGCATGCTCGTCTAGGTATCCGAGTACTTTTGACCCTACCCTCTTCGAGCAATTTGCTCACATGGTCTTCGAAAGTTAGTCTCGGTCTACCTCGACACCTTTTAATATTAACTTTCGCGCTATATATTTTCTTCACCATTCGGTCTTCACTCATTCGCTCAACGTGCCCAAACCACCGAAGCACGCCCTTATCAATTTTTGTGATAAGGTCATCTTTCAAACCTGCCATATTGCGAATCTCTTCGTTTCGCTTTCGGTCGGCCATGGTAACGCCGCACATTTTACGAAGAGATCGCATCTCCACTGCATTCAACTTACTTTTATGCTTCTTCTGGCATACCCTATATATTAATTTGCATATTTGTTGACGATAATTTGCACTTTATAGTCCAGTCAAATAAGGTCTGAAATCAAAATGTTGACACTCAACTTTGCATTTTTGATATAATGTAGTATTAATAATACAAAACCGATGTGTAAAGGTTTTCGTGTCCGCAAGCCCCGGCAAGGGTTAAAAAATTGTCAAAAATATTTTTCGCAATTACTCGAAAACGGTAAAAATTAGACAAAGAAGTCCTTATAAAAATGTATAGAGCTTAAAATTATATATAAGAAAGGTTAAATGATTTTTTTCTCTGGTCAAATTTAACCGAGTTGGGGAGGTTTTAAGTTTAAGGGATGAACGTAAATTTTAAAAAATCGTAGGGAGTAGAAAAATAAGCGATTTTTTTAAATTGTTTATAAAATTCTAACCTAAAGCTTTTTTTTATTTAGATTTTTTAAGCAAATTCTTAGTATTCTTATTTAGGTTAGATTTTAAAGTTAGAAATTAAAATGTTAAATACACACATTTTTTATTGTTAAAAAATATAACAATTCGAAATTTTCAAATTAAAATTTCAATGCTTAAAAGTTAAGGAATTATTTGTTTTCCATATTTAGATTCCTGGTAAAATTCCACAAAGAAGTCGTGCGAGGAAGAAAATTCTTAGTAAATCGGACAGTAGTGGACCGCCAAACATCCCGATGATGTGGATTTGTGAAATGCGTTGATGAAATTTTGTGGCTGAAATTAATCCGAACAATTTCTCTGAACACTCCCTGTGGTAAATGGTCAATTCGGCTTTCCCTTCCAAGTGACCACGAAACTGCAAGTTATTCGATATGTCAATGCAGAAGATTCCGATACTGGCTGAAGTAACAAGGGGAGTACCCTGAAATTGAGGATTTACGACAAAGGGGTTATTTTTAGTGGTAAACGCGCAAACTTGTGTCTTCTGGGCATTGAACTTAATTAGATTTAGTCGCCCCAGTCCCAATACCTTATCTGACAAAGACTCGACTTCACACACAAGTTTGTTTCGGAACTCGGCGACGTTTTCCCGAGAAATATAGCACAGCCGGTGTATAAAGCATCAACATTGCACGTTACTGGCTCGCAACATATTATTGATAAGCAGAAGAAACAGCTTAGGTACGGTCCACGTAGCCTTGTGGAGCACCAGTATAAATAGACTAGTAGATGGAGCATGCACCTTCTACTACAACTTTGTTGCTCCAATCTGCAAGAAAACTGCCGATCCAGTTGCACAAATTCCTAGGTAGCACATAGGAAGGGAGCTTCGAAAGAAACGCTTTATGTCAAACCCGATCGAAGGCCTTCGTTATATTCAAACTAATAGCCAGGGTCTCCCTCTCTGCCTTCGCCGATTTATGAGTCAGGTAAGCCTAAAGTTGTCTATGTGGTAGAGCCATGCTGCAGCTATATTATGGTTGTAGCACGAATGGGTCGGATCGAACGGGGAAGGACCACGCTCTCACAGATAACCAGCGTAAAATAGCAGCTTAACGCTGCTGTGTTTCGTATGGTGAGTGTAGAGAACCGGAGACCCTTTTTACTGGCAAAGAGGCATTCCATCTTAGTCCTCACGGGTGACAACGCATCTGCATCTTGAGTCTTTATTGAGGATAGATGTAGATGTGTATGGTTCACAGTAACCATTTACCATCAGGTGGACTGTGTGGTCGTTTGTCACCCGATCCTATATAAAAAAACCCAGAAGATTACCAGCTGAGGAACCCCGACGGAAATCGTACTGGCGGTCACTTTTCAGTTGGTGACCCTCAACCTCATGTTCACAATGGTTTTCATTATTTTGGAGGACAAGTTGGATAGGTCTGAGCGATCGACTTTTCGGTTATTTTTTAGGGATCTGGTGCACTAAAGCTGTCTTCTTTGAGTTCGGGACTACATCTAGAGAGCACACGTCTTTAGCACAATGGGAGGAACTCCACCCGGCCCTTGACTTGACTTGACTTCTAAGAAGAGTAGTGCTATGCGCACCGAGCGCTGTGTAAACTGTATTGTACCGACCTGAAGGCGAAATTATACTTCTTTTTAACAGCGCTGGTGAAGCATTCCTATTATAGCGTGTTTCAATTTTACCACCGACCAAACCAGACACCACAGATGATAGAACAAAGAGTTCCATTCCCTGAAGTATCACATCAGTGACAGAATCACGTTAGGATCATCCAGCGAGAAGCATACTCGCCCCTGTCCTCAAGGGAAGGATGCAAAATAAGACCGCATCCTATCCCAATCGGCCAACCTATAGTGACAAACACGGCGGCGATTTGCAGAATGCAACCGTGAACCGGTAGTGTGAGTGGCACTATAGTCCGGATCAGACAATGGTCCAATGAGCCAGGAGGGGCATCGAGGGAGACCTGATATCCGTCTGGATGAGAATTCAGCAGAAGATCCAACAGGGAAGGTGCACGATCCTCCACATCTAGAATCTGCGTGGGCGAAGTAACCTTGGCATCGCAATATTGGCACTTTGGCAACTTTGGCATCGCAATATATTTATGAAAATGTAATGTATGTACATAAAAACATAAATAGCTTTAATAAGAATAAGGATGTTCATACCTTAAACACTAGGAACAAACATAAGCTTGTAATGCCACTTACAAGACTCCACAGAATTAGTAATTCATTTATGGGGCAATGTATACGCTTTTACAACAGAATCCCAGAACATGTTCAAAGTTTGTCAATAAACAAGTTTAAAAGTTTTATTAAAGAAAAACTGTACAAAAAGGGTTATTATAATATCAAGGAATACATGAATGAAAATAACCCCTGGGAATAAGGTGATCGCCACCATGCTGGTTCTATGAAAATTCATTTAAAATTGTATAAACAAAATTATTGTTAAGTGAAATTATGTTTAAAAAAAAAGTCCCGCTGGGTTTCTTGCTGGTTCTTCCCAGGACAGAGGTATTTTCCGAACCAGTGGTAAATAAAATAATGACTTTCAATAAGTATTATGTAATAATCCATATTGAATAAAAATCATTCTATTCTATTCTATTCTAACCATTTGTGTCGGACCATATGCCAAGGTAAATTCATAAATGGATCTTCCAGCATGATCGGTTAAACAAAAACTAAGCCATTCAGCGTGGTGGCCATTAAAATCACCAAGGATCACGATCTCTGCTGATAGGACCTTTTGTAGCACGGAGTCTGCAGCGATTCGGACGTGATCGATGAGTTGCTCTGTGACGGCATGACCTATAGTCACTCGTAGACGCGAGGATGGTCGTCGCTGACCTTCAAGACTGCCGAGGCGCCGAGAACAGATGTCCTCTCTGACGTATACGCAAACACCACCTACTTACCTCCAGCCCGAGGCACAAAGATGTTCTAATTTGTACCCCGGATAGGAGAGAAGTATCGACCGGAGAGGACACCTGCGTCTCGGTTAGAAAGAGCAAGTTCGGCTTCGCTGTCTTCAGATGGTACCTAGTGGACTTCGTTAACGTTCGAATGAAATCCCCTGATGTTGCAGAAATTCACGGATAGCGTGGCAGGGGTCACCATTGTCTTATTGCTCTACTTGCCCCGAGCAGTATTAGTCTTGAGCGGAATTTTGCCCCGCCCCTCCTCAGGATACGCGAGGCAGCATGAGCACCCGCGCTAAGGAAGAGTAGGATATCTTGGGCGTCGATGCTCAGCTAGGGATTCTCCAATACCAGAGGTGCTGGTACCCTCAGGGGATGGTTTCTTATTTAATTACACTACCATATTAACACTTTCACTATCCGGTTTCCAGACACAATAGTAAGACAATAGCAGTGCCCTATATGTAGTGCACGGGACAGCGAAAGGGTTAAGGGGGAGAGAGGTTAGGCCTCCGACCACCTGCACTTACCAGGCGATGTAAACTTCTACATCACGTTGGTTATCTGTAAGGTTGTGGTCCAGCCATTCATTACATTCATTCATTACAGCTCTTCATTTCATGTCTTACCAGGGCGTCACTCCATCTAGTCTGGCCTACCCGTACGTCAGCAAAAGCTGCCGTGTGGCTCTTCCACTGTTATGTTGTCTGCCTATATTAACTGCAATCTACATCGTCATTATTTATGCGTTACACATAATACTTAGTAGTAAGTAGCTTTGCTTTACTATGCCCTGCAGTGGGCGACAAGGAGCTGATGATGAAGTAGTTTTGTACCTTTAAAGTATTTAGCTTAGTTTAAATAGGGCCCCAATTTTTGTCCCGGGGCCCTTGATTACATAGCTACGCCACTGTGCGGATATTCCTAAAAGTACCTATAAGATTTTAAAAAAGTTAAAAAGTGTAAAATATTAAAGAATACATCTGTGAGCATTGTTTTGTTATATACACAAGAACCTGAAAATCTTTTAAATTATTAAATTTGAAATGCAATTTTTCATTCATGATGACACTGTGTGACCACTTGTGTAACAAATAAGTTCATCTTAGTACCAACTAGCGACACCTAGTAAACGTAAGAATAATAAGGGCATTCACGACTTGTTCTGCCACCAGGGCGGCGCTACTTAAAAGTGAGGTATAATATTTGACAGATTTCATACTGGGGAAGTCAATTTGTTCGAAAAATGTAAAGGTTGATGTTTCTTTCTGTACTATTAGCTATATTTTATATTAATAAGATTAAAAATAAATAAACGAACCACAGATATTCACAAAAATGTAAAACATTAAAGAGCAAACCACTGAGGCATTCTTTTATGTATTAATATAATATTCTAGAAGTTGATAAACTTTTATTTAAAACTAACTTTGTGTAACAAAAAACTTTACTTCAGAGTCAACTAGCGACATCTGGTGAGCAGAAGATTATTAGTACAATAGTCAGCCAGTGGTTTTATTCTCGATGTTGGTGACTATCGTTCATGATGTGTGTCGGTTTTAAAAAATTGTTTCACAAAAATATTTGAAACAATTCATACGAAATAACGGTCATCTAATTAAACTATGAGTTTTATTTTTGTTTTTTTTTCTCATTCTGTGCCAGTGTTTGATTACTATCGTTGTTATAGAAAAATATAATGTAAATATAGATCCTTATGCTGAATAATAGAAATATTTGATTTAAAGCACTGAAGTTGTGCGTTGTAGCTGTACCGTAATATCATGTTAATGATGACCTATTTCCTTTTTGATATTAAAGTTACGTTAAAGTTACAGACTACATACGTCCCACTGTTGGGCATAGACCTCCTCTCATTTCTGAGATGGTTTTAGGGCAAGGTAATGTTCGCCGCGCTGCCCCAATGTGTGTTGGCAAATTTCACATATCTTCGAAATATTTTTTTTCTTATTTCTGAAACATGCAAGTTTCCTCACGATGTTTTTCTTCACAAAAGTCAATCAGCACTTAAAATTGCAATTAATGATTTCATTGGTGTCGACGGGGATTGAACCCGGGTTCCTCGCGTACTGTGAAACTTAAAGCGAGCGCTAACCGTCTGTGCTATCACGGCTCTTGATATTACGTACCTACAATAGTCAAATAATAAATTTATTCATTGATTAATTCATTACAGCCTATTAAAATTCCGTTGCTGAACATAGGTTTCTCCCACACATACATACGCACGGGGAATATTTAACATAGTAGCCACGCTTGTGAGGCGGTTTGGTATTTTTTTATTATTTTGGGCTGTTATCAGGAAGATGCTGCTGCCAATCTCGTGTTTCAGTTTCGATCTGTTGGTTCTTACGACACTCATGGATGATACGGCAGCGTGGGGTAATATATTCTCTCACACCACCACTTCACGTTGCAAGCGACAGGTAATGTATTCTTCTGGTTAAAGTCACATGCTCGTTTGCCTCTCGGATACAAAAGAAAAACTTGTAAATCAACTTGTTTTTCTTATTCATCGCTTTAAAATAATGAATACGGAAGTAATAGGAACATTATAATAATTGCTTATGGGCTAAACGAACGCCTAAGTGCCGGAAATGAAGTCGCTTGAATCGAGCGTAAAGTTCCCCCAAAACTGCAATAACTTTCAGCGCTAACTGTGTAATTATTGTGTTGCATCGCTTATTAAGTAAGGTTGCTTGAGTTTAAAAAAATGTAAATGTTCGCGTGGACAAAATCTTAAATCTTAGAATGTTTTACACCACATATAGTTTGTAATTTTGACATAACGTTGTATTCGATTACGCGCGTTTTATTATACTTTTAAAAACAGTGCCATCTGTTGGACGTCATAGAAACATATATTTTTTGGTTTCTTTCTTTTTTATTTAAGGAGACATAGATAGCCAATAACCACAGTAAAGCCTGGCCACGTAAAGTTAGCTAATAGCTATAAATATAAGATTTTTTTCTACAATATTAAACCTGTAATAGGTAGCAGCATAATGCTGTCGTGTTAGTGATTGAACAAGAAACAGGGTCCCTTTTTACTGCTAACGGGGCATTTCATCCTGATCTTCAGAAGTGCCAACGGATATCCGCATTTTTATTTTTAATCGAAGATAGATGTAGATGTCCCATCATAATATATGAATGTGATTTGTGTCACAAATCCACGTTGGGTGCTTGTTTGTCATTGTAACCCTTACTTAGTGGCGCAGCTACCGTGAGGCTAGGCGGGGCAGTGCCGCGGGGCCCCAAAACTCAAAGTGCTGTTTATTTTTTAATAGCATCTAAAATTATGCCACGGGATCTTTTTATCGGGATTATAGTTATCTATGTCTTATGCAAGTCGAACTCAGTGTGCAAAATATCATCGAAATCCATCCAGTAGTTTTCGTGAAAGCGTAACAAACAAACAAACTTTCATATTTATAACATTATTAGGAACGATTAAATATTATCTGCTGCTTTACACATAATACTTAGTAGTAATTAGCTTTGCTTTATGTCTTGCAGTGGACGATAAGGAATCGAAGATGAATAGTTTTGCACCTTTAAAGTATTTAGTTTAGTTTAAATAGGGCCCCAATATCCTTTTTGCCCCGGGCCCCCTAGTTACATAGCTACTCCACTGCCCTTATAAAAATGTCCACTTGACAAATACTGCAATTAACTTTTCACCAATATAGCCCAGGTGCAAAATAGAATGTCCAATTCATCATCATTATCATCATCATTACAGCCCTATACAAGTCCTTTGTTGAACAAAGGCCTGTCTCAAGGAATACCACTAAGCACGGTTCTGAGCCACCTGCATCTTTCAACTTCCTGCATCTATTGTCGTGACTCCATTTAGTGGTCGAGGGCCCTCTATTAGCATTTAAGCAATAACATGGGAGGGAGTGCATAGCTGCTGGCAGCAGAAATAGATATTGATAAAAACATGACGGGGTTCTAATTGAAAAAAGGAGCTCTACTCATTACCGCATAAGTTTTAATTATTTTTCGATGATTTATTTTTTGAAGTGAAACTTTTTAAGGGAGGGATTTGAAATTCTGATCCGCAACCTTTTTGTGTGACGAAAAGTGGTGGTGGTTTGGGGGGTAAAAACTAGGTACCGTGTCATTCATGTCGATCATACAAATCGCGAACGCAGGCCATTACATAGGATAAAGTATACAGTAATAAAATTACAAATACAAGATTATAATGGTCTTTCGTTCAAATACTTATCTATTACTTTTATTACCTATAGGTAGGTAGGTATTTATTTTAGAAAGAGTGATCGCATTTGAGTAATAGCGCCATCTACTAAATTCTCTACGTACCACCATGATAGCTAATCAATTTTGGTTCGATAAAATGACTTTACTCATAGAATGAACTAGATGGCGTTATTAAAAAATGAACAAGGCAAGCGATTTGAGGCCCGTTATGGCAGCGTTTATTTTAAATAACAATTTGTAAATTTTAATTTAAATACATTTTTGTTGGTATTATATAAAACTTTGGTTTAATAAAAAAGAAATGAACATATATAATAGATAATTACCTAATTACCAAACGTTAATGAGTATTTTGTGTTATAGTGCGCGCAAGATAACTCTGTGCGCGACAGCTGGTGGCGTACTTTATGTTACCAGCTTAACTAATATTTTTTTCCTTCCTTTAATCTTATTAGTAGAATTATAATATAATTTTATTAAATTACATAAATGACCGAATTAATTACGAAAGCTCGGTTAAAAAAAAACTGTAATATTCAGCTTGAACTTACAAAGACCTAATAAATATTAAACCCTATATTTATTGTTTAAGATTCGCATAATAAATATATTTCTTGATTGTAACTTCCGTAAGTTAATATAAATTATTCCTTAAAAACATTTGAAAACGTTTAATTTATGCGAGCGAGTTCCAGAAAAAAACCTAATAAACACGCTTCACTTTTATTTTTAGTATTCTTCTCAGCAAACCATTTTATTTGATACCCATATCATGGGAATGCACAAAAAATAACTAGTCCTCCATCTTTTGGAGTCCGCCATATTGGATTTAGAATGACGATGACGTTACTTATTTTCATCTAAACTTAACGTATATGCAGAACACATGGATTTTGCTGTCAGAGTGATTGGTGGTTACACGTTGTTTTTGTACTGAAATAAGTTTTTAATTCTTTTTCGATTTAAATTTGCGTAAACTTTCTCAATTTTCTTTGTGTTGTCTGTGTGTGTTCTGTTTGTTAGTTGGTGAGTATTATTTGTTTAAATAGTTGATGTAGATCTTTGTGACGAGGATGGATGTTGACGGGGGAGAGGCTGAACCACCGGATTTATGCGGTGATTCCTAGCTTACCAAAGAAAAAAATAAGGCACGAAGATCACTCTTCGGCCTCCTATCAAAATACATTCGTCCACCCTGAATTACAAGAAAAAAAAGTATGTAGATAGCGATAAAGGCCCCTTCGTTATTCATTTAAGTCGCTCAGAACCTGATTCATCAGCAGGTTATACAATTAGACCTGTGAAAATTGGCCATATCCTCTCACAAAATAAAGTGGCCAATATTAAAAAACAGGGCATCAAAATCTTAGGACGTAATAGAGTTTCAATTGCTTTTAAAACAGCTACTGATGCTAATAATTGTATTGACTCTCAGTTTCATTCGCAATATAAGCTTTCTGCTGTCATTCCAACTTTTAATGTTACTCGTATGAGTGTTATTAGGGGTATCCCAACTGACATCTCTATGGAGGAATTAGTTTGCGAATCTGAGCTACCTCCTGGCAGAGGAGAAATCATTAAAGCCAGAAGACTTAATAGAAAGGTCAAGAAGGGCGATGAATTAGAGTGGGTCCCTACTCAAACTGTTGTCCTAACCTTCTCTGAACAAGTGCTCCCCTCCCATATATACATACTGCTTTTGTGCATCAATACCTGTAGAAACTTACCTTCTCCCTACGTTTCTAAAATGCTGCCGTTTCGGTCATGTCAAAGCTCAATGTCGATCCAAACCACGCTGCTTTAAATGCAGTAAAGAGCATTCTGAAGAAAATTGTCCCACAGATTCCCCAACCTTTCTTTTCTGCTCTGCAAATCATTTGGCCATTGAAAAAAGTTGCCCTGAACACTCAAGGCAAAAAGCTATCAAGATAGTAATGTCGCAAGAGAATGTGTCATAACTTGAGGCTTCTGCTTGTTTCCCAGCTGTCAGAAAACCTTATTCTGATGTTGCGTCCTCACAAGTTCCCGCAAGCCTTCCCCCCTCTACTCAGGCATCTATAAACCTTCCTAGTTTTCCATCTTCTTCCCAATCCTATAGGAAAACCATCTATAAAGCTAAATCTATCCCAGCGCAATCTTCAGTAGGTTATGAAAAAGTTTCACATTATAACATTACAAGTACTCCTTGCTCATCTCTCCCCAATGGACATGCTTTACAAAACAATGTAATATCCTCTAATGATAATTTTCTAGAAAACCTTGTGGCCTCCCTTACAGATATTGTTGGCAAATTTGATGATAAACATTTACCGTTCAACGTGAAAGACAAACTACATGTCCTCTTCTCCAGAATATATAAAGTTCGGGTCCCTAACCTTCCTCCAGTGGAATTGTCGGAGCATCAGGAATAAGAAACCTGATATAATTCACTTAATTAACTCTTATAATCCTTCAATACTCGCAATATCGGAAACCTGGCTTAAGCCAGGGTCCACATTTAGAATCCCAGGCTTCTCCTGTAATCGTAGTGATAAGAGTGACGGCTATGGCGGTGCTCTGATTCTACTAAACAGGACCATTCCTTTATCACCTATCCGGCTTCCTCTTATACTAGGCAATATTAATGCAGTAGCTGTTAAGGCTTTGGACATCACAATTCTATCCATTTACATTCCAGCTCCCACTCCTTCTTGTATTCAAGAACTCAATTTAATTCTATCAAGCATCTCCCCACCTTACATTGTTCTAGGAGACTTCAACAGCCATCAAGTTATGTGGGGTTCCCGTAAATATGACTCTTTTGGTTATTTGCTACTTGATGTCTTCAATGAACTTAATCTTTGTCATCTAAATGACGGTTCTCCCACCTGAATGTCCTATCCTTCGCAGAATATTAGATCCGCAGTAGACTTGTCATAGTGCTCTGTAATCTTGGCTGCTAGCATATCATGGAAAACTCTTCCTTCCTCTTTTGGTAGTGATTACTTTCCCATCCTCTTAAACCTAAGTAATAGATGTGTGCCTACTCGAAGTATATCTCCCCTGTTCAAATTCAACCTGTCTGAAGCTGATTGGGATGTATTTTCCTGAGAATGAGAACTTCAATAACCTTCCCCCAGTTTCTTTAGATAACCTTCAGAGTGTCTACTCCCAATTTATAACCCTTCTGAATAATATAGCCTGCCAAATTTTCCCTTTGAAGAATTCCTTCCCAAAAAAATTTCTTCACCTCCATGGTGGGATGCAGACTGCTCCTCAATTATTACAAAACGAAAGGCTGCAGAAAGGCTATATTCCTCTAATATGACCATGGAAAATTTTCTAGATTATCAAAAAATAACTGCTCAGACCAAAAAACTTCTTTCCGAAAGGACAAAAAAAGGATGGCTTTCATTCTGTGAGAGCCTATCTCCCCAATCACCTTCTTCTCTTTTTTGGAATAGTATCAGGCGCTTCCGTGGTGCTTTAAATTATAGTAATCCCCCTTGTGCAGACCCTTCCCACTGGCTAGACGACTTCAGTAACAGACTGGCTCCCCACTGGGTTCCATTGGAAGAAGAGATATTTCCTAACTCTAAATCATTCCCTCCTCATTCATCTAACTCTCTTAATAACCTTAATCAACCATTCTCAATAGCTAAACTGCAGTTAGTACTTAGGTACCTAAAGGATTCCACTCCTGGCATTGATGGTATCCCCTACTCATTTCTTGTTAATATGGGTATTAAGTGTAAGCAGTTCTTTTTAAACATCATTAACTTTGTTTTTACAACCGGTATTCTTGATGATTGGAAAACTCATATTATTATACCCATTCTAAAATCTGGTAAATACCCTTCTTCAGCATTAAGTTATCGCCCTATTGTTATTTCATCAACCTTGTCTAAAATCATGGAGCACCTCGTAATAAATCGACTTGAGTGGATTCTTGAAAATAGAAGCATTATACTAAAGAGCCAATTTGGTTTTAGAAAAGGTTTTAGCACAATGGATAGCCTTAGCATCTTAGTATCCGATATAAGACTTGCCTTCTCCAATAACAATTTTCTGGCAGGCGTTTTTATTGATGTTTGTGCGGCATATGATAATGTTGTCCTCCCACTGCTCAGGCAAAAAATGCATCAGCTGAACATTCCTGAGAGAATAACAAATTTCGTATCAAACTTACTTTCACATAGACGCATAATAGTCCGCTCTGAAGGGAGATTTCTACCAGCTAGATTTACCTGGAAGGGACTACCACAAGGCTCTGTCTTGAGCCCTTTGTTGGTCCCACAAGGATTTGCCATGTATTATAAAAAGTTATATTAAATTAGTCTCAACACTCATGATCTAGACAGATCTGTGAATTACTTAGGTAATGTCCTGCAATATGCAGATAACCTAGCCTTGTTTGTAAGTGATGCCTCTATTGCCAAAGCTACCTCCCGTTTATCTCAAACTGTCAACTTTCTTAATAACTGGCTGTTTCAGCATGGCTTATCAATATCTCCTTTGAAATGCAGTACCGTGGTTATCTCTAGGCGAATGCATATACCAGAAGTGTCCATATACGAGTATATTGAAAATACCCTAATTCCCACTGAAAATCAGGTAATATTTCTAGGAGTTATTCTGGGTAAAAAATGACAGGAATTCCTCATCTTTCATATATTGTTTCCAAATGTCAAAATATATCATATATTGCTTTCAAATGTGAAAAAAAACCTCAATATAATCCGATTCCTGTCAGGTGCCTGGTGGGATTCCCACCCCTACTCCCAAAAGCTTTTATACAATGTTCTTATTAGAAGTCATTTTGACTATGGCTGCTTTTTAGTAGAGCCATGTAGCAAAATGGCTCTTAATACCTTGGACAAAATTCAGTCAAAATGTCTACTTATACATATTATACGTATACACATTACAGGTGGCATGAAATCTACTTCCATTTCTGCTCTACAAGTTGAATGTGTTGAGCCTTTCTTTTCTTTCTACGTATTGTTCTTTCTACGTAGACAATATCTCTCAGATAGGTTTTTGTTCAAAGCTACTTGTTATTTACACCATCCTCTCCTCTCTAAACGTCGTTCCTTGTATCAGTCGGTCATTTTCACAAGGATTTGCCATGTATTATAAAAAGTTATATTAAATTAGTCAATGTTCACTCCCCTGTTTATCAATCCCGTAGTAATCCACTTCTCAATATTCCATACGAGGCTCTAATTTTCAACCCAGACATTATTCAAAATTTTGGAATAGATAAGAATATTATTGAAGTAAACAACAATTTAAATATGCTGTATATTCTACGGTATAACCAATAGTACTCCAGTATATTTTTACTCATACTTAGTGAATTGTAGAAAGTCTGACTGAAGTGGCGTGGATTTTTTAAATTACTTGAATTTTAAACGACGATAATAATAATTTAGCTTTGGTGGACTCCTTTTCTCCCTAAAAGTCTGACCGCGGCTATGCTTATACCGCTGTGTTCCGGCCTGAAGAGTATATACTATTATAAACCTATGATAGATATCATAGATATCATAGATAAGACCTATGTCTTTATCTATGAAACTGCCGTTCTGCAGTACTGGCCGTTTCAAAATAAGTTTTGTTTGGCTAAGAATTCTATTTTTTAATTTATTTTATTTTAGAAACATGGAATATTTTTTTTCAAAATAAGTCATTAGTTTATTGAATAGCCACTCAACCGTCCGCCCCGCGCGAGTTATTTTCGCCTGGCACCTGTCCGCGAATTAAATGTCACTATTTTTTGCCGTGTAGTGGCAGTTAAGAATATCCACTACCCCATATCTTCCCGTGGGTGTCGTAAAAGGCGACAAAGGGAAACAGGCAGGAGATGGGCAGCAGCATCTTCCTGATAATAGCCAAACTTACAATAAAAAAACTGCGGTTGCCAACCCGCTCGCCAAGCGTGGCAACTATGGCAAATACCCCCCAATTATTAGAGCAACAAAGAGACGGCCCCCAGTCCCCGGCGGCCCCGCTATTCCTGGCTACGGTGGAGACCATGGTAACGGCGGGACAGGGGGTGCTAAGAATCTCCGGTGGAGGTTCGGTTGCCACCTTAGACGACTTGACCTGGCAACGTACAACGCACGCACCCTGAGGACTGACGAGAAGATCGTGGAGCTGGAAGAAGAGATAGACAAGTTGCGCTGGCATATTATAGGATTATCCGAAGTCCGAAGAGAGGGGGAGGACACGGTAATCCTCGAATCCGGCAACTTGCTCTATCACCGGGAGGGCGACCATCTGTCGCCGAAGAAGGTGTCGGATTTATCCTCCACAAGTCTCTCTTTAACAACGTTGTGAAGATATGGAGTGTGTCGACGAGGGTTGCGTACCTTATACTCAGAATCACCAAACGGTATTCGGTGAAGGTCATACAGATTTACGCACCCCGATGAGGAGGTGGAGGAAATGTATGAGGATATCTCTAGAACCATGCATTCCTCCAAAACCCAATATACGGTATTAATGGGAGACTTCAATGCAAAACTAGGCACAAGAGAGAACGGTGAGCTGAAAGTAGGGAAATTTGGAATAAGGCAATGGAACCCAAGGGGCCAGCAGCTGGCCGACTTCATGGAGAAAGAGGGACTCTTTATGATGAACTCTTTCTTCCAGAAGCGGCCCCACAGGAAGTGGACCTGGTCGAGCCCCGACGGTTCCACAAAAAATGAGATTGATTTCATTATGACGACCAGACGACAACTGTTCAGTGATGTCTCCGTGATCGCGAGGGTGAAAACTGGTAGCGATCACCGAATGGTTAGAGGCACACTGAACCTAAACGTTAAGTTAGGTCTCGTCTGATGAAGTTAACGCTTCGTCCCCCTCGTGCTCTGTTCCAAAGACCCAAAACCTTTCAGCTCGAGTACAAAACCGTTTTCAGTGCCTAGAAGACTGCATCGAAGTGGACGATATGTATCACAAGCTACGTGGAAACTGTCCATGCGGTCGGAGCTAAGTTCTGCAAGACCCGCCGCAGAAGAACACAAAAACTCTCCGATCACACTCTTAATCTCATGGCTGTTAGACGGGAGATGAAGCTACATTCTTCAACAGATTTGACAGCATACAGGCAACTGAACAGACAGATCTCCAAATGCATGTGGCGGGACTTACTCAACTTCAATACAGCTTGTATTGAAGAAGCGATCGAGCGGAACCAAGGCTCCAAAGTCTTTGCCAGAGATCTGTCTGCCAGAAAGAGCCAACTGTCAAAGCTGAAGACCGAGTGTGGCAGCATCGTTTCCGGGGCACCTGAGATTTTGAGTGAGATTGAGAGGTTCTATGGACAACTGTACACGTCATCGTTGGAGCCACACGCAAGTGTGAGTAACGATCCAAGAGCGAGTCTTATCCGACACTATTCCGAAGATATCCCGGACGTCAGTCTGAGCGAGATTAGAATGACTCTCCAGCATCTTAAAAACGGCTAGGCCTCAGGCGAGGATGGAATTACAGCGGAGCTTCTGAAAGCGGGTGGAAAAATTGGTACTGGAACTTCTTCAGAATCTCTTTAATTCCGTCCTCCGTGGTGGCATTACAACGGAGGCGTGGAGCAGAAGTGGGGTGGTCTTGTTCTTCAAGAAAGGTGACAATGCTCTCTTGAAGAACTACAGACCGATTTCCCTTCTGAGCCGCGTCTACGTGCTGTTTTCGAGTCATTACGAATCGTCTCGCACGCAGACTTGACGACTTCCAGCCTGCCGAATAAGCCGGTTTCCGAAAGGACTTTAGCACCATAGACCACATACATACCCTTCGGCAAGTTGTACAGAAGTCCGAGGAGTACAATTTGCCACTATGCCTGGCGTATGTGGACTACGAGAAAGCCTTTGATTCCGTCGAAATTCGGGCGGTGCTGCAGTCCCTTCAGCGGTGCCAAGTTGACTGTTGGTATATTGAAGTGCTGAAGTGTTTGTACAGTAGAGCTACGATGGCTATCCGAGTACAGAACCAGAGTACGAAACCTATCCAATTGCAGAGAGGTGTAAGACAGGGTAACGTTATATCCCCGAAACTCTTCACCGCTGCATTGGAAGACGTTTTCAAGCTTCTGGACTGGAAAGGATACGGTATCAACATCAATGGCGAGTACATCACTCACCTTCGATTTGCCAACTATATAGTCCTTATGGCAGAATTGCTGGAGGATCTAAGCACTATGCTCAATGACCTCAATAGTGTCTCCCAACGGATAGGTCTTAATATGAACATGGACAAAACAAAGATCATGTTTAATGTCCATATCACACCTATGCCGGTAGTTGTTGGGAGCACTAAGCTCGAAGTTCTTGACGAGTATGTTTACCTGGGACAAATAGTCCGACTACGTAAGTCCAACTTCGACCGAGAGGTCAATCAACGGATTCAACTCGGCTGGGCAGCGTTCGGGAAACTACGACACATCTTTTCGTCAGACATACCTCAAAACCTTAAAACGAAATTGTACAACCAGTGCGTGTTGCCAGTGATGACTTACGGATCTGAGACGTGGTCCTTCACTGCTAGCCGTATGAGGAAGCTCAAGGTCGCTCAGCGAGCTATGGAGAGGGCTATGCTCGGGGTTTCTCTGCGTGATGAACTTAGAAGTGATGCAGGAAGTCGATGGATGCAGGTGGCTCAGGACCGTGCTTTGTGGCATTCCTTGTAGGAGGCCTATGGTCAGCAGTGGACTTATGAAAGGCTGTAATGATGATGATGATGATGATTTTTTACGACCGCGGGAGACAAAAACGATTACTACTGAAAAACTACTATAGCTACATTCAAATAAAAAATAATTACAAAAGACTCAAAAAATTCAAAATTTTATTTTGCGAATACCTACTACAAACGAACGAAAAACGAAACCCGTTGTCGTCCGAAAACTTTGGTCGACAATGACGAATTAAAGGTGATTGTGGAAGTTGATGAAACTCAATCTACGACTGAATTAGTACCAGCTTTCGACGTTAGCATCAAAACAATATTGGTCCATCTCCATTTGCGGCAAATTAGCTAGCTAAAAAAGCTCGTCACATGGGTGTCCCACGAACAACGCAGGCACACAAACGAAGGAATTTTAAGCCGCTTTGTTACCTGCGACGAAAACTAGATTCTGTTTGAAAACCGCATGTGTTTAGTAAGTTGGATGGATTCTGGTTCAGCACATAAATAATGCTCTAAATGAAAACTTACCTCTAGAAAAGTGATGTTTACTGTTTGGTGGTCTAGCACCGGTGTGCATCGCAACTTCTTACCAAACAGGATGAGCATTACTGCTAATATGTACTATGAAGACCTGAATACAATGATGGAGAAGCTTGCACATCTCCAACCAGCTTTGGTCAATCTCCGCTGCTTCTGCACGACAACGCACGACCTCATTCTGCACAACAGACGGTCTTCAAGTTACAAGAGCTGGGGTTGGAAGCTCTCCGTCATCAGTCGTACTCACTAGAACTTGCGTCTACAGACTTCTACTTTTTCCAGAATTGGGATAACTTTTTGATGGAAAAAAAAAACAATACACAAGAAGCAGTACAAAATGCCTTTGAAGAATTTGTTGCTTCCCGTCCAGCTGATTTCTTCAAGAATGGCATCAATAAACTGCCACTGTGTTGGCAAAGATGCATCGATTGCATTTATTATATATTAACATTTGTCACTTCAGTTTAATAAAAAAAAGAACTTTGTAAGCGCTTGAAAGTTACCACACCAGTAGAATATTATTTTCTACACGTACAATTTTTCATTTCAATTTTTCACCTAGAATGCTGCGAGGTACTTTGCTTTGCACTTACATAGCATGTAGTGAAAATAACTTGTTCATCCGTGCCTTGCAATCCCCTGTGAGGAAGGCAAGAAGATCAAAAACTTTGCTCGAGATTCTAGATAATGTTAAATACAATAAGTTATTTTTTTTAAAAATCTATTTAGTTTATTTTAGTTTTACAACAGGTTTAGTATAGACCTTTTTTGGAATGGACTCTTGCTTATTTTTAATATCGTAAGCGTGACAAACGGACACATAGTCCTTCTGATGTGTGGTCCTTCTGATGTCTCCTTTCTGAGTGGATGCTGTGGTCCATAGTCATCTACATCTATCATCGATTAACTAAGGACTAAGATGGAATGCCTCATTACCAATAAAAAGGTCCGTATCTCTACGAAAAACAGCAGCATTACTCTGTTGTTTCACGCTGGTATTTTGTGAGAACGTGGTCTTACTCCGGTCAAACCGACCCATCCGTGATGGAACTATATATATGTTTGTATAGCTAGCAAACTTGCAGCGTGGCTCTACTTCGTAAGAACTGATAATATGTAGAAATTGGAACGTAGTGATCGATAAGAATCTTTTTCTGCACACGAGTTCTGGGTAAGCACTCCTATTTCCTTTTTAACGCCCTAACTGTCGGCCGCATTTTCTTTTCATCTTCCTATATAAGTCCACAGCTGCGTTAAGGACCTCTCACGTTTTAGGAATGATTTACCTAAATCGTTACGCTTTGAAAACTGACTGATGATTGATGTATCAGATGTGAATACTTTTGACGGAGCTGCCCGTCGGCGGTCCTGGTATTTAAGCCTGGCGTAAACGAGATGGATATACTGTTATCTAGCAGAAGCAAATGAATTTTATGGCATTCGTCATAGTCGCTTCTTACGACACGTAGAGGGCGAAATGGGATGATGGATTGTCTTACGAGTACATCATTAAGTGTTGGCCTATATCACCAGACTCGGCTGGTAGCTTGGTAAGTAAATAAGTGCTCCCAAAAACATCGCAATGCGGCATATGACCATCATTATCATCATTAAAGCCCTTCACAAGTCCACTGCTGAACATAGGCCTCCCCCAAGGAATGCCACATATCACGGTCCAGAGCCACCGGCATCCATCGACTTCGTCACTCTATCTAGTGGTGGGGAAGCCCTACACTTCGCCTACCGGTACGAGTGTGCCACTCGAGTTACCTTTTTTCTCCATCGGTTGTCGGTTCTTCGAGCTATATGGCCGGCCCGTTGCCACTTCAGCTTACTAGTCCGTTGGGCCATGTCGGTCGCCCTGATTCTACTGCGGATATCATCATTTCTAACCATATTCTGAAGAAATTTGTTAACATATCCATGTACGTAAGTGTCACAATAAATGAAAAAGAAAACAACAGAAATACACATTTTTATAGGTCTTCTGCAACCAGTCCTTTAGAGCTTGATTTGGTAAGCACTGCGAGATGGTGAGGTTTGCGTTTGGAGGAAAAGTTAACATTTTCCCCTTACATCCACAGATATTTAAGTAGGTATCCTTAATTCTAACTTTGCACGAGACATTTAACATTGAAATTTCTTTCAACGAGTTCAATGCGACTTTGAATTCTGATTGTATGACAGTAAAGTTTACATTAATTTATCCAGTAATTTAATTTAAAATTGCGGTGTGCACTTATATCTCATGGGATTTAGTATCAAATTGGATTGCATTGCCACAAGCTGCGTATTTGCATAGAGACAAAAGAGATGTCGGAACTTCAGGTTCACTTTTATGTTATATTCTCTGAAAGTATCTTACCATCGCGTCATAAGAATTATTGGTGATAGCCATAGATATAGTATATATTAGATTAGCGATGGAGTGATTAGGGCGGGATTGAAAGATACCAGTGCGTGTAATGTACATGTGTGGGAGGCAAAAAGTGCTGCACGATGCATTGCCTGCCTCAACTTAAATTATCGACACTGATTGCAGTATATTCCTGTCTTCTGATTTGACGCAGATGATGTACATTAAAATTTTTACCCGACTATGGCGAAGCCAAAAGTATGAATACGATTTTAGAAAGCTATGTATATTTAAATGTACTACGCCAGCGGTTTTTTTCTCTTTTACAAGGCAGATTTTGACTCTTAACTGCAAGGAATCTCATGTCATTTAAATAATGAGGATCTCCTTCTTGTTGAGTTTTCAAAGGTTAAAGCGGTCGTACACACAGGCGTAGACTATACAGGTTCCCTATATATTATACTTATACTTATACTTATCTTCACGCACAATCCCTGACGGGGTAGCCAAAGAGAACAGATCGCCAAGTGTCACGATCCTTACAAACCTCTTTCGCTTCTTTCAGATTCATTATCTTCTTCATGCATGCTCGTCTAGGTATCCGAGTACTTTTGACCCTACCCTCTTCGAGCAATTTGCTCACATGGTCTTCGAAAGTTAGTCTCGGTCTACCTCGACACCTTTTAATATTAACTTTCGCGCTATATATTTTCTTCACCATTCGGTCTTCACTCATTCGCTCAACGTGCCCAAACCACCGAAGCACGCCCTTATCAATTTTTGTGATAAGGTCATCTTTCAAACCTGCCATATTGCGAATCTCTTCGTTTCGCTTTCGGTCGGCCATGGTAACGCCGCACATTTTACGAAGAGATCGCATCTCCACTGCATTCAACTTACTTTTATGCTTCTTCTGGCATACCCTATATATTAATTTGCATATTTGTTGACGATAATTTGCACTTTATAGTCCAGTCAAATAAGGTCTGAAATCAAAATGTTGACACTCAACTTTGCATTTTTGATATAATGTAGTATTAATAATACAAAACCGATGTGTAAAGGTTTTCGTGTCCGCAAGCCCCGGCAAGGGTTAAAAAATTGTCAAAAATATTTTTCGCAATTACTCGAAAACGGTAAAAATTAGACAAAGAAGTCGTTATAAAAATGTATAGAGCTTAAAATTATATATAAGAAAGGTTAAATGATTTTTTTCTCTGGTCAAATTTAACCGAGTTGGGGAGGTTTTAAGTTTAAGGGATGAACGTAAATTTTAAAAAATCGTAGGGAGTAGAAAAATAAGCGATTTTTTTAAATTGTTTATAAAATTCTAACCTAAAGCTTTTTTTTATTTAGATTTTTTAAGCAAATTCCTAGTATTCTTATTTAGGTTAGATTTTAAAGTTAGAAATTAAAATGTTAAATACACACATTTTTTATTGTTAAAAAATATAACAATTCGAAATTTTCAAATTAAAATTTCAATGCTTAAAAGTTAAGGAATTATTTGTTTTCCATATTTAGATTCCTGGTAAAATTTCCTAAATTGAAACGACTGGAAAATAATTTTTTCCTAATATATTTCGGCAGATGTGAATTTATACAGGTATCACATCTCTTTCAAATCCTACGCCGTTGTATTAAGTCCCGAATTAAAAAGAGGAGACCATTGCTTACTCGTATAATATACGAGGTCCGAGTAAGAGTGAGAAGGCATCATCACAAAAATCTTAATAAATCTGAAAATATGAAAACTATCTCAATATATGAAAAAATGTTTTAAAAGGTCTCATTTAAAGTAAAAAGTCAAGAAGCAGCTTACATACGACTGCGTCTTACGACTGTGCAAAAGGCTCCTAATGAGCATAGTGTTTAAGGTTAGGAAAGAGTCAGATAGAGATAGATACCTACGTGGTAGAGCCATGCTGCAGCTATATTATGGTTGTAGCAGGAAATGGGTAGGCTCGAACGGGGAAGGACCACGCTCTCACAGAAAACCAGCGTAAAATAGCAGCTTAACGCTCCTGTGTTTCGTATGGTGAGTGTAGAGAACCGGAGACCCTTTTTACTGGCAAAGACGCATTGCATCTTAGTCCTCACGGGTGACAACGCATCTGCATCTTGAGTCTTTATTGAGGATAGATGTAGATGTCTATGGGTCACAGTAACCACTTACCATCAGGTGGACTGTGTGCTCGTTTGTCACCCGATCCTATAAAAAAAAGTCAGTTCAATGCGAATTAGCGGTTTTCAATTTTCCACGGTGTTTCTTAAAACAACTCAAACATCACAGTTTTTCCACGAGCTTAATTTTCACCACTTCACAAAACACGTGGAAAATAAGCAAAAAAAATCCTTACCAGTTTCATTGGTCTTTGCGGAAGTTTTACACTTATTAAGTACACTCGTGCAATAAAATCTTACGTTTGTTGAAATGATGTCGGCTAATTTATTATTTATTTATAATTTTATTAATTGCCCTTTATTCAGATACTGAAATCATCTATTTTCTCAAAAAAATTCTGGGTGAAATGCTAATATACTGTATCCATTGCCAAATAACCGTGCCAAAGAACCGTTTTAACAGTGGTAGAGCCACGCGGCAGCTTTTGCTGTCGCACGGAATACCAGCGTGTTACCTCTGCGTTTCGTTTGGTGAGTGCAGGTCCTTGTGAGAGGCCCTTTTTACTGGAAATGAGGCATTCCATCTTAGTCCTCACGGGTGACAACGCATCTGCATTTTGATTCGCAAACGAGGATAGATGTAGATGTCTATGGGTCGCAGCAACCACTTACCATCAGGTGGACTGTGTGCTCGTTTATCACCCGATCCTATAAAAAAAAAGCATGTATGAAGCGAATAATGAAAGTGGACGAAGCGAAACAAGTATGTAAGGATCGTAGCAAGTGGAAGGAAGTGGTCTCTGCCTACCCCTACGGGAAAGAGGCGTGATTATATGTATGTATGTATGTTAAAAATACAGTTCAAACTTTGGTAAAATAATTTGAAACTACACCGATTTAGTTATCCAAACAGCGCCATCTATCGTCAAATGAAAAAAGTAGTATATTTTGCCTTCTGTTACCAATAAATTAAATAATATAAGTAAGTTTCATTTATATGTTTAAATAATTAGATTTTAGTATTTTTTTTTCTTTTAAAAGTTTAATAATTTCAATAGATAATAGTGACGTCTATCAAAAATATGAAATTGATAAGAGTTTTATTTCAATTACTAATCTATATGTAAACTGATTAAAACTGGTCTATCTGCAATTATTGCAAAATTTTGACTATCATTATAGTTTTATTAAAGAGATTTTTATATAATATGTCGTAGCAAGATCGTAGAATTGATCATATATCATTAGGTAATCTATCATTTCGTGAAATGGTGTGGTCATTTAATGATATTTAACACTGTTTGATGATCATCTCATGATATTGCTTGACCGAATCAATGAATAGAAATCGTTTGAAGTTATTAATAGCTAAACACAACGATTTCGAATTGTTATATTTTTTAACAATAAAAAATGTGTGTATTTAACATTTTAATTTCTAACTTTAAAATCTAACCTAAATAAGAATACTAAGAATTTGCTTAAAAAATCTAAATAAAAAAAAGCTTTAGGTTAGAATTTTATAAACAATTTAAAAAAATCGCTTATTTTTCTACTCCCTACGATTTTTTAAAATTTACGTTCATCCCTTAAACTTAAAACCTCCCCAACTCGGTTAAATTTGACCAGAGAAAAAAATCATTTAACCTTTCTTATATATAATTTTAAGCTCTATACATTTTTATAAGGACTTCTTTGTCTAATTTTTACCGTTTTCGAGTAATTGCGAAAAATATTTTTGACAATTTTTTAACCCTTGCCGGGGCTTGCGGACACGAAAACCTTTACACATCGGTTTTGTATTATTAATACTACATTATATCAAAAATGCAAAGTTGAGTGTCAACATTTTGATTTCAGACCTTATTTGACTGGACTATAAAGTGCAAATTATCGTCAACAAATATGCAAATTAATATATAGGGTATGCCAGAAGAAGCATAAAAGTAAGTTGAATGCAGTGGAGATGCGATCTCTTCGTAAAATGTGCGGCGTTACCATGGCCGACCGAAAGCGAAACGAAGAGATTCGCAATATGGCAGGTTTGAAAGATGACCTTATCACAAAAATTGATAAGGGCGTGCTTCGGTGGTTTGGGCACGTTGAGCGAATGAGTGAAGACCGAATGGTGAAGAAAATATATAGCGCGAAAGTTAATATTAAAAGGTGTCGAGGTAGACCGAGACTAACTTTCGAAGACCATGTGAGCAAATTGCTCGAAGAGGGTAGGGTCAAAAGTACTCGGATACCTAGACGAGCATGCATGAAGAAGATAATGAATCTGAAAGAAGCGAAAGAGGTTTGTAAGGATCGTGACACTTGGCGATCTGTTCTCTTTGGCTACCCCGTCAGGGATTGTGCGTGAAGATAAGTATAAGTATAAGTATAATATATAGGGAACCTGTATAGTCTACGCCTGTGTGTACGACCGCTTTAACCTTTGAAAACTCAACAAGAAGGAGATCCTCATTATTTAAATGACATGAGATTCCTTGCAGTTAAGAGTCAAAATCTGCCTTGTAAAAGAGAAAAAAACCGCTGGCGTAGTACATTTAAATATACATAACTTTCTAAAATCGTATTCATACTTTTGGCTTCGCCATAGTCGGGTAAAAATTTTAATGTACATCATCTGCGTCAAATCAGAAGACAGGAATATACTGCAATCAGTGTCGATAATTTAAGTTGAGGCAGGCAATGCATCGTGCAGCACTTTTTGCCTCCCACACATGTACATTACACGCACTGGTATCTTTCAATCCCGCCCTAATCACTCCATCGCTAATCTAATATATACTATATCTATGGCTATCACCAATAATTCTTATGACGCGATGGTAAGATACTTTCAGAGAATATAACATAAAAGTGAACCTGAAGTTCCGACATCTCTTTTGTCTCTATGCAAATACGCAGCTTGTGGCAATGCAATCCAATTTGATACTAAATCCCATGAGATATAAGTGCACACCGCAATTTTAAATTAAATTACTGGATAAATTAATGTAAACTTTACTGTCATACAATCAGAATTCAAAGTCGCATTGAACTCGTTGAAAGAAATTTCAATGTTAAATGTCTCGTGCAAAGTTAGAATTAAGGATACCTACTTAAATATCTGTGGATGTAAGGGGAAAATGTTAACTTTTCCTCCAAACGCAAACCTCACCATCTCGCAGTGCTTACCAAATCAAGCTCTAAAGGACTGGTTGCAGAAGACCTATAAAAATGTGTATTTCTGTTGTTTTCTTTTTCATTTATTGTGACACTTACGTACATGGATATGTTAACAAATTTCTTCAGAATATGGTTAGAAATGATGATATCCGCAGTAGAATCAGGGCGACCGACATGGCCCAACGGACTAGTAAGCTGAAGTGGCAACGGGCCGGCCATATAGCTCGAAGAACCGACAACCGATGGAGAAAAAAGGTAACTCGAGTGGCACACTCGTACCGGTAGGCGAAGTGTAGGGCTTCCCCACCACTAGATAGAGTGACGAAGTCGATGGATGCCGGTGGCTCTGGACCGTGATATGTGGCATTCCTTGGGGGAGGCCTATGTTCAGCAGTGGACTTGTGAAGGGCTTTAATGATGATAATGATGGTCATATGCCGCATTGCGATGTTTTTGGGAGCACTTATTTACTTACCAAGCTACCAGCCGAGTCTGGTGATATAGGCCAACACTTAATGATGTACTCGTAAGACAATCCATCATCCCATTTCGCCCTCTACGTGTCGTAAGAAGCGACTATGACGAATGCCATAAAATTCATTTGCTTCTGCTAGATAACAGTATATCCATCTCGTTTACGCCAGGCTTAAATACCAGGACCGCCGACGGGCAGCTCCGTCAAAAGTATTCACATCTGATACATCAATCATCAGTCAGTTTTCAAAGCGTAACGATTTAGGTAAATCATTCCTAAAACGTGAGAGGTCCTTAACGCAGCTGTGGACTTATATAGGAAGATGAAAAGAAAATGCGGCCGACAGTTAGGGCGTTAGAAAGGAAATGGGTAAGAGAGTGCTTACCCAGGACTCGTCGTGCAGAAAAAGATGCCTATCAACCACTACGTTCCAATTTCACATATTATCAGTTCCTACGAAGTAGAGCCACGCTGCAAGTTTGCTAGCTATACATACATATATATAGTTACAGCACGGATGGGTCATTTTGACCGGAGTAAGACCACGTTCTCACAGAATACCAGCGTGAAACAACAGAAAAATGCTGCTGTTTTTCGGAGAGACACGGACCTTTTTACTGGTAATGAGGCATTCCATCTTAGTCCCTAGTTAATCGATGATATATGTAGATGTCTATGGGCCACAGCATCCACTTACCATCAGAAGGACTATGTATCAGTTTGTCACGCTTACGATATTAAAAATAAGCCAAAGTCTATTCCAAAAAAGGTATATACGAAGGCCTGTAGTAAAACATAACCAATAGATATTAAAAAAAATAACTTATTGTATTTAACATTATCTAGAATCTCGAGCAAAGTTTTTGATCTTCTTGCCTTCCTCACAGGGGAGTGCAAGGCACGGATGAACAAGTTATTTTCACTACATGCTATGTAAGTGCAAAACAAAGTACCTCGCAGTATCCTAGATGAAAAATCGTACGTGTGGAAAATAATATTCTACTGGTGTGGTAACTTTCAAGCGCTTACTAAGTTCTTTTTTTTATTAAACTGAAGTGACAAATGTTAATCTATACATATAATAAATCTGTAGAAAAGTCGTGTCTGTAATTCTAATATATTCTTGAAAAAATAAGTCCAGGGGACTAAATAAAGGGTTCTGAAACTAAATTAGTGGTTTTTAGAATTTTTGTCTGTCTGTTTGTCTGTCTGTCTTTCTGTCTGTCTGTCTGTCTTTCTGTCTGTCTGTCTGTCTGTCTGTCTGTCTGTGTATTCCGGATTCACGCAAAAACTACTGAACCGATTAACATGAAATTTTGTATATAGGTAGTGAGTAACCCGGGGCAACTTATAGGGTACTTTTTATCCGATTACGGAACTTCAAAAAAGGAAGGTTATGAATTCTATTTCCTTTAGATGTTAATTTAGCTATTAGTTATAGGCGGGATGACGGGTGTTTTTCAAATAAAAACCATATTTGTAAATAAAGTTTAACATATAGTTATAATCTTGGTAAAATAATTTAAAACTACACCGATTTGGTATTCAAAACAGCGCCATCTATCATCAAATGGAAAAGTAGTATATTTTGCTTTCAGTTACTAATAAATGAAATAATATAAATAACTTAAATTTATATGATTAAAAGATTAGATTTTTAAAATTATTAAAAAACTACGTTTAGTTTTTTAGTATTTTTGTTATTTTATTTTAAAAGTGTAATTTCAATAGATAATGGTGACGTATATCAAAAATATGAAAATTGATAAGGTATTTATTTCAATTACTAATATATATGTAAAGTGATTAAAACCAGTCTGTCTGCAATTGTTGCAAAATTTTCATTATCATTATAGTTTTATTAAACAGATTTTTATGTATGTCGTGGCCAGATCGTAGAATTGATCATATATCATAAAGTAGTCTATCATTTCGTGAAATGGTGTGGTCATTTCATGATATTTAACACTATTTGTTGACACTATAGCTTGACTAAATCAATGAATAGAAATCGTTTGAAGATATTAATAACTAAATACAATGTTGCTATTTCATAATATGGGCATATGACGATATCATTAAATCGTTTTTCACCACTACCGGCGCTGATAGCGCTTTTTTTAATAGAAATTTTAAGAGAATTGACATCACTTTATTCCTTATTGATATAATAAATAAATGCTCGCTTCTATTGCTGATATTACTAGATGGTAGAGTTTTGGCTTTCATTATTTCATCTAATATTAGTGCCACCTACTTACTTCAAAATAAACTAAAATGGGAAGTCATTGCTAAAATGAAATAATACAATGCTACTGAATAAACAATGTAAATAATTGAATCATTTACATTACATTCATCCCGCGTTGGAATCAGCGCAGTGAACACTTTTTTGGCCAACAACTCTGCGGCCTGTGCCCAGTAGTAACATGTATGTAAGCTGCTGCTTTTTTACTTTTCATGGGGCAATATATGCAGTTTTTATTTCATTCGTTTTTAGGGCATGTTACTTTTTGTTTTCACTCTGCCGTAAATATTAAGGCTTGCAAAGATGAGTAGAACTCATTATCGTCAGCCTATCAAAAGTCCACTGAAATTAATATAGGCCTCCCCCATTAATTGTCAAGTAGCTGGATATTTGCTAAAGTTGCCACGCTTGGCAGGCGGGTTGGCAACCGCAGCTATTATTATTTTGATCTGTTGTCAAGAAGATGATGCAGCCCATACCATCTTCAGTTTGTTTTCATATGTCACCTCTTACGACGGGTCGGTATGAGGTGGTGGATTTTATTTCACTGCCACAACAGGGCGAACATTTTTCTACTCCTGTTCATGGGTGTAGTGCTCCTCACGTTCACTGTGAATAAAATGTATATAAGGAAAAAAACTAATTTTAAGGAATTTATTGCGTTTAATTTTAACTTTTCAAATTACCGATGTTTTGGGCACTTTACAGCAACCATAGTTACGGGAGGGACTGGAGAACTGAGGTGTTTGACGACCTGATGTCATCGTTAAAATAGAATAGAATAAATGCAGTAGTAGTTTGAATTTAATTTTATTAATTATGGGGTCCTTAGCAGATGGTAGCACGCAATCATCTTCCCTATTAAAATTAGGATATTTTTAATTTCAATAGCCTCGCGAACCATCATTGGTAGGATTCGGTGTTCTATTGCAAGGATTTTGTGCGGGACAAGAGAAAAACAAATAGTGATACATAAATAAGACAAAAACATTTATATTAATGGAATAAATATTATATAGTTAGTTTGTACTTAGATAGGATAAACATTTATATTAATAGAGATTATAGTTTAGATAGGATATAAGCATTTTATGTTAAGATAATAATAGTGTAGAGCTTATATTTGTGTAATAAAATTAGTTGGTCACTTTGTATAACAGAACTAGCTTAAGGTAAACAATATAAACAATGACTCAGTAAGATATAGAACTAGCTTAAGACAAACAATGTAACGGGACTCAGCATCGTCACTTGCTCTGTCACGCCTCGCGCTGATTGGTCGACGCCATTTGTACGATGCGTCGGCCGTATCCATTGACCCAGCCCGAGGCGGTATAAAAGAGGGGCGATTTTCGTCGTTCGACACAGTCGGCGGCCAGCTACCTCAAGGAAAACACCAAATATAGAAGAAAGAAAAATATCACAGCGGTTTTATTCTCCACCAATCCAGCACACAAATGTGCCTGTAGGGCACATTAAATGGTCCTTCGCCAGCCGAATCTTGTGGGGAATAATTACCTGAAGAAAAATAATTAAGAAGACTCCTCGGAAATCGTTTTTCAAGACTCAAGATTATTCGAAGAAAAAGTCAGCTAACAGCATGGCCGTTACGCGCTCTGAGGGAAGGGGCAGCAAGCCGTCGTCGTCCAAGGCTACCACCTCGGCGACCGGTACCACCAGTGCGGAAGCCAGTACGGAATCAACAGCTACAGGGACGACCGCCACGGAGACTTCGGAGTATACAGACACCTCCGCGGCGACTGATCCATCCACCGTGACTTCCGCCACCGCAGCGACCACTTCGTCCGCCGCCACCTCAGCCTCAGCCGCAACCGCCGCCCCCGCCACGCACCCCGCCAGCGCCGTCGCTCCTTCCGTAACACCATCCGCGGCGACGACACTAACTGCGGGTGCGAAGGCCAAACAGCTGATGAAGCCGCCCGCTACTGTCACCAGAGCAACTCACCGAGAAACAGAAACTTCTACAGTGAAGCGAGCCATAAGAAGCACCGCCGGTCCATCAAAGCAAACCAGGCTACAGGAACCCCGCCCGCCCAGCAAGAAGGGAGGTGGAGGGGGATCTACACGCAGTAGAACGAAGCAGCTCAAGCTTGCAAAGGCGAAAGAAGATTTACTACGCCTTCAAGTGGAATTAGCCGCAGCACGCCTTGCTGCCTTAGAAAGGGAAGACTCAGAAGAGGAAGAGGAAGAACAAGATGACGCATCCCTCTACTCAAGATCAGAAGTCAATACAAGAGTGGACGACTGGTTGGAGAATCAAGTGAATCGCCCGGTGTTAGCAATCACCAACGAACCTCACCAGGCCATAGAAGAACCAACAGCCGCCCACGCAGAAGAACCAAGGCACGAAGAAACACATCAGTCACCGGCGGGAGGTCAAACTGACGTAGCCCTCCTGGCTGAAGCCATCACTCGGGCTGTCAGCGCCGCCCAACGACCTAAGTTCGTCGAGTTACCATTCTTCAGCGGGTCGCATCAGGAATGGCTACCCTTTCGCGCCGCCTACTACGAGACAGAAGCGACATTCAGCGTAGTTGAAAATACGAATCGACTCAGAAGAAACTTGAAAGGGAAGGCCAAGGAAGCAGTTGAAGGCCTACTTATGACCAACGCACACCCGGCTGAAGTAATGAAGACTTTGGAGTCAAGATTTGGAAGACCAGAGTCAATAGCCATGCTGGAGATGGAGACGCTTAGAGGTCTGCCGCGCCTTACTGAGTCACCAAGAGACATATGCATATTCGCCACCAAGATCTCCAACGTAGTGGCGACACTGAAGACTTTGGGTTGTTTTAACTACATGTACAATCCTGAACTCGCGAAGACAATAGTAGACAAACTGACGCCAACTCTGCGTTATAGGTACTACGACTTCTCAGCCATGCAGCCACGTGAAGACCCTTGCCTCATCAAGATAGAGAAGTTCTTCAAAAGGGAAGCAGAACTGTGTGGACCCTACGCGCTGCCCGAACAGATGACACCGCCTATTACAGCCGCACCACAAAGGAAGACTCAAAGGATCAACAACGTGACTGAGAAGACATACATACCAAGATGCGTCGTATGTGAAGATACGGGGCACACCAACGCCACAGAATGTGAACAATTCAAGAAGTTAGATGCAAATGCAAGATGGGACATGGCCAAGTCCAAGCGCCTCTGCTTCAGGTGTCTTCGCTATAGGAACAAGACACACCACTGCCGACCCAAGCCATGTAATGTCAACTGCTGCAAGTACTCTCACCACAAGATGCTGCATTACGAAAAGAAGTCAGAAGATTCAGAAGCAAAAGAAAATCAAGGGGCAACAGAGGTCATCAACTCAACCTGGACCGTCAAGAAGCAATCATACTTAAAAATCCTACCGATCCAGGTCAAAGGACCAAAAGGAGCTGTCAACACCTTCGCGTTGATGGACGACGGCTCAACAGTCACGCTCGTCGACGATAGTATAGTAACAAGCATCGGAGCAACGGGCCCCATAGACCCACTGAAGATAGAAACCATCAACGACAAGAAAGTATCGGAGTCAGCATCGAGGAGAGTCACCATCAAACTAAAGGGGCTCAACGATCATGAAGAACAAATACAAGCACGCACAGTGAAGAACCTGCAAGTCTCATCTCAACGGGTCCCACAGGATCTAGTGGAGGAGTGTCAACACCTCTCTGATATCCAAGGACATCTCACATATGCAAACGCCAAGCCACGAGTGCTGATCGGACAAGATAACTGGCATCTTCTGCTGACATCGGAAGTAAGAAAAGGAGACAAGAACCACCCAGTGGCATCTCTCACGCCACTAGGTTGGGTACTCCACGGCAGCCAGACACGAAGCTTCGGACGGAACATCGATTTCGTGTCACACATCGTAGAAGATCCAGAGGAGAATCTAGAAGACCTCGTGAAGCGATACTTCGAGATGGACGCACTTTGTATAAAGCCCAAGAGACCGAAGACTGATCCAGAAGAACAAGCACTTCGTATCTTGGAAAGGACCACAACGAAGACAGAAGAAGGAAGATTCCAGACCGGTCTTCTCTGGCGCAAAGACGATGTCAAGTTACCAGACAATTACGAAAACTCGCTGAAGAGGCTCTTCAACATAGAAAAGAAGATCGATCGTGACCCCACGTTAAAGAAGAAATACGTGGAACAAATGAACGCTCTCGTCGCAAAGGGGTACGCCGAACCCGCCCCAAAACAGAAGACAGCTGACAAAACTTGGTACCTACCTCACTTTGCAGTAGTCAACCCAATGAAACCGGAGAAATTACGGGTGGTACACGATGCCGCAGCCAAGACCAAAGGGGTGGCACTTAATGACATGCTACTCAAAGGGCCCGACCTACTACAATCGCTACCAGGTGTCGTCATGCGCTTCCGACAACACATGATCGCGGTTACGGCGGACATCAAAGAGATGTTCATGCAAGTCAAGTTGCGAGAACAAGACAGGGACGCACTGCGGTACCTATGGCGTGGGATTCGACGAGACAACCAACCTCCGGAAGAGTACAGAATGACATCATTAATTTTCGGAGCATCGAGTTCGCCTTCGACAGCAATATACGTCAAGAACCTAAACGCCAAACAGCACGGGGAAACTCACCCAGAAGCCGCAGCGGCCATCATAATGAAGCATTACGTCGACGACTACTTGGACAGCTTCAGAACCCTCGAAGATGCCAAACGCATCACGAAGAGTGTACGAGCCGTGCACATGAAAGCCAGCTTCGAGTTGAAACAGTGGAAATCAAACTCAGCATCACTCCTAGAAACACTTGGAGAAGACAGCCAGACAGAAGACATGGAACTCTACAAAACAGAAGAAAAGATGGAACGAGTTCTGGGTGTTGTTTGGAAGATCCACTCGGACGAACTCACCTTCAACCTCAACTTAGCCAGAATACCCTCAACACTCCTAGAAGGGAAGCAGCCGACGAAAAGGGAAGCACTGAGAATAGTGATGTCGCTCTTCGACCCGCTCGGATTCGCCTCGCCTATCACCATCAGGGCAAAACAACTCCTCCAGGAAGTCTGGCGTAGAGGAACAGCATGGGACGACAAGATCGACGAAGACCTGGCAGAGCAGTGGAAAATGTGGATGGAGCATCTGGAAGGCCTCCACGAAATAGCAATCCCGCGACAATATCTTCACTACAGTGACGCGGCCTCCCTAGAACTCCACGTCTTCAGCGATGCCAGCGAGTCAGCTTATTCTGCGGTCCTCTTTTGGAGAGCTGTAACAGCAGTAGGCGAGGTCCACCTATCCCTTATTGTGGCGAAAGCAAAGATGGCACCGTTAAAACTGACGTCCATCCCAAGATTGGAGCTACAGGCAGCAGTCATGGGCACCAGGCTCGCAGAAACAGTAGTCGAAGAACACGAGAGGAAACCTGACCGCAAAGTATTCTGGACAGACAGCAAGACAGTACTAACCTGGATAAGGACAGGGTCACGTTCATATAAGCCCTACGTGGCTCACCGTCTAGCAGCAATAGAAGAGAGTTCCAAAGTTAACGACTGGCGCTGGGTTCCGACAAAGCTGAACGTGGCGGACGACGCCACACGAGACGTACCAGCAGCATTTAATAAAGAACATCGATGGTTCAAAGGGCCTGACTTCTTATACCTAACAGAAGACTTCTGGCCGACAGAAACCACAAGAGCAACAGCGGAAGAACCTTCCGACGAAGAAAGGACACATTACGTGAGCAACAAAAGAAGATTGAGGCTTGCCGAAGGTCTACCTGATCCAGCGAAGTTCTCCAACTGGGACCGACTCCGATACTCAACCGCACGTGTTCTACAGTTCATTCAACTCTGCAGAAACACCAAACAGAGAGTCAACTACAAACGAACAAAGAAGAATAAAGAGGCTGATCCCACTTGGAAAAAGAACAAAGCTACAGTGAAATATCAGGCGCACATGACGACAAAGAAGCGGTCGCCAGAAGACATAAAGCCGCTAATGGTCTCAGCCGAGCTGCTTAAGACAGCTGAAGAGCTTCTGATGCGATCCTCCCAAGAAGAATCCTTTGCGGAAGAAATAGACAGCCTAAACAGCGGGAAGCCGATCAATAAGGAGAGCCGCCTTCGCCAGCTCAGCGTCGAGTCAATAAACGGCACACTACGACTTAGAAGTCGTATTCGAGCAGTCTGCGACATGGAGGAAAAATTCAAGAACCCGTTGATAATTGACGGTGATCATCACACAGTCAAGCTCTGGGTGCAGGCTATACATCGGCAACTCCATCACGCCGGTGTAGAAGCCACAGTTAACGAGTGCCGGCAGCAGTATTGGGTACTGAGACTGCGCCCTATCGTACGCACAATACTACGAAAATGCCTATTCTGCAGAATGAAGACGCAAGTACCGCCGCATCCGAGAACCGGGGACCTGCCAACGTGTCGCTTAGCTCACCACAAGCGCCCCTTCACCTACACCGGGGTGGACTATTTCGGACCTCTTTCGGTGACCGTCGGACGAACTCGACAAAAGAGATATGTGGCCATTTTTACATGTCTCACTACGCGAGCCATACATCTAGAAGTTGCCGGCTCACTTAGCGCTGACTCCGCGGTAATGGCCATAAGGCGGATGATCGCACGGCGAGGCTGCCCGACAGAAATATGGTCAGACAACGGCACCAACCTGAAGGCAGCCGATAAGGAACTACGACAGGCGGTCGACGCAGCGACCGCAGAAGAAGCAGCAAAAAGGACTATCTCCTGGCGCTACATCCCGCCTGGAGCTCCATTTATGGGCGGAGCCTGGGAGCGAATGGTTCGCTCCGTCAAGACCGCTCTTATCGCGACGTTGCACGAACGTCATCCGACGGAGGAAGTCCTCACGACACTACTGGTAGAAGTGGAATACACCGTCAACAGCCGACCGCTGACTCACGTCTCAGTCAGTCCAGAGGATCCCGAAGCTCTCACTCCTAACCACTTCTTGTTGGGAGGACCGGGACGAGTACCACAGCTAGGCACTTTCACCGAACGAGACGCCCTCTCACGGTCAAGTTGGCGAGCCGCGCAGAGGCTAGCCGACACCTTCTGGTTACGCTGGGTGAAGGAGTACCTCCCTGAGCTTCAACACCGGCGGGAGCCCCACGGACAAGGCCAAGCAGCACGCGTCGACGACCTCGTACAGATCGTCGATCCCAACCTGCCTCGCAACGTGTGGATACGAGGAAGAGTCATCGCTACATATCCGGGTCCCGACAACGTCGTGCGGACTGTGGACGTGCTAACTAAGGGAGGTGTCCTACGCCGGCCAGTAAGGAAGCTTGTGATCCTGCCTCTATCTACGGACGTCGAGCCCGCACCGGAAGCTGATGCGACGCGGTCGCACGGCGGGAGTGATGTGCGGGACAAGAGAAAAACAAATAGTGATACATAAATAAGACAAAAACATTTATATTAATGGAATAAATATTATATAGTTAGTTTGTACTTAGATAGGATAAACATTTATATTAATAGAGATTATAGTTTAGATAGGATATAAGCATTTTATGTTAAGATAATAATAGTGTAGAGCTTATATTTGTGTAATAAAATTAGTTGGTCACTTTGTATAACAGAACTAGCTTAAGGTAAACAATATAAACAATGACTCAGTAAGATATAGAACTAGCTTAAGACAAACAATGTAACGGGACTCAGCATCGTCACTTGCTCTGTCACGCCTCGCGCTGATTGGTCGACGCCATTTGTACGATGCGTCGGCCGTATCCATTGACCCAGCCCGAGGCGGTATAAAAGAGGGGCGATTTTCGTCGTTCGACACAGTCGGCGGCCAGCTACCTCAAGGAAAACACCAAATATAGAAGAAAGAAAAATATCACAGCGGTTTTATTCTCCACCAATCCAGCACACAAATGTGCCTGTAGGGCACAGATTTGTTGTCTATCAGATCCGATATAATGGTTGGGACGATACTAAACATGTTGACATACTTTAGACTTCCCGGAACTTCGGTGCTTCACATCAACGATATGTTCTTGTACTCGGAACTTTTATCCAAGATGCGTAAAAAAGCCCGTAACATTAGTTTTAATCCATGTGCAGTATTCATTATTATAGAACTGTATTTATGATGTTTTCAAGTCTACTCCAAGTAAAAAAAATCTACATCTATTTTATGGTGCCAATCAATATTAAATAGGACCAATGATATGAATGTCTCAAATAAATAATATATTACTTTGTTAAAACTAAATTAAAGTTAATTAGTTAGTTAGTTTAAAAAACTATGAATAATTTGTAAAGAGTAAAATGTAAATAATAATAATACATTTTGATTTCAAGACTATTTATCTTTCTTATAGATACATCGGAATTGGAAGACACGCCCGATATAAAAAAAAAGTAGGTGTTTCTAGACATATGTATATATTCACGTGTTTCTGTAGCATGTTACCAATCATATACGTCTAATATTTTAGAATGAAAAAAAATCTTTGACAGACATAGAGACATAGACATCGAGGTGACTAAAAGTGATCGAATTTTTTTAAATTTGGCACGGAACAGCATTTAATGATGTTCCTAAATTCAAGCACACGCGAGCGAAGCCGCGGGTGAAAAGCTAGTATATAATAAATGCAATCGATGCTTCTTTGCCTATGCCAACACAGTGGCAGTTTATTTATGCCATTCTTCAAGAAATCAGCTGGACGGGAGGCAACAAATTCTTCAAAGGCATTTTGTACTGCCTCTCGGGTATTGCATTTTTTTCCCCATAATTTGTTATTACCATCATGTAATTGGGTCCTTCACGTTATAATCGGTGTGTGATTGTGTCGAGAACAAGTTACGGTTGGCCGAACCGTATTGCTCTATACTGAATGTATGGTGCAGTGCGCTGTTTCATTGGTGACAATGATCGGTTGCGTAACGTTATGAACCGATGTATATGTAAGTAATTGCTATTGTAAGCATCGTGTAAAGTATATAAAAGTGATTTTCATATAATTTAGGCAGTCTATACGTGGTAGAGCCATGCTGAAGCTATATTAGTAGTATAGTTGTAGCACGAATGGGTCGGCTCGACCGGGGAAGGACCACGCTCTCACAGAATACCAGCGTAAAATGGTAGCTTGACACTGCTATGTTTCGTATGGTGAGTGTAGAGAACCGGAGACCCATTTTAATGAAAAAGAGGCATTCCACCTTAGTCTTCACGGGTTAGACGACGCATCTGCATTTTGATCCTTTATTGAGGATAAATGTAGATGTCACAGCAACCACTTACCATCAGATGAACTGTGTGCTCGTTTGTCACCCTATCCTATAAAAAAAAAGTCTAACCCTAACCTTGGTTCGGTACACAAATTTCGTCTAACTTATAAAACTCCTATGTGTGATTAAATTAATTTAGTTTTGCAGCTGTAAAAAGTGTTTTTTTAAGGATCCTAGATGATCCATCCTAACAGTAAGCGGGATAGCAGGCTGGGCATCCGTTTACACACTCATTCTACATTAAAATTTCTAATAAAATTATAATTTATAAACAATTCCATAAATATGAAAATAAGCCCATGGACGAAGGCTACAGGGTTTTTATCACCATAACATCGTCACATTACGTCATAACAATAGAAATTGGGCACCATGCGAGGTTGCTATTCATATTATATTTTCACAGGTTAAGTAGAAGATAGGAGCAGTGCACTGTACACAGTACACAGTACAGTACTAAGAGTATTTGAGCTCTAGTCATAATTTCCATTGCAGTATGAGTACAATCGCGCAAATTGATATTTATAGACCCAGTTTACAGTTTCTCCTGTAATATCTGTTATGGTTATTCTATTTCACGATGAAAGTTTCGCCTTGATTGTAGTAGTGACGTGTACCAACAGGCGCGTTTGTGTGTGTAACTATGATTCGTTCGACTCGCGATCGTGACTAAGCACTCCCGAGGCTAACGCACACTAACACAATGTGTATGTGCACGGCTAACACAACCAAAGTCAAACTTTCATCGTGAAATAGAACAACTATACATGACTATGATATGAAACTAAATATTAAAACTTAAATGAAATTAAATTATCCGTGGTAGAGTCACGGTACAGCTATATTATGGTTATAGTATGAATGGTCCGGGTCGAACGGGAAAAGATCATGCTTTTACAGAAAACCAGCGAAAAAGCTGATGTTTTTTGTATTTAAAATATAATATACCTACCTACTTTAAAATTAGTGTACGTCTAGTTGTCAGAAAGAAAATTAAAATTCATGATTATTTAGACTTAAAAGGTTCTTACATGAATACTTTTACATATATATGTATATTTTTAAATTTTTATTTTTAAGTGAATATATCGCAGATTAACTTAAAAGAGTTTAAGAGTCTCTGCGGTTTTCTTAGTCTGTGTAAACGGCAACTTGTACAAATGCAATCCAATTTAACGCTCGGTCCCCCGAGATGTGTGCGAGTGTGCACCGACTTAAATTAAATTCGGCCTGATTAACGAAAATGTGCTTTGTGTCGTTAGCAATTGAATTAAAAATAAATTGCCTCCGATTCCTTGGTTGTTAGGTCAGTTTCATTACTGTGAGTTTTGGTTGTAAAGTTGCACAAGTACCGTAAAAATGAAGATATTAACACTGTAAGGAGCACGTTGGTGCGTTTTGCTGGGCAAAACTTTTTAATTATTTTCTTTTCAACCTTTACGGTGGCAAAAAGACCTATAAGATTCCCTTATCCTCCAAAACACACGTGGTAAATCAGCACTTTAACAACGTCATTGGTGCCGGCGGGCATTATAGAACCCGGGTTGTTAATGATCTAGGAAATTTACAGTGAATTTTTGGTAGCTCGGGAGCTACCAAGCTTTTACTAGGGTACATTGTTAATTGACAATAATTGAAATTTTCTTTCTTTTTGTAGGATAGGGTGACAAACGAGCACACAGTCCACCTGATGGTAAGTGGTTGCTGTGACCCATAGACATCTACATTTATCCTAAATGAAGAATCAAAATTCAGATGCGTCATCACCCGTGAGCACTAAGATGGAATGTCTCTTTTCCAGTAAAATGGGTATCCTGTCTCTACACTCACCATACGAAACATAGCAGTGTCAAAATGTCATTTTGCGTTGGTATTCTGTGAGAGCGTGGTCCTTCCCCGGTTGAACCTGACCCATTCGTGCTACAACTATACTACTGATATAGCTGCATGGCTTTACCACATACAATCTTCTTCTTCATCTACTCATTTTTTATAATGTAAGGGCGACAAACGGGCACACAGTCCACGTTGTGGTGAGGAGATGCTGTGGTCGATAGAAGTCTATATTAATTCTTGATTAAGAATTAAAATGCAGTTTTCACGTCACGTTTTGCGTTGTCACTCCTAAGGACTAAAATGGAATGCCTCGTTTCCAGGGAAACTGGTTCTGAAACTTTACCTCCGGTCCGGTAATGGAAAATATTATCATAATTTACAACGTGGTAGAGCCGTACTGCAGCTATATTACGGTTGTAGCACGAATGGGTCGGCTCGACCGGGGTAGGAACCACACTTTCACAGAATATCAACGCGAAAGCTCGTATGGTGAGTGTATTGAACCGGAAACCCTTTTTACGGGTAACGAGGCATTCTATCTTAGTTCTCAGGTGTGACAACGCATATCTGTATCTAGATTCTTAATCGAGAATAGATGTAAATTACTATGAATTACCGCATCAACTTATCATCAGGCTCTTTTGTCACCCTTATTCTATAAGAAAGAAAACTTTTTGGACTCTGCTTACTGTGGCCCATAGATAACTACATTTATCCTTAATTTAGAATAAAAATGTAGATGCCACCCCTGAGGACTAAGATGGAATGCACCGTTACCAGTAAAAAGGGTCTCTACTCTGTACGGTACTCGGAGAGCCGTGGTAGCTCAGATGGTTAGCGCTCGCTGTAAGCTTCACAGTACTCGAGCAACCCGGGTTCGATCCCCGCCGGCACCAATGAAATTGTTAATTGCAATTTTAAGTGCTGATTTACCACGTGCTCGGCGGTGAAGGAAAACATCGTAAGGAAACCTGCATGTCTGAGAAATGAGAAAAAAAATATTTCGAAGACATGTGAAGTTCGCCAATACGCAATGGGGTAGCGCGGCGGACATTTCCTTGCCCTAAAATCCTCTCAGAAATGAGAGGAGGCCTGTGCCCAGCAGTGGGAAGTAAATAGGCTGCAACTTTACTTTACTTTTTCTCTGACAGCGTAGTCCTTCCTACAAATTCATACTGCAGTCACAGTAGCCGACGCCATTGATCTAGTAGTAGGTTAATGACTGCTGTCGTGAAGCGACAATAAAGAACAAAAAGAATCTAACCTAAGAACAACAAAACAACAAAAATACAACAAAAACAAAAATATATTTAAAATTCAAAGATATTTACAATTTTATAAAAAAAATGAAATGAGGATGATGATGAATGAAGTGAGAGTACAATTAGATTACAAAAAAATAAAGGTAGGAGAATAGGGGAATATAGAGTTGTAGTGGAGCCTAAAAGTCGAAGCGACACACGTTGCGATTGTAGAGGTAGGTTTCTTAGCAGCGACGACACGCAGCGCCTGAAGCCAGCACACGCCGGTTGCGCTTGTAGAGGTAGGTTTCTTAGCAGCGACGGCACGCAGCGCCTGGAGCCAGCACACGCAGCGTCCGGAGCCGGCGCACGTAGCGCATGGAGTAGGTGCGCTCAACGCTTAGAGTCAGCAGTTGCAGCGCCCAAAGGTAGCGCCGGCGGTAGGTGCACTCGGCGCCTGGAGTAAGCAGTCGTAGCGCCCGGAGTGGTGTGGCCCCTGCGCTTGAAGTAGACTGCCGACGACTTCCGAGGTAGATGGAGGCTTGTAGGATTCCGGAGTGGTGCGGCTCCGCGCTTGAAGAAGGCTTCGCCGAAGACTTCACGTGTAGGTGGAGGCTTGCAGGATCCCGGGGCAGTGCGGCCCCGGGATAAGGCCTTTAGGAGATGCTTCCAATTCGAGAACTGAAGCGAGACTGCCTTTCTTCACCGATTGTTCGGCTTTTATACCTTTCTAGAGAGAACGGAAAAATTATTTAAATTAAACGCAAATTTTTTGTAAATGGTCAAGAGAAAAGAGTATTTATGTGGAATTATCGAAATAGGAACAACAGATCGGTAGCAAATTTGAATATAATTACTATGGAGACCAAATAAACAACAATGTCAAAACATGTCAAATTTTAGTTTTAGGCTTGTAATAAGAAAACGGCAAGATTTAAGTGGAAAATGAGATATTATTGATATAGGAAAAAAGGTAGCGCAACTGCCCACACAAAGCCCGAAATTGTAGAGTTACGGAAAACTAACTAAAAGATCGAAAAAAGGTAGACTCCATTGACACCAATTTAAAAGTGCTGATAATGTGAAAATACGAAGTAGAAATGATTTGTTATTGTGTTCTTATGGTTTAAAATCGTTACAGGATCCTATGGAAATAAAGGTGATGTAAAATATCCAGTTTTGAAGTGAATGCAGAAAATCGAAACAGAATGGAAAAATGAATTTAAAATAATGTAAAATGATAAGTAAGTAGCATAACACTACACTGCAACCACATGAATAGAGCGCTACCACAACCACGTAAGGAGTATTAAAATATATATAACATAATTGAAATAAATACATCGCCTTCCTCGAAGGGGATAACCCTCAGATCATAGAAACAACAGGAGATATGCCCGGTACATTAAAATGTATTGGCACCTGTTGTCGCCAGTTTGTCCCCGCCACTCGCCAACTAACACATGCAGTTCAGTAAAATCAATAGATACACAGTCGCGCACACATCCGTATTTAATAAATCGAAACGTACAACACAACCAATTATAAACCTTATCCTATCATACACAGCGTGCATTTACCATGAACCGTACGACTTACTCATCCTAAAAACCATCATAAAAACATCTGTCTCTATCGTTGTGCTGTGCAAAAGGCATGGATTTTACGTAGACGCTAGTGATTGACTAAATCGGAAAGTTGTCGATTCTTCTATTTATAATTGTACTAAAGTTTTTTTGGGGTCATGATAATAAAATAAAATAAATAAAGAACGATATGTCCAGAAAATATTATAATAAAAATGTACAATATGTAGTTAAGACAAAATATTAATAAATAAATTATAATTAATATTGTGGTTCAACAATATTAATCAATACAATGACCTTTTTAACTAGTTGTATATACAATGCCTTGAGGCTTTCTGTGTACACTAAAAAGCTAATAAAACCGGTTTTTCTGTGTTCTGATAGCCTTTTTACCGTTTGGAAGCTTTATAGAAGTTAAATACCGTTTCGCTTTTCTAAAGTTTCTTAGTAAGTACAATAGTAAAGAATATTCATTTTTCTTATCTCCATTTAACGACAACTTTCATTAACGCCATAAAATGCGCAGTTACTTACACTGTAGTAACAAATTATGTTTTACAATAATTAATAGTATCATGCATAATCATTCGTACTTAGCAGACTCGTATAAAATATCGACAACCACAAACATCACATTACATCTCTAACTCACAAAATCCGGCAGCGGCCGCTTCACGAAACTATTGTTTGAGTGAAAGTATCAGTAAAACACTTATCCATTGCGCTATTAGACCAGCCGATTTACTAGCCGATGTGTACTAAGCAAGTAATGCTTTTTGTTCCTAATGAAAACATTTTATTTGGTTTTTCATCATGTTTCTAGTACCACGAAGTTATGTTTTAATGAATTTAATAAGAAAAACATTAATATTTTAGTATTTACGTGTGAAATGAGATGTCATCTTTCATGTAACTCACAATATAGCTGTTAGTTTTGCAAACGATCACTGAACAACGCAGCATTTTGTCAAAAATCACGAGCAGTAAACACGTCGCAAGTTGACATTCGACTAATTACTGAAACTGGGCATCAGGCCGCTTTGCGGCCAGATGCGTTCGCAAGCGCCACGCCTCCTTGCCATATCTCCTGTTGTTTCTATGATCTGAGGGATAACCACTTAACATTTGTAGGTTGGTTTGTCACCCTTATTCTAAAAAAAAAAAAATATGTAGCTGTAAAGATGCGAACTCCGAGGTAGCTTCGTTACTGTTGAAACATCAGTTCCTTGAATGGACAATTTGCATTGTCGAATCATCTCGGCTTAGATCAGGAACGCGTCCTGCATATGCACCTCGTTTAACTCACACTTCGACGTCTCAATTTGTTAAATTGTTACCGACAGTGTTGCAAATAGGGGAAGCAACTAGCTCTTTTATTTTGTTTTAATGGTTTAACGTCTACAATGTACTTTTAAATTTTAATAAATCAAAATATAGGGTAATATTATTGTACTGTCTCTATGAATACTGTGTTTAATTAATTAATTTATTTATTCATTGCTAAGTTCACTAAGGTGTAATTAAGGTTGCAATAAATGAAGACACGTGTCGTGTAAACGGGGATATATTTGCGACTAATTTTTAACGTGGCGGACGCAGCCGCCACACCTATAACTATTATACATATTACACATACACATAGCTGTTATACCCCATTTAGACACTCGCCTCGCGCCTCGCCTCGTACCTCGCCTCGCAGCTCGCGTGTTGTTGCGAGGTAACGAGTGCCTGTTTACACTCTCGCGATGCGTTCAGTTTGCGTTGAACCAGCAACGATGGAAGACGTCGAAATAATAGCGGCATTAACTCTTGCCTTAATAAATATTTATCGATGCTTGACCATTTTAAAAAGAAGGAAATTAAAAAATTTCAGATTTTTTTCAAAGATTTCATAGATTGCTTTTTTCTTCATAGGTGTTGACGAAAGGTAGCCATAAGCGAATTCTTTTTTACTTTGAGCTCTGCTAGCGGTCTACGGCTCTGGTAGCACATAACCTCGGAAATTCTATTCCACGCATGTTTTACTTTTTGGGTATTTTTATGCATAATTTACTTTGCATATGTAAGAAGCTTACTCGAATATGCGAGCTGTGTATGGTCTCCACAGTACGCAAAGCATATTGATGCCATTGAATCCATCCAGAAAAAATTCATTAAATACCTAAATTTCAAAATGAGTCCAAATTGTGTTATCTACGAAGATAGCTGTCGTTTTTACGGATTTCTACCATTAAGAGATCGACGCGAGTTGCTCGATATGTTATTTTTGCACAAATTGCTCACAGGTCAAATAGATTCTCCGGAGCTGCTATCGATGATATCGCTTAATGTACCTTCAAAGCGCACTCGTCACACAAATAAACGTTTATTCCATGTACCTTTGTCGCGTACCAGTTATTCATCAAACTCAGTTCTGTCTAGGATACTACATAATTACAACACGAAATTTTCTGATATAGATCCCTTTAATTCGACCACATATGGTTTTAAACACGTCGTCATCAAAAAGCTTATGTAACATCAATATAGCATGTTAATTTATATAATACTAAAGCATTTTACACACACATACCTCCACACACACAGACACACACACTCTCTCTCACAAACGCATATACACACACATTATGTATATATATATATATATGCATATATATTTATACATATATATATATATACATAATGTATATATATGTATAATATATATATATATATATATATATATATATATACATATTTTTAAATTACTCTTAAGTTATGATTTTTAAGTAAGAAAACTGTAATTAGTTTTAATTTAAAACTAAGTAAAGGTTGTATACTACTATTGTAATCATGCCGTAGTTTTCTAATAAATAAATAATATGTTTTGGATCCCAAATTATTCGCTCAGCTTGATAGAGTTCCAAGAACTGCAGCGTTTCTTCTTGCGACTAGTCCATTTTTAATTGAAGTTGAACGTGTAAACCCAACAAAACAACACAACCTGCACAGAAGGGCCCCGTAAACAAACTGAAACGAGAGCGCGAGTGTAAACACCACGCTCGCGTCCCTCGCGAGGCCCTTTGCCTCGTGCCCAAAAAACCGCCTCCGACGCGAGCGCCGCGAGTGGCGAGGCGAGCTGCGAGGCGAGCCACGAGCTAGCGTTTACACTCGCGCCTCGTGGCTCGCCTCGCGACTCGCCTCGTCGCTCGCGCGAGAGTGTAAATGGGGTATTATACTTAAATAAGTATGGATATGATGTAGGACACTGGACACGCGATCTAAAGAGCCAGTATATTATATATACGTATATTGTGTCCCTACAATTATATATTTAATTCATTGTGAAGGCAATAACTATTAGTAGTAAATATATTATTTATAAGATGGTAGGACTTTTTTGTAGGACTATGTAGGAAGTGTAAGGCGGCACCCCACTAGATGGATTGATGAACTGGTAAGACATGCAGGAACTCGATGGATGCAGGTGGCTCAGAAGCGTGCTTTGTGGCATTCCTTGGGGAGGCCCATGTTCAGCAGTGGACTGAAAGGCTGTAATGATGATGATTATGATGATGATGATGATAAGGGCTTCTTTTCTGCCTAGTGGTCCGTCTGCGAAGGTCCCCTCTCACTTATTTGCCGGTAAATAGCAGTGCCGGCACTACTGTCTTCTGGTGTTAAGGTGTAAAGCGATCCAGTATCGTTATAGACTGTGTGACATTCCATCTGAGTCCTCAGACGTGACAAAGTAAATAAACTTACTTCAGTTTTACAAAAAAACAAAAGAAAAAAGATTACACCACACACGGGAATACCAGTGTGCTTTTAAATGGTGGGGAGCCGAGTCTTGAATCCACTGTTTTTCTCGAAATTACACTTGACGCAAAGCGTATGGCTGCCATATATCGATCTATAGCTTCCAGACTTAGAACTACAGCATACGCTGGAAAAAACATAAATACTAGCGATGAGCACAAACTAACGTACGTGAGGGTAATAATATGTTCACTTTGATGGCTCTGTGATACGATAGCTCTTCATCAGTCATTCAAATATTGAAGAGCCTAAAGGGCGCCGCTTTATCGACGCCATTTTGACAGTTGATATTATATTGTAATAAATAGTTTAGTCGATTTTTGTATTGGGTAGTGTAGTAAAAATTTTTTAAGTTGATTTTTTGAAGTGTTCCTAATTTTTGCCAAGGCTTGTTTGTTATTTCTTCTTAATATATTAGTTATAGTATACGACATTGTGTATTTGTCTCTGTCCTCCGCCTAGTTCTGGTTTTATAGGGCGGCAAAGCTTAAGGTGACGGAGGTGATATTACCCTCACGTACCTTAGTAATACCAGTTACTAGTAGTATTTTTTTAAATATTTTGAACCAATGCTTGACTACTATTCCACCTGATGGTGAGTGGTGATGCAGCCGAAGATGATAAAGCGTACTGACTTAGCTTAAAAAATATTATTCTATTGACTCTTGCCTTGAAGATACCCACATTGTATTCGGATGGAAAGACAGATGCATGCAAATAATTCCACTTCTTCGCTATACGCATTGTGAACGACGAAGCAAGCCGTTTGGTTGGAATGCGTGGTATGTCAACAACAATGTGGTGAAGACCAGCCGAGCGTCTGCTGGTCCGATGGAATGGAGTGGGAAGTATAAGTCATGCAATTCCTGCGCACACTCTCCACAATGTATTATGTACTTAAACCGAAAGGCTGACTACTTTGCGCCTGTAGTTATTTCTTCGTACGTGTATGATAATAGTCTGTGTTTTTATACTAATTGTATAACATACATTGTAAATTACTCTTTATTTTATAATAACTTTGGTATATAAAAAAAAAACCATAACAAAAAGAGCCGGTCTTCAAACGGCTGAACAGATTTTCTTAAAACATAGCTAAGAACATCATTCAAACGACAAAAACTTAATCAAAGTCGGCTCATTCGTTCACGAGCTATATGATGCCACAGCAGACACACAGGTACACAGACACACATATAATACTCCTCTGTTTTTATCGAAGGTTAAAAACGTTACCCTTATAGTAGGATTTTCTCCAGTATCGTAGAGGCAGTTTACATAAATAAATTGCACAAAGACAAACATCCAGAACCGGAATAATTATTTGTAGGCTATACAAATACTTGTTAGGTGCGGGATCCGAACCCGTAGCCGCCACGGCCGCAACTCAATGCAATGCCGCAGTGCCACGGATCCGTCAAAAGTAATATTCCAAATATTTAATGTCCAGCTGGGTTTTTTGCTGGTTCTTCCCAGGACAGGAGCTTTTTTCGAAACTCCCGAAATCCGTGACTGACGGTGGGACAAACGGACGTACTAACAGACGCACGGATAACCAGCACAGTGACATTGATTAAGCTCCATTTTACCCTTTGTGTACGTAAACATTTTTGTATGAATGAAAATAACAGTTTGACACCCTAAAAACTCTAGTTTATATTGTATTTAACGAAACATTTTTCTTAAATTTAGCAAGTACACTAACCAGGTACGTAACCAGGGTTGCCACCCTCTACTTTACTATATAGTATTCCACAATATTCGGAGTCAGAATACCTATTTATGAAAAATAAATAGTAGACGACTCTATACGTGGTGGAGCCATGCTGCAGCTATTAGTAGTATAGTTATAATACCAACGTAAAATGGCAGCTTAATGCTGCTGTGTTTCGTATGGTGAGTGTAGAGAACCGGAGACCCTTTTTACTGGAAACGAGGCATTCAATCTTAGTCCTCACGGGTGACAACGGATCTGCATTTTGATTCGTAATCGAAGATAGATGTAGGTGTCTATAGGCAACAGTAACCACTTACCATCAGGTGGACTCTGTGCGCGTTTGTCACCCTTATCCTATAAAAAAAAAATTCTACATTTTAATATGGTTGTTAGTAAAGCTTCAAAGCAGCATAAAATTCTATTTAGAAAATAAAAAAAAGAAGCATTTTCATCATTATATTCCTTCACAAATCCATTACTGAATTTGAGGTCTATGTTAAGATCCCTAAGGATTGTAACAAAACACGGTTCCAAGCTACCTGAATTTATCGGCGATATTTTTCTGACTTACTAGGTCATCACACATTCTATTGAAAGAAACTTTAAATGGTTATTTTTACGCCGCCTACTTGACTACTTTACTTTGAACTGAGTTAGCTTGGCAACCCTAACTGTAGCAAAGAGAGGAATTGTATTCATGACCGTTGCCAAGTGAATATTAAAATTTGCATGTTAGTTCATTGTTGTGAAAATAAAGGTAATTTGAGAAATAAGTTCACCGTCTTTATTATACACATTTTCCATACTAAAAACTAATTAACTAAAGCAGACTTTAATAAGAGCTGTCGCAGTTCAGGGATTAAGCGTAAATTCACAGTACCAAAGCAACCCAGGTTTGATCTTCGCCGGCATCAATGAATTTGTTACCTTAAGTGATGGTTTACCACATGCCCGGCGGTGAAGGATAAGATCGTGAGGAAACCTGCATTTGTTTGAGGAATAAAAATATTTGGAAGACATGTGAAGTTCGCCAACACACGCTGGGGAAGTTCGGTGAATAAATAAGGCTATATTATTTTGTAGTGTACTGGCACTCAGCACCCAAAACATTATTTTCTTAACAATAATGTGATTAAAAAGTTATTTCTAGTTCAAAGAATTAAAGTTATATAACTGTTTAATATAACATAGAATAATCTTCTTCACCGACATTTATACGGAGTACATATGCTGCAGCTACATTATGGTTATAGTTCGATACCAGCGTAAAATAGCAGCTTAATACTGCTGTGTATTGTATGGTGAGTGTAGAGAACCGGAGACCTTTTTACTGGAAACGAGCAAACGAGGCATACCGTCTCAGTGGTGACTCAGGGGTGACAACGCATCTGCATTTTGATCCTTTATCGAGAATAGATGTAGATGTGTATAGGCATAGCGTCAATTTACCATCAGGTGGACTGTGTGTTCATTTGTCACCATTACTCTATAAAGACAAAAAAAATCACCAACATAAAACAGTCCACTAATAAACATTGGCCCCCTTCATCCTTTTCGTAGTGATAGTATACATATATAGACATACATAATACATAAAATATATAGATATATGGTATAAGTAATGTGTAGGTTCATCTTAATGATATATGAGATCCAACACGTGTAACCCATACGAAGGGGATTCTTGATATTTAATTGGACTTCTATCTATTGTACATCTAAGGCGTTGGTATGTAGAACAAAACAATTTAAGGTGATCTTAATGTAACAAGGTATATTGTTATATTCCTATTATATATATATATATATATATATATATATATATATATAACTAATAGGTATATGTATATATATTATCTAGCGAATAACCATATAATGAAAAATAAATAAATTACTCATGAGAGTCTTCAGTAGTTATCCAGTATTTGCTTCTTTATTTATATTTTATTTAATATAAAAACTTTTAATAATAACAATAAAGTATAGTAAAATATAAATTAAAAAAAATATAAAGTATTAGTACTCTTTACTAACCGCTAAATCACACGGCCAATTAATTCGGAGTTAGATCCCATTATAGTGACGAAGTTTTAGAAAAAACAAATGCATTTTAAATTGACTGAGTTTTAAATTGCTTGCGTTCGGAAATCTAGAATTCAACTGCATTTTAAAGATCATCCAGATCTGTAATATCTTCACCGTACGAGCTACATACCCTCACTCACAGTGTTATCGTTAAACGAATCGTGAAATACAAGCCATCATGCGACGAAGGGACACACTAATGCCATAAAACTTTAAACAGTCAGCAGAAAATTTAAAAGGAAATTTTCGTTTAAAAATTTTCTACGCTTTAATTCGTTTCACTGATTTTATTGCGACGTTAAGTTTGGGTTGAATTCTTAAACCGAACGTGAATCGCTCTTTCGAACCGCATGAAGTATACTGCCATTGTCAGATATCAAAAATTTATAGCTTACTCGCATCTTAGTCAGTTATTTATTTATTAAGGGCTAGCGATTCTATTACTAACGTCTGTTGTTACTAATGTGGCGTCCATTTAATATTTTTTCAGTAAGAAAAAAAAATTAAACTTTTTTGAATAGGTATATAGACTAAATCACTCATGGGATTGCTCTCTATCTACTGGTAAAGTTTTATCAAAATGGATTAGGCCATTCTGAAGATTAGTTCGAACAGACAGACAGACAGACTGACAATTTTAATAATTGTTGTTTGTCTCAATAGCATGTAAATAACCCCCTGATCTTAATAGAAGCCAGTTATTTCAATATTTCAAAAATCATTGTGTTTCGAGTGACATAAGACGCGGCTCTGGAAAATTCCAGAAAGATGATAAATCATAAATTTTTATTTGCAAGGTCACGGTATAAAATGATACAAATTATACAGTGCAGTCGTGTTTTGCTAACACTGTGCAACAACTACTGTGCACTATACAGTAGCAAATTATAAATTTAAACGGTACATACGACAATATTAATTAATAACTATACTCTAATAAATCTTTACACAGTCCAGTAAGTGAAGCTGTGGCCCATAAACATCTACATTTATTCTATAAGAATCAAAATGCAGATGCTTTGTCACCCCCGAAGACTAAGATAAAATGCCTCGGTTTTTTTCTTTTTTTTTATATAGGATAAGGGTGACAAATGGGCACACAATCCACCTGATGTCAAGTAGTTGCTGTGGCCCATACATCCATCCTCAACTACAAATCAAAATGCAGATGCGTTGTTACTCGTGAGGATTAAGATGGAATGCCTCATTTCCAGTAAAAGGGGTCTTCGGTTCTCTACACTGCCCATACGAAACACAGCAGTCTTAAGCTGCTATTTTACGCTGGTATTCTGTGAGTGCGTGGTCCTTCCCCGGTCGAACCGACCGATTCGTGCTACAACCATAAAATAGCTGGATCTTGACTCTACCACGTAAAACAAATGTTCCACATTTATATAAATAAGGAACATTTGTTTTTACGTGGTAGAGCCTTATAAAGGTTATCCTTTCGTTTAATAATTTGAATTCTTAAGGTAGTTTTAAATTTTCAAACACATATTTAGATAAATTTTGTTATAATTAATGAGCCTAGGAATGACATTTAGGACAAGTTTTTCTGAATCACGTCGTTTTCGGGGATATAAGCATGGCAAAGATGGCGAAATTCCTCCTTATGAAGCAATGATTGAATGAATGGATGGATAAGTGACTGAATGAATGAATTATTGATATGTACGAAAGTCGTGTGTTTGAATCCGCTATTCCCCTACTGTCACGATCCCGTCCTAATAGGCATAGGAGAGATAAACGGGAACATAGGTAAGTATAAAGACCATTTGTAATTACTCATACTTTTATTTAGCAAAATATATAGCTTGTGTAAAATGTTGTTTTCGCGTATCTACAAACTAGTGAAAAGAAGAACGATCAGCAGTGTTGCAACTCAATCTTGGAAACTACAAGTGAGGCATTAGCTGAGGAAGCCAACGAGGCAATTAAAAACTTGCGCCCGCTACAAATATCGCAAACGCTGGCAGTTACAGCTAAACATCTAATACGTGTCGTGTCACAGTCTATATACAGCAGTACAACTAAGTATAAATAAAAAAAATCAAGTGTCCTTTCACCGTTATAATAAGTCCACTGCTGAACACAGGCCTCCTCCATAGGTTGCCTCATAGAGGGAGATATTTTCCATACTTTTTATAGTTATTAGGAATTGTTGTTATTAGGAAGATGCTGCCTCCCATCTCCTGGTTTGTTTCCCTAAATCACCTCTTACGACACCCACGGGATGATATCATCATCATCATCATCATTACAGCCCTTCACAAGTCCACTGTTGAACATAGGCCTCCCCCAAAGAATGCCACAAAGCACAGTCCTGGTTCAAGGTTCTCGAGTGGCGGCCTCGTACCGGCGGACGAAGTGTAGGGCGTCCCCCCACTAGATGGAGTGACAACCTGGTAAGATATGCAGGAAGTCGATGGATGCAGGTAGCTCGGGATGATATGGGGTAATGGATATTCTTACACCGCCTCTACATGGTCAAGTGTCTTTTTATTTAGGTATAATCAGTTGCAAACAAAACTTTCTCTTTTTTACCCATCACTTAGTTCATACCGTGGGTGTTTTAAGAGACGATCCAAGCTAATGCTTTAAATACCATAAAATTACAAGCTGTGAAGCATTCAATCTAATCAAGCAACGCATCTGCAATTCCCCTGGTTCCCCTGGTGTTGCAGTTGTTCATGGGCGGAGGTAGTCACTTACCATCAGGTGGGCCGCATGCTCGTTTGCCCCCTCTGCTATAAAAAAGGTGACAACGCATCTGTAGTCTTCATTGTGTCAAGTTAGCTGCGGTATTTCATGATTTGCTGAAGCTACATACCATCAGATAGATCGTGAGTTCGCCTCCTAAACATCGTGGTATAAATATATCGTATTTTCTATAGAATAAGGGTGACAAACGAACACACAGTCCAACTAATAGTAAGTGGATACTGTGTCCCATAGACATCGATTCAAATTCAAAATGCAGATGCCTTGTCATCCCTGAGGACTAAGATTGAATTCCTAGTTACAAGTATAAAAGGGTATCCGGTTCTCTACAATCACCATATGAAACACGGGTCAGCATTAAGCTGCTATTTTACGATAGTATTCTGTGAGAGCGTGGTCCTTTCACTGTCTAGCCGATCCATTTATGCTTATAATTTATACCAGATATCATTTGTATAATGCTCAGAATGGTGACTTTAATTTATTATTACACTCTATAGAAACGTTTAAGACTATAGTAAGTCCGAGTTTAAGCTACGTCGATCATCACAAAGTTATCTGCAAGTCTGCAACTACTGCTAACCGATTGCCTGTAAAATTTGTAAAATTACGAGAAGTTACCGTTCGGACTAACTGGTATTAAGTTTTGTTAAAAATAAATTTATATACAACATAAGTATGTGGAACATACATTTATAGGTTTTCGAGAATAAATCTACTAAGTGTAGTATACGATTGTGTTACGTCATCATTCATCATGTTGTCTTGCTTTTTATTGTTCTTGAAATTGCTATCAATAAAACTTGTTAATTCTCTTAAAAATTTTTATTTTAATTACTTCATCTACACATATAAATAAAATTTAAGTGTCTGTCTGTAATCGAAATAACTACAATGTAGAATTATTGAGCTGATTAATTAGTTAGTTATGAGCAAATAATTATACGACGACGTGATATTTGCATGCCAGTAAGACGTGAATAATCATTTTCAAATTTTTTGTCTAGCTGTCAGTCTGTCCAGGCTTGATTTGCTTGTAATGAATATTGAACAACAGATATAGTGCAATACCTGGAATGATTCAGGTTATATTTTATTCTTAAATATTGCTTTTTTTGAGTAATCGTAAAGTTGTAAAAATAAATGGTCTTTGATAATTATCTCAAATCTAAATAACGTCACATAATAGATACCAGAAGAAGCAGGGTGGGTCGCTAGTTTTTTTTTTATAGTATAGGGTGACAAACGAGCACACATTCCACCTGATGGTAAGTGGTTGCTGTGGCCCATAAACATCTACATCTATCATCGCTTGCGAATCAAAATGCAGATACGTTGTCACCCGTGAGGACTAAGATGGAATGCCTCTTTTCCAGAAAAAGGGGTCTCCGGTTCTCTACACTCACTATAAGAAACACAGCAGTTTTAAGCTGCTGTTTTACGCTGGTATTCTGTGAGAGCGTGGTCCTTCCCCGGTCGAGCCGACCCATTCGTGCTACAACCATAATATAGCTGCAGCATGGCTCTACCACGTATAAAAGAACGTTGTAATGAATCTTGAACAACAGATAGAATGCAATACCTGGAATGATACAGGTTATATTTTACTCTTTAATATTGTTTTTTTTGAGTATCAAAATCACATCTAATCTAAATAACGCCACATAATAGAAACCAGGCGAAGCAGGGTGGGTCGCTAGTTTATAATATAAATGTGCGCACAAATCTGGCCTGTATGTACTGACTTGGGACGGACTTGATATTAAATTGATTTGTAGTTGTATACGTGGTAGAGCCATGCTGCAGCTATGTTAGTAGTGTAGTTGTAGCACGAATGGGTCGGCTCGACCGGGGAAGGACCACGCTCTCACAGAATACCAGCGTAAAATAGCAGCTTAATGCTGCTGTGTTTCGTATGGTGAGTGTAGAGAACCGGAGACCCTTTTTACTGGAAAAGAGGCATTTCATCTTAGTCCTCAAGGCTGACAATGCATCTGCATTTTGATAAATGTAGATGTCTATGGGCCACAGCAACCACTTACCATCAGGTGGACTGTGTGCTCGTTTGTCACCCTATTTCTATAAAAAAAAAAAAAAAAAAATTAAAGTGCGGAATATGATTTACGCATACAATGCAATGTAGGTACTTCGTACACTAGATATAGGCTCTGATTGTCAAATGTAGTCCTAATTTAAAGCAGTTGATCAGCGGAAGTAAATTATTTTTCACATCCGTTGCTGCTTTCTAAGTTGTGCACTAACGAGCTCGTTGGTTGCAGCCACAGATGTTTAAAATTCCCGTCAGGGAGCTACCACGTGTCGCCGCTCGATAGGGTTTTGTGTTGCCGGCACTCGGTCTGAATTTTTATTCCTTCGATTTCGCTGCACATACTTGGTTATCGGTCGTAAGGGGTCTTTATTTGCGAAACATGGTTTGCTCGTCTAGCGCTTTATTTGTTTTTAGATTGCGTCCTCTTTGTTTTATTCCGCACTCGTACAGTTAGTTTTCAGGAAATGAATTTATTTTCCTCAGAGGTTGGTTGGAGCTTCTCATTTATTAATTATGAAGGGTGTTATAGTTTAACCAATTCACTGTCCCATGAGTTATATATTATGAACATTACAATTGATAAACTATTGTGTCTTTTCGCAGAAAACCTTTCTTGAATAACAACTGTTAAGACTAATATGTTACCATTGGTGTAGATTCTTAATTTCTCTCCATCACTACATAGTGACAAGGGCATAGTAAAAATATCACGTGAATATAATCAATGTAGGTATACACGGAGTATAGAAGTTCATTAAAGTAGGCGGAAAAACTTTAAAATAATCTATTATAATTGTTTCAAGTACGATGAAGTAGTGAAATACGGAGGCGCTGATAATTTTCTAAATCTACCAAGACTACCGAAATCTACCAATGAGAGTAAAAAGTAAAGTAATACTTTCTTACCCATTTCGACCGCTAAAAAGCAGTGCGTGCACTTTGTGTTTCAACCTGAAGGGTAAAGAGAGCCGGTAAGATTAGTTATTATAGTTTGCTTTTTTTTTAAGTCGGTTGCTGGCCTGTAATTACTAATGTCACTTTAGTTTATAAAAATGAATTATATAGATATTAGGGTAGTTAAGTAGCTAAATAATCTAACTAGCCATTTTGTCTACTGTAAACCATGGAAACCTGCAAAAACTCTTAAACAAACTACATCCCTGAACAATAAAAAAAGATGCATTACAGGCTATTTTTACTTTAGCCCTGTTATCCGTCAAATCGGAACAGCAGTGCTGCCTGGTAGGAGTAATAGGCAAAATTAAACCAAATTCTAGACAAAAACGAAGTCATATATTTTAGAAATTTATATATAAAATTTATATAGCTTGCATTTTCTTAAGAATAATGTGGTTTCCAAAACCTCTTAGTCAATATCGGCTATAAATCTAGCGTTGTTAACGCAGTATTTTTAAGGGTTAGGTCCAGGAGCGTTCATAAATCGAAACGATCCTGAGATAAACATCAATTTATGTAATGGACCTCGTGCCTCATGACCAAAATTTATCTTTACCAAAATGTTTTATAGAAGATATCTTTATTAGTGAACTTATAAGTAACTAGCCGATACCCACCCATAAGTAACTAGCTGATGAGTGCACGATACTTCAACATCCATTATTAAAAATTACAATTAAATATGTTAGTAGCAGCATTAAATAATAAAGTTGGATACCATAGCAACGGTTACCAGAATTTTTTTTATTTGACTATCGTAAAATCCGTTATTAGTGAGCGTCTACATTGCGGATAGAGTAACAGTACGAAATTTCAAGTCAATCGGGTGTATTTTTTTTAAACAAATCATTACCCCACAGCCACATTAGGATTTTCTCCTGTATCGTGGAGGCAGTTTAGTATAGTTTAAGAGATCTCGTGATGTCAGTCAGTCAGGGGTATTTCGCTTATATATATATACTATATAGATAGATATTGATTTTCGAACGATTCCTTATATTTACATGTAGGTATACAAGACATTTATACTTTATTAGAATAGAATAGAATAATTTTTTATTCAATATTGATTATTACATAATACTTATTGAAAGTAATTTTTTATCTACCACTGGTTCGGAAAACATCTCAGTCCTGGGAAAAACCAGCAAGAAACCCAGCGGGACTTTTTTTTTCAAACATATTTCACTTAACAATAACTTCGTTTATACAATTTTCAAATGGTTTTTCATAGAACCAGCATGGTGGCGATCATCTTATTCCCAGGGGTTATTTTCATTCATGTATTCCTTGATATTATAATAACCCTTTTTATACAGTTTTTCTTTAATAAAACTTTTAAACTTGTTTATTGACAAACTTTGAATATGTTCTGGGATTTTGTTGTAAAAGCGTATACATTGCCCCATAAATGAATTACTGATTCTGTGGAGTCTAGTAACTGGCATTACAAGCTTACGAGTATGTTTGTTCCTAGTGTTTAAAGTATGCACATCCTTATTCTTATAAAAGCTATTTATGTTTTTATGTACATACATTACATTCTCATAAATATATTGTGATGCCAAAGTTAATATGTTTATTTTTTTTATTTTTTTTGAGGAACTCTTTACAATTTAGGTTATAAATTGCCCGTACGGCTCTCTTTTGCAAAACAAATATAGCTTCAATATCAGTCGCATTACCCCATAGCAAAATTCCATAAGACATTACGCTATGAAAGTAACTAAAATACACTAATCTAGCTGTCTCAATATCTGTGAGACTTCTAATCTTTATTCATTACTTCAAGTCTACGGAACATAGGTTCCCCCTTATAACTCCTCTTCGTGGGAATATTTGGAATATTTGACTAAGCAGGTGGGTTTGCAATCGCTGTTTTTATTTTTTTGTTGTTGTTAGAAAGACGCTGTTGTCCATATCCTGGTTTGTTTCCCTCTGTCGCCTCTTACGACACCCACGGGACGATATGGGGTAGTCGATATTTCTACACTGCCACTACATGGCATTTTTTTTAGAATTAGAGTGGACAAAAGAGCACACAGTCCACAGCCTTCGATTAAGAATCAAAATAAGGACCACTAAAGACGAAGATGGAATGCCTCTTTCCAGTAAAAGGTGTCTCCGGTTCTCGTCACTCACTATTCATAACAAAGCAGTATTAAGCTGCTATTTCATGCTGGTATTCTGTAAGAGCGTAGACATTCAGCCGACTTATACGTGCCACAACCGTAATATAGCTGCAGCGTGGCTCTACCACGTATAAACACTAAAACTAAATCATAATAAGATATTATTATATTAATCTCAATATATATTGTGTAATTATTTTAAAAAGCAAAACATCACTAATCATATTCGAAATAAAAGGGTCCAAACGACCGTATGAACAATTTTTCGGGGCGGCACCGATATTCCGTGTTTTTATAGATGGGGTTAAAATCGGCCGCGTGGACCGACCGAGCCAGGATATATTGTCCAATAAAGCACGGCCTGGGTCATAAATGTCCGCTCACACTTGCACCGCTGCCAACTTGACGTTAAATTACAGAGGGGGGAAATATAGGATTTTTTCTTCGGAAAAATTCTAGACAGAATTCCTGTATGTAACGTATGGCACGGTTAATCAAGTTTATCGGCTGTAGTTTTTCAAAGATACTGTTTTTTTAATAATTTTTGTGTTAGGTTTCAAATCTAAGAAAATAATTTAGATATACATTATTTATGTATAGTTAAATCACCGTGTAGTGGTGGTAAGATAAGAAAATATCCACTTCCCTATATCTTCCCGTGTATGTCGTAAGAGGCGACAGAAGGAAATAGAAACAGGAACTGTGCAGCAGCATCTCCCTGATAATAACTTAAAATAATATAAACTGTGGTTGCCAACCCGCCTGCCAAAAGTAAAGTAAAGTAAAGTTGCAGCCTATATACGTCCCACTGCTGGGCACAAGCCTACTCTCATTTCTGAAAAGGTTTTAGGGCAAGGAAATGTCCGCCGCGCTTCCCCAATGCGTGTTGGCGAACTTCAAATGTCTTCGAGATATATATTTTTTTATTTCTCAGACATGCAGGTTTCCTCACGATGTTTTTCTTCACCGCCGAGCACGTGTTAAATCAGCACTTAAAATTGCATTTAACAATTTCATTGGTGCCGGCGGGGATTGAACCCGGGTTGTTCGCGTACTGTGAAACTTACAGCGATCGCTAACCATCTGATCTACCACGGCTCTCAGGTGGCTCGAGAAATACATACAGAGAATTTGGCATATGTATAACTATGTCAAGTTCTATGAATCTATGGAGGAGGCCGATGTTAAGCAGTGGACTTTTATGACCTGTAATGGATCCGCGGATATAATTAAAGTGATAAACGACCTCACAATCCACCTGATGTTAACTGGTAACTGCAGCCCATGGACACCTGCAAGTTCAAACAAGAAGGCTGCAGATGCTTTGTCACCTCTGAAGACTAAGATGGAATCTTAATCGGTTTACGGCTCTTCGAACTTCGGTCGATCCGTTGCCAACTTAGCTTACTGATGTACTGGGTAATGTCAGCTACTCTGGGTCTATTGCGGATATCCTCAACCTTCATAATTCCTGTTATAATAATATTACAACTGTTTCAGTGTAATAGAATCTTTATACGTGGTGGAGGGATGCTGCAGCTATATTAGTAGTATAGTTGTAGCACGAATGGGTCGGCTCGACCGGGGAAGGACCACGCTCTCACAGAATACCAGCGTAAAATAGCAGCTTAACGCTGCTGTGTTTCGTATAGTGAGTGTAGAGATTTGGAGATCCCTTTTACTGGAAAATAAGCATTCCATCTTTGTCCTCACTAGTGACAACGTATCTGCACTTATATCCTTTATTGAGGATAGATGTAGATGTCTATGGGTCACCAATATATAATACATAATTATATATTATATGTATATATTAACAACACAAAAGAAATTGTATTGTCCCCCTAATTGTGAATGTCGGGAATTAAAATAAGTAAATTCAACGCGACAAAATCCGTAAACATAGTTTTAGTTTGATACTATTTATACAATGCGTAGTGTTCACCTATACATAAGAAATCATTTTGTATATTTTCTAAGATTTTGTTGTAAATGAGTATTACGAGTGTATATAGTTTCAAGAATGAATTATACTGACTGTGGAGTCTGGACTGGGGTTGAGTAACTGGCAAACTAAACTTCATATTTCCGCAATTGTGATTATATACATGTCATAAACAAAGGACCGCAGCAAAGTTGCAAGCAGACTGCGAGTGCCTTTAGAAGAATAGTAAAACTGATCTCATTTTATTGCTGTTGGTGCAGAGTACAATGCAAGAGAGCAAAGAGACAACAAAAGGAAGATATTACTTTAGCCTAACGAAATAAATGAGGCAAGCACCGGATCCACAAACTTACGATATTGCGTCCCCCCCCCCCATGCCCCGCGCCCCTTGTTTTCTACTAAAATTACTCACACGGAACATGTATTCTTAGGCCGAGAGCCAAACACTTATGAGAGACGTAAAAGTTATTGCTCGGACTTTCATGATGACTTTTGTTGTTCAAGTGCGCCATTAAAACGACTTCAGAGTTAAAGTTATTCCGCTTTATGACAATGAACAAATGGTAGAATACGAGTATTATACGACTGTGAATTAAGGAGTGAGACTGCACTCAATTTGAACCGACCGTAATAATATACTTGTGTACATTTTTATTCGTTTTCTATAAACTCTTTTACTATATGAATTGAAATGAAATTTATTTAACATACATTTTATGTGTTTATATATTTTAACTATTTATAAATATACATTATAAAATTGCATTTGAATTATTTGAAAATAGGTAAAGGCTTTTAAGTATAATAATATATTGCATACTAGAGACCCGAACCGGCTTTGCTTGAGAAGGATCTATTAATCTGGCGTTATCTATACATATAAATAAAATTGAAGTGTCTGTAAGATTACTTGTATTCTATTGAGACATAAATAACCATTTATAAAAAATTTGACTGTCTGTCCGGGCTGATTTTCGGAAGGGCTGAATGAATTGCTATGAAACTTTACGAACAGACAGAAAATAATCCTAGGAAGAATCTAAATTATATTTTATTCAAAACTTTTAAAATTGAAAGAAAATAATGAAATAAATGCTCTTTGACTCTAAATAGCGCCACCTTAATATGTCCTATTTAGGCATAGCCGGGTTAGGTCGCTAGTTTAGGAATAAGATAATCAAAAAATATTAAAAAAAAGACCACTCCTTGCATTACTATCTATCTGTTTGTGAATTTTCATTATAATCGGTTCAGCCAATCCGAAGTGTTTTCTTTAATGGAAAAAGGATGAAAAACGAGCATACCTGATAGTAAGTGAATACTGTAGCCCATAGACAACTACATCAATCTTCAATTAAGAACCAAAATGCAGATGCGTTGTCACAGTTGAGGACTAAGATGGAATGCCTCGTTTTCACTGAAAAGCGTTTCCGGTTCTCTACACTCACCATACAAAACACAGCACCATTAAGGTAATATTTTACCCTGGTAGTCTGTAAGAGTGTAGTCCATCCAAGGTTGATTCATCATTCACGCTACAACCATAATTAAACTGCAGCTTGGCACTCTCATGTTTTAAAACACATAACATAAATCAAGCTCCTAAACTATATCGTCATCGTCAAGACATAGCTCGTTGATACTATCTCTCGATCGCTGGAACTTTTTATCAGCCATTTTTCCCGTCACAACCGATATTATTACATACGCCGGCGCGGTGGGAGCTTGCACCCTATTTTCAGCTAAATAATGGGAAGATTGTGCGCCGAGAGATTGGATAGAGCGCGCTCCTGTTGCGTCTATTTTTCAGCTGGCAATTTTGCATATAATTTATGTACCGAATCTCTTATAAAGAATGTGCGTGATTGCTTTTAGTGTTATTAAAACTGTCTGCGTTTTAGCAAGCTTTGTTAGGATATCATAGTTAGTTATAATATTTATTTTACAAACTCTGTTTGTCTGACACAGCAGTTTTATTTTGAAACTAGCTGTTTTTTTATATTGTATTTTATATTATATATTTATTAAAAATCTGTTATTTTGACATTACAAACAGACATTTCAATTATATTTATTTGTATAGATTATAGATAATTACATCCTCTTCCTTCTTTTCTCTAATATTTCCCGCTATTGTGCGAATATAATAAATATACCTGATGGTGAGTATCGACCACTACCCATGAAAAATACCAGGGTAATTTCAGGTGCATTGTCGGGCTTTTAAAAGGGAGTAAGCTCGATTCTTTTTAATTTATGAAATCGGGAAAATTTCTAAATACGAACATCTAGATTTAAAAAGTCCATAATATGCTATTCTTGGGTGATGGCAGCGTAAGAATCAATTATTATTGTGTGTCGTACTCAGAACGGCAGCGAGAAGTAGCGAGAGGTCCGGTATTGTGATAACAAGTCCTTCTGCAAAGCGCAGCAGATAAGGTAAATTCTTCCTATAATGAGTCTTGTAGACTGTTTTGGCTGACGAAGCAAGGAAGGATATGTTTCAGCCGACTAAGTATAATATGCTTTTTAATCATGCCTAAATATTTACTTGTTATAAACAGCTTTAGGTATAGTGACAGTGTCAGAGTATCCATTACTCCATATCGTCCGTGGGTGTCGTAAGAGGCGACAGAGGGAAACAAACCAGGAGATGGACAGCAGCTTCTTCCTAATATAAACTAGAATAAAAACGGCGGTTCCCAATCTGACTGTCAGGCGTGGCAACTATGGCAAATCCCCCCTCCCCCCTTCAGAGGCATTCTATGCCAAGACCTCTGTCTAGCAGTGGACTTAGGCTGTAATGAATAAATGAATGAATTCTTCCAAGTCCGTAAACACATATATTTAAAGAGTATTGATATCATTTATCGAGTCGTAAATTCGTATGCAATATAACACTGAATTTAATTCCCTCACTTGTCTCCTCGTTCTTAAATCGGTTGACATTGATTCTACGGAATTTTTCGTAATTTAATTTGAGCCACCCGCTGCGAGGCCCACCCGCGCGGGGTCCCGGGTTCAAGCCGACACGGTTTGGGCGTACCGTAGGTACTTTTGGATCCTGTCACTTATTAGACACGTAGCGGGTTTCCCTTACATAATTTCAAAAGGCTACGATGTTTATGCCGTACTAAAACGTGTGACGAACGGCGTGTTATACTGGATAATAAAATATCAATTTCAAAATTATTAGATATTATAGCAATATAAACGAAAAGTATTAGTTTGTCTTCTCAATTTACTGCTTAGTTTATACGTTTCTCAAGAGTTTTTATTATTATTATATTTAAGATAGATTGCTTTATATGTATTTTTGTACATATGTAGCCAGACTTTTAATTTAAATCCTAACGCCCATGAATACAACAGAAATTCCTATTTGTCGGTTGTGGAAGCGTTTTACATAAATAAATAAATTCTTTATTTTCCACAAGTATTTTTTTATAGGATAGGGTGACAAACGAGCACACAGTCCACCTGATAGTAAGTGTTTGCTGTGGCCCATAGACATCTATATTTATCCTCGTTTGCGAATCAAAATGTTGTTGTCACCCGTGAGGACTAAGATGGAATGCCTCTTTTCCAGTAAAAAGGGTCTCCGGTTCTCTACACTCCCCATACGAAACACAGCAGCATTAAGCTGCTATTTGACGCTGTTATTCTGTGAGAGCGTGGTCCTTCCCCGGTCGAGCCGACCCATTCGTGCTACAACTATACCAGTAATATAGCTGCAGCATGGCTCTACCACGTAAAAAAGATGGAAAGTGTCTTTACTAAAAAAGTCTTCGATTCTCGTTACTCACCTCACTATACGAAACACAGAAGTGAGAATGCTATTTTAAGCTGGTGTTTTATGATATTTTCTCCGATCGAGTCAACCCCATCGTGACGTTCCAAGCATAAAATTGTTATTATCATAGTTAAATGCTTATTCAATACTATATTAAAATGTTAATAAAACTAAAGTGCTAATAAAATGCTATAAAAGAGTTTATCGAACAAATTGTCAATATATTGAAGATGCGTAAAATTATGGACATAAAGGAGGCGAGAGAGGTGTGTCAGGATCATGCCAAATGGAAGTCCGTAGTCTCTGCCCACCCCTCTGGGTGATGGGCGTGTTATAAAAAGAGAGTAAATAAAAGTAAATTGATAACAAAACTTGTATAAGGTTACAACACAATTCCTGTGTCAATCAATATGTTTTACTTAAACTTTACTTATTTCAAAAATGCTCTTTTTCGTAGTGTGCTTTCTACGTACTATTTTTTGTATCACTTCAACAATTAACAGCTTCAATAAAGTACCGTCTCAATTCCTACAGTCGCGTACGATCTAATCTCTTTTGTAACAAAAAGCCAGCATCGGAACAATTTCGCTGTATCAATTCTAAGCGGTGGCACCGCTCCAACCTTATCCCGTTCCCCACCCTTTGTTGGTAAGTCTAGCTCAACTTACTGCACTTAAAGGATTGTGCGGACTTCCCCTTTCGCTATGTTGTGTTTTTTTTCTTTATTAACTTTCTTAAGTAAACGCTGTTTTGACAAAGGCTAATTTATTCGATGAAATATTTGTATTGCTCTATTAAATACGATTGATTTCCTACTATTTGAGAACTTACTCAATCGAACAGTAGGTATCGGAACAGTTTCCTCGTCAGTTAGTTCTAAGTAACGGTAATGGAATGAGTTGCGGTGCTAAGGGCCGCGGGTTTGGATCTCGCACGAAACAACTACTTGTATGGTTTACAAATAATTGTTCTGGGTCTGGATGTTTGTCCTTGTGAAATTTATTTACGTAAACTGCCTCAACGTTACAGGACAAAATTCTAGTGTGGAGGTAACATTGATAAATTTACTATACGTATGCCGCTAGCAATGATTCTGTACGCGGGTTATCTTTATTTATGATGTTATGGTAATAGTGTTCAGTTTAAAAAGTTCATAGTACCTGAATCACTAAGTTCGATCCCCGCCGGCACCAGTAACAAACGAACACCACCACCTGATGGTAAGAAGATGCCGTGGGCCAAATATATCTACACTTATCCTCGACTAAGAATCAAAAGGCAGAAACGTAGTCATACCTGAGGACTTAGATGGAATGTCTGTAAAAAGGGTATCCGGTTCTCTACATGCACCTTACGAAACACAGCAGCATTAAGCTGCTGTTATACGCTGGTATTCTATAAGAGCGTGGTAATTCACCGGTCGAGCCGACCCATTCGTGCTGCAACCATTTGGCTCTACCGTGTATAAAGTATTTAATTGTTAATTTATCCGCCAACGCTGTCAAACTCCATATTTTACATTTTCAACCGACTTCTAAAAGGAAGAATGGTGTGTATGTTTTTCTTGTATGTATGTCACGCGATATCTTCGCAGATTGTAAACCAATTTTAATGATTCTTTTTTTAAATAAGCTTTACCCCAAGAACGGTAAATTTAGAAGAAAAAATTGCGCCCCCAAGGATGAAAAAAAAGGGGAAAAGTTTCATATTGGACTATTGCTTAGGGAATTTCTTATGATAATGAATAGAATCAGGCGTTACTTTGCGAAAGATCATTATATAAAAGTTGGTAAGTCGAGCGGATGTACGCGAAGTAATTTTTACCAACTTTAATTTCTTATGATATATTCGCTGATTGAGAACCAATTTTAATTATTCTTTTTTATTAAATAGGTTATACTTCAAGGGTGGCCATATAAATTTGCAAATAAATAATTTATGTTTTAGCAATTTGAAGTCGCTTTTTACGTCGTTTTTACTTTGTTAAAAGTTGTAATTATAGTTAATATATACGCGGGACATCATACATCAAACAGATTCTAGTTACTACGTATAAACCACTCTTTGTAATAAGGACGTAAGTGTTTTCCAAGAATATAATACATATAATCCAGCAAGTTGTACTAGATAATAGTTCAGACGCCAGTTATTAGACACGTGTGGGGCCGCGGCGCTACGTGCTTTATTGCGCGCCAGACAAATTGTCTCTGCAATTGCTGGGGAAACTTCTTCGTACTGTCGCCGTTGGCGTGCGCTGCGATAAGTCGCCTAATATTGCGCCATTTATTATTTTGTCGAGGGTACTCTAGGGTATAAGAGATACATCTTAATGCGGTCGAATTAACGCAAATGAAATTTTCTATAGCTTTCTTTTAGGGGAGTTATTTGTCGGAATTACCGGTCGTGGATAATTAAGAAGTAGACAATAAGTTAGTAAGATATTTTTAATTTTTTAGGGTTATTTTGTTTGTTAAATTTATGAATCTTTTTTTTTTCCAATTTCAATATTTTAAAAAGAATTAAAGTTTATATTTAGTGTTATAATATTGTTTGTCCATATATGTACTTCTCAGTTCATAGTTCACAGTTTATCATTTTTATTTGAGTTTAACAAAGTATTATTTACCATGTAGTGGCAGTGTAAGAATATCCACTACCCCATATCATCCCGTGGGTGCCTTAAGAGGCGACAGAGGAAATAAATCAGGAGTTTTCTTAATAACGACTAAAAATAAAAACTGCGGTTGCCAACCCGCTTGCCAAGCATGCCAACCCTTTGGGATAGTCTATGGGGGAGGCCTGTGTTCAGCAGTGGACATTAATAGTCTGTAATAGGGCAGGCCAGTTAAAGTATTGTTATTATTACAAGCCGTGTTTAAATCGCCGTCCATACAGCGAGTTGCTTCAGACTAGCGCGCGAAAACCCTCCCTCAGATATAAAAGTTAGTGCCAAGTTGCGATATGACGCCAGGTGCATTTTATGGTCACGAAGCGCCCGTCATTTTTTCGTGTCTACGTCCCCCGTTTTTCGTTAATATTGTAGTAGTTGCATGTAGTTGTAGAGCATAAGTGATCTGAAGTTTAAACTTATGTGTAATTTCTTGTTTAAATTTGCACGTGTTTTCTCCACGTTAAATCTTTCTACCGACTTTAAAAAGGAAACGGTACTCAATTCGACTATATGTTTATTTTTTATGTGTGTTACCTCATAACTTTTTATTGAGTGAACCGATTTCGACGATTCTTTTTTTATTTGATAGCTGGTGCTTCACATGTGGTCCCATATAAATTTGATCAAGGTCTGGCAAATTGTTTTTGAGTTATTCTTAATAATTTATATTGAAGTCGGTTGTACAAAATTTTTAATTTTATTAATGATGGCAAAAAATTACCTAGCTTACATTTTTTTTTTGCTACCTTGAATATAATGGATTTCCGCAAAGTAACGCCTGATTCTATTAATTATTTTTAATTTTTAATTATTGAAGAACGGGTTTTAGTATATTTTTTTAAACTGAAGTGACAAATGGCGGCGGCCGCGTCTTCTGTGGCGGCCGCCGGCGCGCACCAGGTGCGGCGCTCACGCGCTCACTACTCCCGCTATACGGCTTATTGGAGATATGCTCGCACATGATTATGAGACTGACTTATTTGCTGATAGGAAACTATGCAATAAAACCCTTCTATTTTTGACATCCTATTTTGACATATTGTAATATATTAATTTAATCTTAGGTTAGTTAATTTGACAATGACATTTTGCTTACTCTATTTGACATGTCTATTTGGCATGTATTTTTTATTTTATTTGGACATGTATCTTATACAATTACTTATTAGTTTAAAAGTGTAATTTGTAAATTAACATGCTGGCGTTTTGGGCATACTGTAAGCCAGCATGTACACTGTTTTTTTTCAAGTAATCCGACACGACCGACGAGAAATCAGGCGCAGGACCAACGGCATTACCTACTTTACGAGACACGGGGTTGCCATCGTCAATTTCCTGACTCCGGGTTTCTGCTGAAAATTTTTTTCCAGAAAATCTCATAGCTGATTTTTTATGGCCCGACTCGGGAATCGAACCTGGGACTATTAGAACATTAGACCAACGAGGTAGTCAAGCACGTCATGTGCCACCAAGCCTTAATAATATCTACTTGAATGTATTATAGAAGGTATATTAAACTCGCATGACGCAAAATCTATATTACCTACTAATACATATTTACCTAATAAACTTCCAGAGCTTCAGAATTTATGTTGGCAATACAAAACCTTCAACTTTCTTCATAACGTACCTAATGGATTTATTGCCTTATTCATTTGTCATGCCGAACAATCTCGAAGTTCACCCAACTTCATACAAACTCCATGCAAACTTTACTGCTCCCTATTAAAGTTTCCTTACACAGAAAGTTGTCACGTATCGCGGTCAATCTCGTTGATGGCATTTTGATGACTGAACTGTGATTATGTAACTTTGGTGGTATTCATTTGCCAGTAAAATCACCATTTTATTATTTACGTGGTATAGCCAAGCCTCAATTGTAAAAAGGATGTAAACGATTGGGTCGGCTTGACAGGGTAAGGACCACGCGATCACAGAATACCAACGTATGCTGCTGTCTTTTGTACGGTGTGTGTAGAGAAGCGGGGATCCTTTTTATTGCTAACTAGCTGTTCCCCGCGATTTCGCCCGCGTTACTATTAGATTTCATGGTTTTTTTCTGCGCGGAACCCTAATTTTTTTACCTAAATAAAAGTAGCCCAAGTTACTCTTTATAACATCAGCTATCTGCCAGTGAAAATCCCGTCATAATCTGTCCAGCCGTTTCGTAGATTAGTTGGAACAAACAGACAGACAGGCAGACAGACAAAAATGTTAAAAATTGTGTTTTTGTTATAAGTACCGTAAATACTTTCATATGCATTCAGTAAAAAGTTGTTATTTTGACATTACAAACAGACACTTCAATTTTATTTATTTGTATAAATGGGGCATTCGACCTTACATCGTATCTGCATTTATAGATTTAGGTGTATATGGACTATAGACTATATATAGACTACAATAACTGCAACTACGTTATATTTATCCATTATGATACTACATACTTCGTAACTTGAAATTAGATATTAATATAAACAAATATATTTAAGTACCTGAATTATGAAAAATTAAATTAAAATTAAATTGAATACTCACTTTTATCACCGTTTTATGTTACTCAGGAAGTTTCTAGTTTATGTTACTTTCATATAGACAGTACATAGTTGTTTTGAATACAAAATATTGAAATTTCGACGACAACAAGTCACAGATCTCGGTCGTAAACATGTCCGTGTCGTATGTCCACGTCACAGTTAGGAAGAATTGTGACACGCGACATCGTAAACAGAGCGTTAATTAGCATTTTAAAGGCATAAAGACGTAGGGCAATTGAATAACATAAGTAGAGTATAACTTAGAAATTTTCTTTATTTAAAAAAAAATTAACACCAAATCCGAAGTTTTGGCGGGAAATTGACCATTGTTTGTTGCTGATTGTTGCTTATATTTTATAGTTTTATGAATGGTTTGAAGTGGATGGTGATAAGTAAAAGTGATGCGATTTTGTGTATTAAGTATCTGCGCTTGTGGAAACGACGAAACATGTGCTTCGATGTTGATATAAACCTCCAGTTATTTTGAAATTATTTTTGTTTAGGCGCCTTAATAACTTCAGCTACTGTCATCATCGACCGTCCGCTGGGTTGAGCTCTCGTCAAAATGTTACAAAAACTTGGCATTGTGATAAATCAACATATTGTGAAGAAGTTAACATATAAATATTTATTTATTTAGAAAACCAACAGCTTCTAACAAAAAAGAACACAGTAAATTCGATTATATTAACATAAGCCTTAAGTATAGATAATAAGGTTTCCCTATGTTATCTATACTATTACTACAAATAAATAAAATTGAAATGTCTGTTTGTAATCTCAAAATAACAGCTTTTTACTAAATACATATGAAAGTATTGACGATAATTATAACCAAAACACTATTTTTAAAATTTTTGTCAGTCTCTTTGTCGGTCTGTTTGTTCCGGGTAATCTTAGAAATGGCTGGACCGATTTAGACGGGACTTTCACTGGCTGATGCTATAAGGAGTGACTTAGGCTACTTTTATTTTAGAAAAATGATAAGGGTTCTGCGCAAAAAAAATTTAAACCTATGAAGTCCAGTAAACGCGGGCGAAGTCGCGGGGAACAGCTAGTCTAGTCTATACATAATTAAAAAAAGCGTAACGTTTTTCGGTACAAAATTATTACGCAAAATAAATAATATAACACTGTACATACGAGCGTGCGTGTCCGCGCGCGCGCGCGTGTGTGTGTGTGTGTGGGGGTGTGGTGTGGGTGTGTGTGTGTGTGTGTGGGGGGGGGGGTGTGGGGGGTGTGTGTGTGTGTGTGTGTGTGTGTGTGTGTGTGTGTGTGTGTGTGTGTGTGTGTGTGTGTGTGTGTGTGTGTGTGTGCGCGTGCGTTTGCGTGTGCGTGTGCGTGTGCGTGTGCGTGTGCGTGTGCGTGTGCGTGTGCGTGTGCGTGTGCGTGTGCGTGTGCGTGTGCGTGTGCGTGTGTGTGTGTGTGTGTGTGTGTGTTCAATAACTTAATCATAAATTGACGGCTCCGTGGCGCAGTAGCTTAGCAATGAGTTGCTGCGCTGGGGGCCGCGGGATCGAATCCCGCACGGAACAAGTATTTGTATGGCCTACAAATAATTGTTCCGGGTCTGGATGTTTCTCCTTGTGCAATCTGTGTTTGTAAACTGCCTCCACGATACAGGAGAAAATCCTAGTGTGGTGGTGACGTTTTTTAAAACAAAGAAAAAAAAAACAAAGAAAAAAAAATAATTATTAAAACTTTTTGCATACCACAGTTTTAAAAATTACTTTCTTTTTCGGAAAAATATCAATGTTTGCAAAAGTGCAACACGTCCGATTTCTTGGTGAATTGGTGTATTTTGTATGAAAGTGAGAGATGGAGAACATGTTTGTATGTCTTGTACGATATATGGGCGTGGAGAAGTTAATGTGAATTATAAGTCCAAGTAAATATGAATTATCTAGTCGGGCGTGAATGAGGTCAGACAGTGTAATTTTATTATTATTTATTTATTAGTATTATTTGAAATATGTTTACAAACAAACAGATGGTCGTATCCAACACGTTCGTAACATTAGATACATTAAGTTAACATTAAACCAAGTTTTAGTCATAATCTTAATTAAATTAAGTACATAACATTATATTCCAAAATAAATCACATTAAATTAAAAAGATATACAAAATTAATCATTAAAATAATTGTCTCTAATTAAACAAATTAAAATAAAAAAAGAAATAAAACAAAATTTGTCTAATTAATACGATGTCGTATCACCCATCATTAAAATAGTAAATAAAGTCAATGTCAGGGTTAAAAAATTATACAATGTCGGTTAGAAAATTTCTTAATTTACTGATAAGTTTCCTCAATCCATCAGCAAATAAATCAAGATCGTCGTACTGAGCAAGTATGTCACCAATCATTCGGGCGCGTGCTCACCGCGCCTGGTGCGCGCGACAGGACGCGCTAGCAAACGAGCCCGGCGGCGCGGGGCTAGGCTAGAAGGGCAGCCTTGACTCCTGCCATACATTACGGGGAACTAAGATGCTCTCTAGTATCTGCGGACTGTAAATCTTCTGATACAGTATAGAGAGATAGTGTGTCAGCATAAGCAGTTTTCTTCTTTTTTATAGGATAGGGTGACTAACGAGCACACAGTTCACCTGATGGTAAGTCATTGCAGTGGCTCATAGACATCTACATCTATCCTCGTTTGCGAATCAAAATGCAGATGCGTTGTCACCCGTGAGGACTAATATCGAATGCCTCTTTTCCAGTAAAAAGGGTCGCCGGTTCTCTACACTCACCATACGAAACACAGCAGCTGCTATTTTACGCTGATATTCTGGTAGAGCGCGGTCCTTCACCAGTCGAGCCGACCCATTTGTGCTACAACTATACTACTAATATAGCTGCAGCATGGCTCTAACAGGTATTAAATTTGATCAAGCATTTTTCTTCTGTCTTCTAATGAGAGGAATTTATGGTATAAAGATCTGTCTTTCAGTATGCTTAGTGTCGTTCTTTAATTTTATAGTCCATTATATTGGACAATTTTATGATACTGGCAAATATACAATTATACGAATCCATAACCAAAGAAAAAAAACACCTAAACTTTGTTCCTCTTTTTACATGAGTCTATTAATGTCCGTTGCTGGAATATAGGCCTATACTGTTGTAGGCTATATTTTGTTAGTATTACTTATAAACAAGGTTAGTAGATACATTATTTCTTAAAATATATTAAAAAAAGATACAACATGTATATGGAGCATATCCGCAGCAGAACCAGAGGAACCGACATAACCCAACGGATTAGTACTTTTAGTTGGTTACTTCGCCTACGCGGATTCCAGATGTGGAGGATTATACACCTTCTGCCAACCTCTCATCCGGACGGATTAGGATCAGGTTTCCGTCAACGTCCATCTCAGCTCTTCCGACCATTGTATGATCCGGAGTTTGGTGCCAGTCGTGCTTCCTTCGCGGGTGCGTTCTGCATGCTGCCGCCGTGTTTGGCATTACAGGTCGGCAGATTAGGACGGTGCGGTTGCGGTTTTTCTTTGCATCCTACCCATGGGGGCGGGTTAGCTTCACGCCGGATGATCCCAGCGCTGTTGCTGACTCTGTCACTAATGTGGTGCTACAGAAAATGGAACTATTTATTCCATCATCTGTGGTACCCATCGGAGGCAGATCTCAGCCTTGGCTTCCAAGGGAGTTTATGTAAGCCATCTCTACCATCTCTGCACTGGGAGGACGACTCCTTGGCCCACGCCGCAAAAGAGAAAGCCGACCTTGTAGGCTCCCTTTTTGCGTCCAACTCGACTCTCGATGACGGGGGGAACACACCGCCGGCCATGCCGCGGTATGAGTGCTTTATGCCTGATGAGCGATTCACACAGTGCTCAGTATGTAAAGCAGTCCTCTCCCTGGAAATTCACTATAGTCAAATGGGCCTGACGGAATCCCCCCAATTGTGCTTAAAACGTGTGCTCCAGTGTTGGCACAGGTTCTAATGCGTCTTTTCCGGTAATCCTACTCCCTAAGCGAATTCCCAAATTCATGAAAAGCAGCTTTCCGCTGATCCGTCCAACTACAGGCCTATCGCCAACACCTCTTTGTTCTCGAAAATAATGAAGGCCATTATTAACAGCCAGCTCATGCAGTACCTCGAGTAGCACCAGCTGATTAGTGACTATTAAAGCTGGTGATACAAGGCTGCGTGCTATCACCAACACTGTTTCTTCTGCATATCAATGGTATGTTGCAAACTGATAACATTCCTTGCTATGCGGACGACAGCAATGGTGATGGTTTATACACCTGCCGTGCCAATATACGACGTGCCGTTACGACCAGGCTCTCACAGAATACCAGCGTAAAATAGCAGCTTAATGCTGCTGTGTTTCATATGGTGTGTGTAGAGAACCGGAGACCCTTTTTACTGGAAACAAGACATTCCATCTTGGTTCTCTGGGGTGACAACGCATTTGTATTTTGATTCATAATTGAGGATAAGTGTAGATGTCTATTAGGTGGACTGTGTGCTCGTTTGTCACCCTTATTCGATTAAAAAATGTAGAAAGGCACTAGGGCTAAGGTATCTTCTTGTCTTTAAAAACTAATTATTAGGATTAACAAGATATATAATTACGTAACAAGTCTGTTAACCTTTGAACATTTAAAGCAAACTAGTTTCTAAACTTAAGTGATAGCAATCATTTTCCCTGTTAAGATGGCGCAACCAAGGCACCCTGATGATGTCGTAAACATTTACAGCCCTCAATAATAGCACCTTACATTAACGATGCGACTGGGCTTAGATTGAGTCCTTGTTTGTTCGGGATAATTGACAGAGCGGTGGACACGCGTGGAGACCAGTAATGACTTTGTACGGCGCACGTAATGGCGGCTAACAGTGTTTGTGCGAGGTATGTTTGCTGTTCGGACTTAATTTTTATTAATTTGATCACAATAGAACAAGGTAGATAAAATAAAGCTACTTAGAACTGTTACAACTAAATTTCTGATGCAATTACAGTAAATAATAAATATTTTTATAATCTTCTATAATATAAAAATGAAGAGTAGCTTTAACCGACGAGCGTGTATGCGTAGGTATATGGATGTGGAGGAAGCGAGAGAGGTGTGTCAGGATCGTGCCAAATGGAAGTCTATAATCTCTGCCTACCCCTCTGGGTGACAGGCGTGAGTGTTTATGTTATGAATCGCTGAATGTGTTGCTAAGCGCAAATCTCGAGAGCAGCTGAACCGATTTTTTTAATTATTTTTTTATAATATTCCTTGAAGTACGAAGATGGTTCTTACGAAGAGAAAAATTTAAAAAAAATTGCCTGAAAAAGTCTAAAAACAACACTTTTCGATATTCCCATACAAAGGATTCGTAATAATACTTAAAAGTCCATTTGAACTTTAATACCATACCATAAAGATTAAGTGTTAGTGGATGGATTCCGGGAAGGCAAAACAAATTGAGTGACGTTAGTATCGTATAAATATTAATGCCAATATTTATAAGATGGTCACATTACTCAAAAACAAAATTAGGGTTCCGCACAAAAAAATATATATCCATGAAAACGTAGTAAATTCCACGAGGGCGAAGTCGCGGGACACAACTAGTTTTAAATAATAATGTAGATCTGTAATGTGTGTAATGAGCCATGTTAGCTCAGGAGTTAAGCGCTCGCTGTAAATTTCGCTCGAACTCGGGTTGCTCTCGAACCCTGTTTCGATCCCCGCCGGCGTCAATAAAATTGTTAATAGAAATTTTAAGTGCTGATTTACCACGCGCTCGGAGGTGAAGGAAAACATAGTGAGGAAACAGCATGTCTGAGAAATGAAAAGAAAAGCAAATATATATTTCGAAGATATTTCCTTGCCACAAAACCCTATCAGAAATGGGAGGAGGCCTGTGTCCAGGGTGGGTCGTATATAGACCGTAACTTTAACTTTTAACTTTAATGTAACCTGTGCTTTGCTGAGGAGGCAAGGCAGACACAGGAAACGCTCTGTTCCAGCGAAAATGCAAGTTACGCAGTGTGCAGAAAAATTTGTTTCATAATCTCCACAGTGACCAAGATTTGGCTCGCCTTTTAGCTGTTTCGATTGATTGTTTTCTAGTCACTGGTTACACGCTTTACGATTAAGTAATTTTACATTACTTGATGGGGAAAGCTTGCGTATCGCTCTAGGAATCCGACTAGGTGCGGCTATTTGTCAACCTTATCAGTGGCCCTGTGGTATCAGCGTCAACGAGTTTGGGCTGCTCTGAGTTTCATGTAAGAAAAGTGCTGGTAGGTTTTCTCGTCACGGTTCTTTGAACGATGTGATACACAGATCTCTTGTCTCTATAAATGTTTCCTCGGTTTTAGAGCGTTGTGTATATTTAGAGACGATGGCGGGAGATACGACGGTATGGCTTTGGTCTCTTGGGAGAGAGATAAGCCCTAGTGTGGGATGCTACTTGCGTAGACACTTTGGCAGCCTCTTATCTCAGGGATATCTCGTTTAGAACCATAGCGGCATCAGAGCTAAACTAAGTAATTGACGCAAATATGAGTCTCAGAGAGATGATTACATATTTGTGCAATTCGCTGTAGAGACTATCGGCCCATGGGGTCCAGGTGCGGTGAAGTTCCTAAAGGAACTGTATCCGCGATTGGTAGTTGCTGCTGGTGAAAAAGTTTGATTTTTAACCTTAACATTTGAACGATCATATATTAAGAATAAATTGTAAAAAAATATTAAAGTCTATGATATATATATATATATATATTATATATATATATTATATATATATATATATATATATATATATATATATATATATAATATATATATATATATATATATATATATTATATATATTATATATATTATGTATATATATATATATATATATATATATATATATATATATATATATATATATATATATATATATATATATATATATATATATATATATATATATATAGATATAAGCCGTTCAGACAGGAAATTTAGGCAGCGTTTATGGCACGATACCTCAAGTTTTTTTTATTATTGTTTAATAAATGATTAAAAATTACAGTAGATACAATTCGGTTGCGTGCCTGTTGAGATATTTTTTTTTGAACTCGTAGTAACGAACGTATTTATGTATTTATATATTTGAATTGGACCGGAAGCACTGACTATGTAGGGTTATAAACTAATTATCTACACATGGAATGAAGTATAATAGATTGTGCATTATTTATTACGCAGATAATGTTTCTTAAAGTTTACATTGGCAGTCTGCAGCATAGATATCTATAGCTTTGTAGCTCAAACGGGAATAAACGAATTAAATGCATTTGAGTGCCTACAGTGAGGTGATACTATTAGGTGATAGTGTTACATTTTTTTTATAGGATAGGGTGACAAACGAGTACACAGTCCACTGATGGTAAGTGGTTACTGTGACCCATAGACATCTACATTTATCACCAATAAAGAATCAAAATGCAGATGCGTCTTCAGCCGTGAGGACTAAGATGGAATGCCTCTTTTCCAGTAAAATGGGTCTCCGGTTCTCTACACTCACCATACGAAACACAGCAGTGTCAAGTTGCCATTTTGCGCTGGTATTCTGTGAGAGCATGATCTTTCCCCGGTCGAGCCGACCCATTCGTGCTACAACTATGCTACTAATATAGCTGCAGCATGGCTCTACCACGTACAAATGATCTGTAAAAACGCATAGGAGACCTTATCAACATAGCAATGAACAACTGTTGGTGTTCGATTCTGTTTTAAGGCTAAAGAAATAAAATAGGTAGCAGACTATAGACATTCCACTATATGCACACTCACAGGGGGTATTTTGCCACAGTTGCTACATTTGGCAGCCGGGTGGGCAACCTCAGTTTTTAATTATTTTAAGTTGTTATTAGGAAGATGCTACTGTCAATGTGCCGTGTAGTGGCGGTCAAGAATATCCACTACCCCATGTCCTCCCGTGGGTGTCGTAAAAGGCGACAAAGGGAAACAGGCAGGAGATGGGCAGCAGCATCTTCCTGATAATAGCCAAAATTACAATAAAAAAACTGCAGTTGCCAACGCGCTCGCCAAGCGTGGCAACTATGGCAAATACCCCCCAATGATTAGAGCAACAAACAGACGGCCCCCAGTCCCCGGCGGCCCCGCTATTCCTGGCTACGGTGGCGACCATGGTAACGGCGGGGGAGGGGGTGCTAAGAATCTCCGGTGGAGGTTCGGTTGCCACCTAAGACGACTCGACCTGGCAACGTACAACGCACGCACCCTGAGGACTGACGAGAAGATCGTGGAGCTGGAAAAAGAGATAGACAAGTTGCGCTGGCATATTATAGGATTATCCGAAGTCCGAAGAGAGGGGGAGGACACGGTAATCCTTGAATCCGCCAACTTGCTCTATCATCGGGAGGGTGACCATCTGTCCCAAGGAGGTGTCAGATTTATCGTCCACAAGTCTCTCGCTAACAACGTTGGAAAGATCGGGAGTGTGTCGACGAGGGTTGCGTACCTTATACTCAGAATCACCAAACGGTATTCGCTGAAGGTCATACAAGTTTACGCACCAACCTTGGCACATCCCAATGAGGCGGTGGATAAAATGTATGAGGATATCTCTAGAGCCATGCATTCCTCCAAAACCCAATATACGGTGTTAATGGGAGACTTCAATGCAAAACTAGGCACAAGAGAGAACGGTGAGCTGAAAGTAGGAAAATTTGGAAAAGGGCAACGGAACCCAAGGGGCCAGCAGCTGGCCGACTTCATGGAGAAAGAGGGACTCTTTATGATGAACTTCTTTCTTCCAGAAGCGGCCCCACAGGAAGTGGACCTGGTCAAGCCCTGACGGTTCGACAAAAATCAGATTGACTTCATTATGACGATCAGACGACAACTGTTCAGTGATGTCTCCGTGATCGCGAGGGTGAAAACTGGTAGCGATCACCGAATGGTTAGAGGCACACTGAACCTAAACGTTAAGTTGGAGAGGTCTTGTCTAATGAAGTCAACGCGCCGTTCCCCTCGTGCTCTGTTCCAAAGTCCCGAAACCTTTCAACTCGAGTTACAAAACCGTTTTCAGTGCCTAGAAAACTGCAATGAAGTGGACGATATGAATGACAAGCTCGTGGAAACTGTCCATGTGGTTGGAGCTAAGTTCTACAAGACCCGCCGCAGAAGAACACAAAAACTCTCCGATCACACTCTTAATCTCATGGCTGTTAGAAGGGAGATGAAGCTACATTCTGCAACAGATTTGACAGCATACAGGCAACTGAACAGACAGATCTCCAAATGCATGCGGCGGAACTTACGCAACTTCATTACAGCTTGTATTGAAGAAGCGGTCGAGCGGAACCAAGGCTCCAAAGTCTTTGCCCGAAATCTGTGTGCCAGAAAGAGCCAACTGTCAAAGCTGAAGACCGAATAAGGCAGCATCGTTTCCGGGACACCTGAGATTTTGAGTGAGATTGAGAGGTTCTATCGGCAGCTGTACACGTCATCGTTGGAGCCACACGCAAGTGTGAGTAACGATCCAAGAGCGGGTCTTATCCGACACTATTCCGAAGATATCCCGGACTTCAGTCTGAGCGAGATTAGAATGGCTCTCCAGCACCTTAAAAACGACAAGGCCCCAGGCGAGGATGGAATTACAGCGGAGCTTCTGAAAGCGGGTGGAAGACCGGTACTTGAAGTCCTTCAAAACTCTTTAATTCCGTCCTCCATGGTGGCATTACACCGGAGGCGTGGAGCAGAAGTGCGGTGGTCTTGTTCTTCAAGAAAGGTGACAACGCTCTATTGAAGAACTACAGACCGATTTCCCTTCTGAGCAGCATCTGCGTGCTGTTTTCGACAGTCATTACGAATCGCCTCACGCGCAGACTTGACGACTTCTAGCCTCCCGAACAAGTCGGTTTCCGAAAGGGCTTTAGCACCATAGACCACATACATACACTTCGGCAAATTGTACAGAAGTCCGAATAGTACAATTTGCCATTATGTCTGGCGTATGTGAACTATAAGCAAGCCTTTGATTCCGTCGAAATTTCGGCGGTGCTGCAGTCCCTTCAGCGGTGCCAAGTTGACTGTCGGTATATCGAAGTGCTGAAGTGTTTGTACAGTAGAGCTACGATGGCTATCCGAGTACAGAACCGGAGTACGAAACCTATCCAATTGCAGAGAGGTGTAAAACAGGGTGATGTTATATCCCCGAAACTCTTCACCGCTGCATTGGAAGACGTTTTCAAGCTTCTGGACTGGAAAGGATACGGTATTAACATCAATGACGAGTTCATCACTCACCTTCGATTTGCTGACGATATACTCCTTATGGCAGAATCGCTGGAGGACCTAAGCACTATGCTCAATGACCTCAATAGTGTCTCCCAACGGATAGGTCTTAAGATGAACATGGACAAATCAAAGATTATGTTTCATGTCCATGCCACACCTATGCCGGTAGTTGTTGGGAGCACTAAGCTCGAAGTTGTTGACGAGTATGTTTACCTGGGACAAATATTCCGACTAGGTAAGTCTAACTTCGACCGAGAGGTCAATCGACGGATTCAACTCGGCTGGGCAGCGTTCGGGAAGCTACGACACATCTTCTCGTCAGACATACCTCAAAACCTTAAAACGAAATTGTACAACCAGTGCGTGTTGCCAGTGATGACTTACGGAACTGAGACGTGGTCCTTCACTGCTGGCCGTATGAGGAAGCTCAAGGTCGCTCAGCGAGCTATGGAGAGGGCTATGCTCGGAGTTTCTCTGCGTGATCAACTTAGGAGTTTTTATGGATCTTTTAGGACAAACTAAAAGATCCATAAAAACCCGCGTTAAAAAACACATAGCGGATGTGAAGAATAGACGCTCCGGGAAGTCTGCAGTCTGTGAACATGTATAGGATCGCCCCCGTCACTACATTAGATTTGATAGACCACAAATCCTCGCTAAAGAACACCGATTCCTTCCAAGGATGATTCGCGAGGCTATTGAAATAAAAAAAACATCCTAATTTCAATAGAGAAGATGGCTGGGTGCTACCATCTGCTTGGGATCCCATAATCAATAAAATTAAATCCCAAGCCAAGCATACAACTGCAAGACTTCATGATACTGTAAGTTCATACTGCGTAAATCGGAATGAAAATTAATAATTTTTAATCTGGAGGTAGCCGTGGTTAACTATGACATTGGGACGTCATACACCTCAGTCCCCCCCGTGACCATGGGTGCTGTAAAGTGCTTGAAACGTCGGGAATGTAAAATAAGTTAATATACGCGATAAAATCCGTAAAATTAGTTTTATTTAAATCAATATGTATCTCTATGATGAATGAATGAATGAATTAATGGTTTAATGTATGGTTATCCTCTTAGATAAGAGAGGAGTCATGTGCTTAGAATTGAGTGGTATATAGTTACTTTACTTATTTTAATAATTTTATTTTAAGTATTAATTTACCAGAGCTGAATTTGAATAACTTATTTGCATATATAATATCATTTGAAATATAAGCACGTTCTACCAAAACCTTGAGAACCCGACCAAGCTTGCGATATTTACAGCATTAAATAGAATAACTAAAATTTAATTTAGATTGTAAATACATATCGGAAGTTATTTATGATCATTTATGATGATGAGATTCACCGTTTAAAGAACAGAAAAGGGAACATCCCTCAAACTACGCCAATGCAACTTATCTATATTATTTTTATATATATGCAACTGTGAACCGTTTATAATAGTTTTGTTTGGAAATTTTATGTTCATTCATCACATTAAAGAAATAAATACAAAAATTATTGCATGAGGATTAGAAATGTCATATGAGAGGTGATTTTACACTATAATACGTTATGCATTTGAAAAAAGAAAACCCCTTAAGGTTGAAAAATATGTGATGAAGTTGTTAATGTAATTATTAAGACAACATTTCAGTTGCTGCCTTGAGCTTTGGACATTTTCTTTAGTCAACTGAGCGTTAAAAATTTACCTTTAGTTAAAAGTAAAAGCAGACTTTTATACGAGGTAGAGCCATTCCGCAGCTATATTAATAGTATAGTTGTAGCACGAATGAGTCGGCTTGACCGGGGAAGGACCACGCTCTCACAGAATACCAGCGTAAAATAGCAGCTTAATGCTGCTGTGTGTTCGTATGGTGAGTGTAGAGAACCGGAGACTCTTTTTACTGGAAAAGAGGCATTCTATCTTAGTCGTCACGGCTGATAACGCATCTGCATTTTAATTTGCAAACGAAGATAATATATGTAGATGTCTATGGGTCACATCAACCACTTACCATCAGGTGGACTGTGTGCTCGTTTGTCACCCTAATTTTATAAAAAAAATTTCAAGTAACAAAAAAAATTATAATTTTGACAAAGTAGTAATACACATACTTATCTTCTGAATTAGGTTTATGAGGTCGTAATGCTCATTACTGTAATACTTAGTGTCTCATCATCGACTTCAGAAGCGGTGAAAAATATTTTATTCTTTTTAGTTACTTAAAGTAAGCATTTACTTTCTACTAAAAGTTAGTTTTTCTTCGGCTCTAGCCGTTTCTCAAAATTTGCATTGTAACGTCAAGAGTTAAAATGCAAGAATAACAGTTTATGGTAATATAATATGTCAAGGTCCATCCGAGTAGCGCCTGGCAGCTTGACGGCTGCTCACAACCGCCCCGGTTACAATTTAAATTTTTAATTACGAGTAGATTATCACTTGGCACGCGACGACGCTGTGGTGGACTGTGAATTTATGTTTCCAATGTACGGTGCTGAGGAAACTGGATGTCTACTTGATAATTTTAGCTTTGACATTGATTTTAATTGCTGTCTACAAATAACCTGCTGTTTTAAAAAAAATGTTTTAAACTGCATAAGACACTTTTTAGGAGTGGAGTAATAATTCTCCATATCTTTCTGTTTTATACGAATATTGAAAATATAATGATTCCTCAGTCCCCCACGTGACTACGCGTGCATGAGTGACCAAGTTAAAATTAAACGCGATAAAATCCGTAAAGTTAGTTTCACTTAATATTATAGCTTAAAATAAAATAATATCTGCTTAATGTTGCTTTGTTTCGTATGGTGACTGTTGAGTACCGGAGATCTTATTACGGAGAACGTGGCATTCCATCTTTGTCCTCAGGGGTTACAATGTATCTGCTTTCTGATTCTTTATCGAGGCTAGATACCATCATTATCATCAGGTGAGCCACATAGTAGTCTTTTCCCCTCTTCTATAAAAAAAAATGGTGTTTATAGGCTACACCATCTACTTATCATCGAGGTCAACCCAGATTCGATTCCCGTGATCACCGACGAATTTATTTAATGGTATTGTAAATTGAATAAATAAAAATTCTTTATTAAATATTAGTTATTTTTCAAAGAGTATCCAAACTTTATTTTAAGTTCAAATATCAAATATTATATAAGTAATGATATACCATTATTAAAGTTTTTAAATTATCCCAAATCGAATGTCATTTATGGGCAACTATACGTACGCGGGTTCTTCTGTGTGCGATTCAATTCAAAATATTTTTGACAACCGAGCGACTGTTACGTATGTGTGCGTGCGTAGTAAAATAGAAGGCGTTAGATATTTATGCATGACAATTAGTTAAAATAAATAATTACCGCGCATTTTGAATTTAAATGATAAAAAGAATATAATGGTAGAGATTTCCTTTGATTAATTTTTCTTCACCATTCGCCTATTTTACTTATTCTGAAATTTCTCTGCAAATTTGGGCGTATATTGCAAAATAACTGATATTTCAAGTTTGTTAAGACGCATTGGGGCCGCGCATGGACACTACATTGCCCTAAAACCCTCTTAGAAATTAGAGGAGGCATGTATCCAGCTGTGGGACGTATATAAGCTTTGAGCACTTTGACACTGCTGCCCGTCGCTGGTATGAGTATTGAACGCCTGATAAGGTGAAATTCAGCTACCTATTAAGGCATTAGATTTTTTTGGCGTTTCATAGTCGCCTCTTACGATACGTTTTGATGCACCACCACACGGCAAATGGTGATGAATAATGTTGAATACTTGTTCGTATTACACAGAAATTATCACACAATTCCCTGTAAGTTAGCTAAGAAATTAGTGTAAGCGTTATTAGGTGACCCAACACTAACCCAGATTAAGTTACACCTTTGACAGCAGCGAGATTGTATCGCACTTAAATAATTCCCTTGTTCCTACTTAACTGCGGCGTGACCGTACAGAGATGTTATCTCACGCAACACCCTTTACTTGTGTCTGTTTTGCCTAAACGCGATAAGATTAAATGCGGCCACAGTTTCCTTTAAACGAGTACGACAATGGTTAACTAAATAAGGTTACTGTTTCTGTTAGAGTCTGGCCATTTTTGGAACTTTAAGACGATTATTGAAGAAGCCGTGTATATTTTTTTAACTTATTGTAAGCCACTGTTAGACTACAGTTTTGATATATTACAGGTGGTTTTTTTTTCTTATTTTTTTTTAAATAAACGTTACTCCAACACTAAGATTTGCTTCTGTATCGTGTAGGTAGTTTACAAATATAAATTGCGCAAGGACGAACATCCAGACCTGTAGCAATTATTTGTAGACCATACAAATACTTGTTCCGTGCTGGATTCCAATTCGCGGCTCTTAGCGCCGCAACTCAATGCTAAGCCACTGCGTCATAGAGCCGTGCGTTATCAATAGAAAGATAGACGCTAAAAATAATTTCAACATTCCTTTGACCTACGTTTTGTTTGAATTCGTAGAAAGAGGTGAGAGGCATTGTTATATAATAAATCACACTCTCCGGAATGAATCCTGTAGAACACCGAGAGGCTATAGCTACTCTGCGCCTGTGTTCGAGTTTGACGAGATTGGTTTTTTAAGCCTCTTGTAAACAATTTTTTTTGTGGTAGAGCCACGCTGCAGCTATAGGCTGCGGCACGAATTAATCGGATCGAACGGGGTACCACCATTTCATAGAACACCAGCGTGAAACAGAAGAATACTACGTTTCGTATGGCGAGTATAGAGAAACGGGAACCCTTTTAACTGGAAATGAGGTATTCCATCTCACTCCACAAGAGTGACTACTATACGCATCTGCATTTTGATTATTAACCGAAGAAATACGTAGATGTCTATGTTCAGCAGCATCCCATTTATATCAAGTGGACTGTGTGCTCGCTTGTCATCCTTATTCTTTAAAACCACAATATTTGCTTATAATAATTTATTAAATATAATTTTATTAAACTGAATTAGAATTTTTTTAAATGAAATAAAATTTATTTGTTTAATTTAATTATATTTTATAAAAATAAATAGGGTTTAGCTGTGAATATATGCAACGTAGGCGGTTCCGTTTAGAATTATTAATGGTAACAGCAGTCTTGGGCTCTTAAAAACTATGGACTTTATATAACTAATATGTTCTGTGTTTGAACCTTGAGCTCACTAGTCAGAAGTCTGTTCCTTAACTTACAAATACCTTGATAATGAAAAGGCGAAGTAAAACTATTTATACGGGTCCTTGATGCTGGACCGCCATTTAATCAACCATGATCACTTACGGAAACATTCCTTGAGATTAACTAGCCCTGTTACTACTGCCTTCAATCTTACTTTATCAAACTATATATTTAACAAGGGTATACTTTAGGAGAGAGGAAATAATTCCAGCCAATGCGTGTCGGATGAAACCGGATTTTACGAGATTTTAGCAAATTTAAATCTGTTTGCAATTGGTACGGCCGTGTAATGGCAGCCTAAGTAGGCATGATATATACATGTAACATTTAATATCCGGCCTCAAAGGTACGGATATCGACATATACCCGGTACAAAAATCCGGTATCAAAATACTTATAGGTATGTTTAGGGCTGGCCTTGGCGGCCTTCTTTTAGAAACTCTTAGCTAACTCTAATCTTTGAAACATTTTGATTTTTTTTCCACGGGAAAAATCCTGAGGCCGGCACTGGGTATGTCCATATATCATACGATGTTTAATACATAGTAAAAAATATAGATGTATAAAAACTATATTTAGGTACTACAAGGCGCTGAATGATATTCAAATATGTGCTAACCAGTTATCTGGATTTTTTAGACAATATTTTTATCTAAACGTATATTTTTCATGCAAAATCAAATTTCATTGTGTATCAGGTATAGGTAAGTCCGGGGGGTCATATTATACGATTTGGTTCGGTGCATAGCCCGTGCGGTACCGATTATACCTATCGGGTATGGACCAGGTCTCTGATGTACATATATTCCCGGTTTGCGTACTATCAAGTTCATACTGGGCTTTGAGACCTGTACCAGTATATACTCCTCATCCCTACCTAAGAGAATCTACTATCCCAAACATCGCGTCATTCTCGTAAAATCCGATAAAGCTGCAGCTGTATTATGGTTGCACGAATGTGTCGGCTCGACCGGGGAAATACCACGCTCTCACAGAATACCAGCGTAAAATAGCAGCTTAATGCTAATGTTTCGTGTGGTGAGTGTTGGGAACCGGATACCTTTTCTACAGGACCGAGGCATTCATCTTAGTCGTCCGGTGTGACAACGCATCTGCATGTTGGTTCTTAATTCAGGATAAATGTAGATCTCTATCGGTCTCTCGGTATATAAAAAAAACCGTGGTTGTCATCCCGCCTGCCAAGTATGTCAAATATGGCAAATATCATCGTGATACCCCCGTCACTCGCTCAGGTGATCTGTGGGCTTATTAGCTCCCTAAGTCTTGTTCAATCTTTTGTTAAACTGAACATTTAAGTCATCATTAATGTGCATTATTTATCCTTTTCTACTATAAACTATAAAGTAATAATTATGATTTGCTTCGGTGTTACTAGAGCCATAACAACATATCGGCTGAAAAAAAATCGTTTAACCTAAAAAAAACTTAATCAAATCGCTTTTCATAGCGAAATTATTTGTCATCGTTTACAGCATTCGGTTTCTATGAAAATAAATCGAATAACTCTCCAAGTTCATAATTGGTTTTGCGAAAGAAAATTATTGGGAAAGCTTATACCTACGCAGTTAGTAAGTTATTCAATCAAACATACCTTAGAACAAATTGGTTTACAAACAATATTTCAGCATTATATTGGCATATTTTTTATTAAAAAAGATAAAAGCCTGTGCTTCCATACACACTCATGGACTATGATCGTGTCCAGATGGCTAGTCTCCGTTGAGACTGGTCGCCATGCTCGAAATTAGATTTGGAGGATATTTGGTCCATCTATCCATTACATCCTATAAAGTCCATTGCTGAACATAGGCCTCCACCCTAGATTACCTCATAGGGGTTTTGATCGTATTGGGGCTGTGTAAGAATATCCACTACGACAAATACACAGCGACAAAGAAAAACAAACCAGGAGATGGGCAGCAGCATCTTCCTGATAACAGCTCAAAATTATAAACATCTGCGGCTGCCAACCTGCCAACTGTCAAGCGCAGCAATTATGGCAAAATCCCCTATTTAGGTACATAGTGGTGAAAATGAAATCGTCGGCATCCTTTTAAACTAAGCATATATAGCTCACTTGTTTTTTCGCGTCATTTAGTGAGTAGAATGACAAGTTATATAGATTGGCATCATTTAGTGAGTAGAATGACAAGTTATATAGATTGGCATTATTTAGTGAGTAGAATGACAAGTTATATAGATTGGCATCATTTAGTGAGTAGAATGACAAGTTATATAGATTGGCATCATTTAGTGAGTAGAATGACAAGTTATATAGATTGGCATTATTTAGTGAGTAGAATGACAAGTTATATACATTGGCATAATTTAGTGAGTAGAATGACAAGTTATATAAATTGGCATCATTTAGTGAGTAGAATGATAAGTTATATAGATTGGCATCATTTAGTGAGTAGAATGACAAGTTATATAGATTAGCATAATTTAGTGAGTAGAATGACAAGTTATATAGATTGGCATAATTTAGTGAGTAGGATGACAGGTTATATAGATTGGCATCATTTAGTGAGTAGAATGACAAGTTATATAGATTGGCATCATTTAGTGAATAAAATGACAAGTTATATAGATTGGCATCATTTAGTGAGTAGAATGACAAGTTATATTGATTGGCATCATTTAGTGAGTAGAATGACAAGTTATATAGATTGGCATCATTTAGTGAGTAGAATGACAAGTTATATAGATTGGCATCATTTAGTGAGTAGAATGACAAGTTATGTAGATTAACATCCATATAACTTGTCATTCTACTCACTAAATGACGCGAAAAAAGAAGTGAGCTACATATGCTTAGTTTAAAAGGATGCCGACGATGATTTAACGACGAATAAATAATTTTGATTTGATTTGATTTGATTTGATTTTTTGACTTTTTGATTTGACAATTTCATCATAATAAAAATAAGTTTGTCCTATATGCGTTCCTATATCTCCTTTATCTTATATATAGATGGTAATAACCCCTGGGAATAAGGTGATCGCTACCAAGCTATTTCTAATTTGTTTTGTGTGGTTAATTGTGATTACATGATTGTAAGCAGTTATTTAAAAAAAAGTCCCGCTGGGTTTCTTGCTGGTTCTTCCCAGGCCAGTGGTTTTTTTCGAACCAGTGGTAATTAAACAAAAGAGTGATTTTCAAGAAGTATTATTTATAATCTATATTGAATAAAAACGTTTCTGCTTCTGTTACTATATATTGGTGAAAAGTGCGCTCCGCGAAAATATTTGGATAAAAAATTATGATAAAAAATGTATGAATTTTGTTTATTCATTTTCTATGCATTTCCATATCATTTATTCGATTGAGGTAAAACTTTGGTAAGTTGCTCACGTAAATTTATCTATCAAAAAGATATTGCAATGCCTCCAGAGCACAGTTGTTAATACACACAACTGCATGTGATCACGTGATAAATGAATTAGGTTATAGAGAATAAAAGCTCAGAGAGTTCTTGCAACGCTTAAAAGAACAGAGACTAAGAGCCAACTTTCGGTTTTTGCTGCATCCCTCTCGTTAGCGTGCGTTTGTCACATGATAAATCATGCAGACTTGAGGCCGGTCGCGTATGCCCACAGGGTGCCGATGAATTGTTTTATGCTTGTCTATGCTGTGCAAAGCCGAGGTATGTGGCTTGTATAGAATAAAATAATTATGAGAAATAATTTAATTAAATAAATACTTAAAAGTGAATATGGTTTCAATGTTATTTGCATGTTCATTTGTGAACATATTCTACATTAGGTTCTCATTTACAACCGTTATTATTTACTGCCATTCTGTTATTTATATTCTTTGACAACTCATTTGCATTTTAGATGTAGATGTACTTGCAGCGGCTTCGCAATGAGCTACTGCGCTAATAAAAGGCCTACAAATAATTGTTCCGGGTCCGTATGTTTGTCCTTGTGAAATTTATGTACGGAAATTGCCCTCACCATACTAGGAGAAAATCCGAGTGTGGGTTTAACGTTTTTTAAAAGAAATAAAAAAGAAAAGGATGGACTCCATAAACATTTGTCACCCTTATTTAATAAAAAATCTTTTTAAATAATTTTACATTAAAATTTTACCGTCTATTCTTAAAACCTTAATCTTAAAACTTAAAGGTTTATCAGCGAGAAGGCTTATTGCTCCAATAACAATAAACCGGTGCGTTGTCCCGGATTAACTGAGGGCCCCTAAGGCAATGACTCTTTCCACGGTTTATTTAGGGGTTACTAGAGGATTTTAGCTGATTCGAGTTGAAGGTAGGTTTCTAGAAATCATATTTAAATTAGAAATTTCCAGCCTTTGAAAATATATATTCTTAGAGATTACTTTTAGTTGGAAGTATTTTATGTATAAGACAAAATCAAAATAGATCGTATGCAAACCAACAGAAACATTGCCTATCACTATCACCTTCAATGTAACCTTCTTCAATGATATTTAAAGAATTTCATCAAGGAATTGAATCACGACACTTACTAAAAGACTTGTAGAATGACTGATTTAACCAGTTGTCTACGCTGTACTTTTAACCTGCTTGGTACTAATAATAACTCTTACATAATTAATAAGTTAAAAAAACTAAGAAAATATGTTAGTTAACACAAATAAAATACATAGAAGATAGATAGAATACCTTTTTTACATTAAATATAGGTAACCAGCTTTAGGACCTATATACATAGTGTTCCGGTGCTGCACCATCAGGCATTCGGTTTCCTAGTATGCTGTGCAGGAGGCCGTAAGTACTGTCTGGCAAACGACACATCAGGCGAGACACTCTTTAACGTAGTACTGTACAGTCTGATTGTAAATTAGGCATCATCTGGAGAAATAGATTCTGAGATGGCTGACCACATTGGGTGGAGAGACATAACAGCTGCCCGTTTTTAAGAGTTTGTTTTGTTTTGACTTTTCGCAAAATAGTTCTTGATTTAATAATCTTAAAATCGGATTCACTAATTTAAATTAGTTGGGACTGATTCCAAATTAAATGTCATATGATTACACTGCTCAATAGAAGCAGTCTTGGTATCCAAAACTTGGCTAAGTTAAAATGTAAATAATAAGATAGCACATTTGCTTCTAGTCTAAAATTATGTTTGGATAGGTAATACCTATCTTTTGTCCAAAACTTGTTAATTACATTATTTATGTCAATCAAATGAAAATTGTCTTTATTATCATTCAAAAATCTGTCTGTTGTCTGGCGTAAACAGAATATTTAAACCACAGCGTTCACTGTGATATCTTTCGGGTACTTTTCTAATCACTTCTTACGCCATCAATGAGATAATTAAGATGATGAATTTTCGTAGTAGAATCCAACTGCAAGATCATTTATCACTGTTATGTAAGAAAGAAACTAGGATTTTTGATCAAACCATACCTTGTGTTTTGTAATGAGGGTGACGAGAAAAACAAACCCTATTTCTTTCAATAAACAGTCCAATTTAGTTTTCAGCGATGACATCGTATATGGCAAGATATATCTTGACTGGCACAGTGACCATCAACTATCCGACGGCTTTTGTGCTTGATTGTCATATTTGCCAGTATATCTTCAGTTTTACTTCATCAGCCCTGCACTGCTGGGCACAGGCCTCTTCCTTTGTAGGGAGGTTTTGCCATAATCCCTAAGTGGTCAGTTTTGCGACCACAGTATCTGCTACTTCCCGCACCTTTGACGTCGCTTACCGTCACCGCTCTAGTCTCTCGTCACCGGTAGTTTAGTCTGTATTTAATGCTGCACGCACGGTTTTTAAGACCAAGAGTCGTCCGGAGTTATCCTAATAGAAATCAACTTATTCAACTATTGCGTTTGATAGAGTACGGACCGCCGACTGTCCGTTGAGCAGGCTCGTGCAACGTACGTTCGTATCAAAAGGCGTTAGACATCTAATAGACGCGCGACGCGTGCTGCGCGGCAGCAGATCTGACCACACTCTTCGAACCGTACAGATGGTATGTACTACGGATGTTCGTGTGGACGTCTCTGCGGACCGTTCATGTAACACTAAATACGGCCTTATGTCTGGAAACAACGAGTTTTCTATAGTCACTTCCTACAACATCCTCGGGACGAAACAAGGTGATGGATTCTCTTACTTCGCCAGAATACGGCAGGTTATGAATATTTTTTTAATAGTAAAAGTGTGACAAACGAGCACAAAGTCCACCTGGTAGTAAGAGGATGATGTGGCCCATCACTATAATGCATTATAATATTGATAAGGTATTGTTGTAAAAAATTAACAAATATCCTTTACTTCTTGCAGGTAAGTTCGAGACAGTCAATGCTGGCGCTGAAATAATCAACATTTGGTAAAGTATAAAAACTACAGCTTAATCTAAAAAAACGGGTTATTAACAAAGAAAGAGACGAAGAAGAAGAAGAATGGTTTTTGTGGAAAAACGTTGTCGCGCCGCAGTATCTGATAGAATACGGCATTCGGAGCTTATGACCAGTCCTAGTGGCAGTCAATGGGTGAGTCATATGTTGAACAGTGAACTTGCCACCAGACTTAAAATTTTGCCTTTACCATTTGATGATGATAAAGTTCTGCTTTAAAGTCTTTCTTCTCACGTAGAGAAGGGAGAGAGAGAGAGAGAGCACTTTCGTAGCTGAGTGTCTTGTTTTTTTGGCCAATTGTGGCCAGAAATAAAATATAGTGACTCGTCAACAGGTTTTGCAAAACTGCTACTCCAAACACGGTTGTGGCAAAAGATTATAATCTGTGAGTAACATACACTTAGGGCCGATTTTCAATCGTCAAGTTATCCATCAAATAAATAATCTGACTAAAAATATAATTAAAAACAGTTGAACATGTTTTTTTCTATTTTTCATTTGTTTATGTTGTATTTTATACTTACGTATATATAATTTTTTTTAGGATATTCAAATATCCTAAAAAATTATAAATAAATATAAGAGACTTTCAAACATTAAATTTATTCAAAACAGCAATAATAAATGTAAAGAAAAATGAAATAGGTATAACCACAAAGCGAAGCTTCTCTTGACTATCTAAAAATTGACGACTCCGACATAGCAAACCCGGAAGAAATATCCCAAATATTTAACAACTATTTTACAAACATCGGAAAAATTAGTATTAATAATGTAAACAATGGCGAAGGCTCTTATATTACCAACAATTTTAACTTAAACATAATGTTCCTTAAACCCATGTCAGTAAAAGAAGTAAAATTAGAGGTAATGACCTTAAATAAAACCAACTCTGTAGGCTACGATGGCATAAATACACAAATATTGAAGTCATGCATTGATAAAATAATTGACATTTTGACTCAACTTGTTAATTTGTCATTCTCATCAGGAAGCTTTCCAGAAATATTAAAGTCATCCATTGTAAAGCCTATACACAAACGTGGCAACAGAAACGTTGTTATTCTTAGAATTATCGCCCAATTACCCTTGTACCTATACTTTCAAAAGTATTTGAAAAGTGTATGTATAAAAGGCTCCTAGAATTTCGCAATAAGTTTAACATTATAAATAAAAATCAATATGGCTTTCAAAAACATAAATCGACTAACTCTAGCTATTCATCACCTAATTAATATATTGTTGACCAAGTTAATGATAATTATTTGACTACGGGACTGTTTTTTGACTTGACTAAGGCATTTGACTTCGTATCACACGATCTATTATTAAATAAATTGGGAAAAAATAGGAATAAGGGGTATTACGTTGCAATGGATTGCTTCGTATTTAACAAATCGTACTTAATGTGTCACGATAACAAAATTAATCAATAAAGAACTAAGAACATATAAATCCAACTGCCTTGAAAATATTAATGGTGTTCCACAAGGCAGTACCTTAGGGCCCATATTGTTTATATTATATGTTAATGACATATCTGATGCGACAATTTTGAATGTATCCCATACGCTGATGATATTTCGGTTATAGTCAGGACTAAAAAAAAAAAGAATTCAATATATAATCACGAATTGGACATAAATAATACAATTGATAATATAATTGAATGGCTACAAGCTCACAATTTAAAAATTAACTTGACAAAATCAAATTTTATTCAGTTTAATAAGTCAAAACATAACCAATACAATTTCATGCTAAACATTACAAAAATCAATCAAATAGAAAAAACAAAATTTTTAGGTGTTGTCATAGACCAGAATCTGAACTGGAAAGCACATATCGATGAAGTTTGTAATAAAGTAAACAAATGTTCTTACGCGCTCAATAAAATAAAAAAAGTGACTGACATAAAAACGTCTGTTATGAATTACTGAGCATATGCCGAGTCTATACTCCGTTATGGACTGGTGATGTGGGGAAATAGTTCGGATGGGAATCGGGCTTTTATTGCGCAGAAAAAGTGCATTAGGGCAATCTGCGGAGTACGACCCGATGAATCGTGTCAGCCTCTATTTAAAGGTCTTGGAATACTGCCACTACCAACGATATATATTTTAGAAGTTTGTGTTTTTGTGCAGAGACACAAACAATTATTTGAAAAAGCTTGTGAGGTACAGACTACTCGCTCACGTAGGGACCCACACAAGCTAGTACTTAAGGATATACCTAAATCACAAAAATATGGCCAAAGTTGCCTTACCATGTGTGTCCGAATATATAACAAACTCCCTGACGAACTTAAAATCCTAAATATTACATTGTTTAAAAAGAAATTGTACAAATGGCTGAATGAAAATAATTTCTATAGTGTTAAACAATTCTTGGAAAAAATTAGATTATGTACTGGATAACATTTATTAAAAAAATTCATTTAATTATTGTAATAAATATAAAATAATAAAATATAGTATTGTACAATATATCTTTGATTAAGCTATGCGACTATTACTAGGAATTGAAATTGACATGTAATTAATTATTATAATATTATTTCTCTTTGTTAACTAAATCAGGTGACTAATGTACCTACTTCATATAGTTAAAGAAAATTTGACATTGTTTAAAAATATTTGCATGCTATGTAAAATAAGCAAAACATGAGCGCTCGATTTTTACCTGTGAACAACATCTATACCATGTTTTACGCAAATAAAGATTATTATTATTATTATCATCAAAGTTCTACACAAGGCAACCCCAAGCAATGTTACAAGACATGGTTCTGAGTTACCTGCATTTTTCCAGAAAAATACGGATTAGGGAACTTCAAGAAAGAGCCTATTCTTTTTAAAAAGCCCGCAACCCACCAGCAAATTCCCCTGGTGTAATAGTTGTTAATGGATGGCGGTTGTAATGGTAACATCAGGTGAGCCGCATGCTTGTTTGCCTCTTCTTATATTAAAAAATCTAGTGAGTGATCCTACCCTTAGCTTCCCGATTCGATACTGTCGACAGGAAAACTTTCATAATAATTTTAATAATTCTGTCCAATTATGAACATATATATTATGCATATTTATTAGTATTGTCAGTTACAAAACACCCACCGTGGTAGGTCCAGTGTCACACTGATACCACTGTCTATAAATCTGTTTACAACAGGGGATATTCAAATCGGCATATGGTTCACACGTGTCGCGTAATTTATAGTAACGATACGATAACCGATAGTTAAACATAATAAAAACGAATGTTGCGTTAATTGCACCGTACGTGTATTCGGAAATATCCCAAGAGGCGCATTCAAATATTATTGGCGCTTATAGGCAATTTATGTATAATTAAAATTTAAATTGCCTGTATGATGATTTGTAGGGATTCGGTTTGGTGCGAGGATTCGTACGCTTGGTGGGCCGATTGAAAGCACAGCAGTACCAGATGTCACTGTAAGCTTGCTTGTCCTTGAGTTTTATAAAATATATTGTGATATAGTTAACGTATTTGCAGTTAAGTAGGTACAGATACTTAATGTGGGAATATCTCATTGGCCTTAACAGTAGCTTGTTGTTACTAATATTTAAAGACCTTCCCAAAACATTTGTATGATTGCTCAACTGGATTGCGGAAGCTTCGGGTGTGCTTTTGTATATATTTATTTGAGCTTTGTTTACACACAAACGGCTACAACAAGACAGAGCTTTGCTATGATGCAATGTCCTCTCGTTTATTCGTGTATATAATTTATAAAACCCAATGTATATTTTTAAATAGAGGATTTCAAAACTAAAAATTAAAAAAAGAAACTATCTTACGATTTTTCCTGTACCGTAAAGGCAGTTGCACAAGGACAAATATCCTGATCCAGAAAAATTATCTGGCGACTTCCAAAAAGGAGACGGTACTCAATTCGACTGTATTTTTTATGTGTGTTACCTCATAACTTTTTACTGGGTGAATGGATTTCGATGATTTTTTTTATATGAAAGTTGATAGTTCTCGTGTGGTCCCATATGAATTTGATCAAGATCAGACCAATAGTTTTTGAGTTATTCTTAATAACTTATATTGAAGTCGGCTGTACAAAATTTTTAATTTTTAATTATTTGTAGGCCATACAAATACCTTACCCGTAACCCGCGGCGTCCAGCGGCGTCATTAAATTGAATATATTCGTTGTATTTTCAATAGAATGTTTTATAAAATGGAAATTTTAATTTCAATAATTTATTTATTCTTACATTGAGTTAATTTTGCCTAAGCGTTGAAAAAGGCGATGAAATTATTACTGACTGTTCTGTCCGTGAGTCTGTGGTGTGATGACACGATTGCAAATTATTGAAGCAGTTATTCAAAAGTTATCTTAATACCAAAAGTTTCCACTCATCCTTGCGATGATCACCATTGAAATTTTTTTTATAAAAAATTTATTGTGTACGAGATATTAATACAAGTCGGTAAACTTTGCGGAAATCCATTGTATTAAAGATGTTAAAAATTAATTAGCTGTGTGGTGCGACCACCGCAGAGTTTACTTCACCTGATTTTTCCTCGCTTAGAGGTGAAACACTATCATATTATCGTTGGGAGTAGTGGTGCTGGGATTAGTGGTGGTGGGGAAATTTTTTCGGAAGTTTCTTACAGTTTGAGTAGAAGACTCACCACTTTAGAAATAATTTTTTAATATTTCCCAACTGTGTTCAAGCGAAAAGCGACCCATTACGTAATTTATCAAACATAAAACTAATTTTCTGTCACATCGGAAATGTAACCTATAGTTCCAATTAAAAAACAGATGGCCCAGCCTGTACATAAGTCAGTAGGTCTAAATATATTCTGGCCTAATTTGAATTGAATCTGTCATTCCTTAAAACCACTAATAAAGTCAATAAAGATAGGGCTGTCTACTGGGGTAGCTTTTAGCCGCGGTAAAGCCCCAGTTTATGGTTATGGAGCAATAAAACCAGCTCTGATAATCGACTGAGCGAAGAATATGCGTCAATTAATTACCAAATAATATAAATATCAAATTAATATGTAGTCAATAAAATCTGAGTGTTTAATTTTTTTTTATAATAGCCATAGGAATGTTATGTCGATGGCAATGCTGGATATTTACCGCAATTTAATATTTTACTTCTGGTAGCTACAACAAAACCGCGAAGAGATTATAATTATAATATTTGTAGGCACGTCTATAAAATACTGGTTAGATTTACTAACGATCTGTTTATTATATTTTCTTGTACTTTGTGCTGTAACGCACGAACATTTGCGCCATCCATCGTGAGTTAATGTAAGGATGATCCTATTTTGCCTATATATTATATGGTAATATTATAATTATTATAAAATTATGATAGTATATATTAAACCATGTAGTGGCTGTGTAAGAATAGCCAATACCCCATATCATCCCGTGGGTGTTATAAAGGCAACAGAGGGAAACAAATCTGATGGGCAGCAATGTCTTCCTAATAATAACTTAAAAATTTAAAAATGCAGTTGTGTATCCGCCAGCCAAATGTAGCATATAAGGGTCCCTCATATAATCCCTTATATAATGCAGTACCTGAAAATTTTCCGATAGTAGCCCTCGAAAGCCCTCCGAAATGATCTATCTTAATTTTTGCGATAGCATTTTAAAATTACCTCATATATTAATTCCCGAAATAAACTCGAAATTTTTAATAGACACTGGAGCAGTAGATCCTTTATTAGTCCTACTAAGGCTAACCAATATTATGGTGAATTTAAATAGAATGAATATGCGTAGTAGAAATAAAAGATTTTGAGAACATGTTAAATCCCTTACAAATCACTTTTTGAAATTCAAATGGTACACCATCGCTTTGTAGCGGAGATGTCGTCGAAACCTAAATCACGCTATTAAAGTTCCGAAGTACTGCGGTATGCATAGAATAGCGCCGAACTATCACGCAGAGCTTTGGCCGCTCCCCGGGCTGAACATCTCGCTAAGCGGGAGATCTCCCCTTTTCCTCTACAGCCAAAGGTTTAACAAGTCCTTACTGTAGAGAGACTATTTTTCTTCCAACAGTTATAATTTAATCTTATAGATTATACATGAGTGTAAAAATATCTAAGGAAGCTCATTATCTTTTAAATACACATCTCATTTATATCTTTTCTTCGCTAGAACGCGTTTTTACATTTAATTTTAATTTATGCAAAAACAAATCAGTAATATTACAGAGAATATTGTATAAATATATATACATATTTATACATTTACCCGAAAATAAGCCGAAAGTTTTATAATAAAAATAAAATATCATTTTCATCCATTTGACTCAGGGACACTTGATATATAGTTGGCTTCTTATTTAAGAAACAAGGGAAATGAAAGTTATCAATGAATATCTGGCTTATAGAGGGACACGTCCCGCGGGAAGGCCTTCCGAAAATTAATTTAATGTCGCAAATTGGGTGGACAAGGTAGTATGAGATTGTTTATAGATTATAGCTATTTAAGAATATATTTCATTACATTATGAAATCATATATTTAATAACGGAAAAATTTGTAACTCGTTTTTGATTTTATTTTACTTTTATTATTTTATTAAACTGTGATTGCCAATTTGCCTTCCAAGCGTGTTTTTTATAGAATAGCATAAGAATGACAAACGAGCACACAATCCACCTACATGTTGTCACCCTTGAGGACTGAGATGGAATATCTCTATATATACAGCAGTATTGCTATGTACGCTGATATTCTGTGAGAGTGTGGTCCTACCCCGGTTAAGCCGAATCAATCATGCTACAACTATAATATAGGTAGTTGCAGCGTGGCTCTACACACAAAATTTGGCGCCCAATATGTGGCGCTGTGCTTGAGTATTAATAAATTTTATATTTACACTATTAAAAAGTTACGGAGTGAATGCATTATTGTTGAGTAAGTAAGTATTAAGTATTTGAGAAGGACGTTTGTTATTGACAGACACATTAATTGACAACGGGGTTATCCCAAGTATTTGGGGGATAAAGCTGCTCGCGTCCATAGGAATTACTTGATCCTGATTCCCTACATATATCCCCTGGGTAGTGCTAAACGACTAGTGAGAGGCCCGCCGGAGGGTTAGTTACGAGTACCACCCACCTGGAATAGAATAGAATAGAATGATTTTTTATTCAATATTGATTATTACATAATACTTATTGAAAGTCATTATTTTATTTACCACTGGTTCGGAAAATACGTCTGTCCTGGGAAGAACCAGCAAGAAACCCAGCGGGACTTTTTTTTCAAACATATTTTACTTAACAATAATTTTGTTTATACAATTTTTAAATGAATTTTCATAGAAAAAGCATGGTAGCGATCATCTTATTCCCAGGGGTTATTTTCATTCATGTATTCCTTGATATTATAATAACCCTTTTTGTACAGTTTTTCTTTAATAAAACTTTTAATATTGCTTATTGATAAACTTTGAACATGTTCTGGAATTTTCTTCCGACTTCCAAAAAGGAGGCGGTACTCAATTGGACTGTATGTTTTTTATGTGTGTTACCTCATAACTTTTTACTGGGTGAACCGATTTCGATGACTCTCTTTTTATGAATATATGAATTTGATCAAGGTCAGACCAATAGTTTTTGAGGTATTCTTAATTACTTATATTGAAGTCGGCAGTACAAAATTTTTAATTTTAAATTATGTTGTAAAAGCGTACATTGTCCCATAAATGAATTACTGATTCTGTGGAGTCTGGCAAAGACATACCGCCAAATGATGCAAATCGTGTTCCGGTATGATGTTCGGTGAAACCCATTTCTTAGGGAGTATTAGGTCTAGACAAAACGTTGCGCATACGAATCGGTTACGAGGCGACCGTTTCTTAGTGTCAGGTACCTGGATATGGAGGTTAGTGGTATCCGAAGCATGGTTGCACCGCTGGACTAAGATGGCATGCATCTTTTCCATTAAAATGGGTCTCCGATTCTCTACACTCACCATACGAAACACAGCAGCGTTAAGCTGCTATTTATTATTGTAGTCAAGCACTGACTTATAAGTAAAATAAGTAAAAAAAAAAATTAGTATGCAACAGTAATGATGCTGATAAAGCATGGTTTCTTCGAAAAAAAAAAACTATACGAAAAAAAATGTCCACCGGACCGAATTTCGGTCAAGGCGGCCAGCCTTAACGGTGACTAGCCATTTGCGCAGGACTAGATTATGGTGCCCAAGTATATGCGCAAGCACACGTGCGCACTTTATTCCCTCACTCTTATAGTCCGATGGGACGGTAAACCGACTCGACTGGAGAGAGATCAGGCGCAGGTACGGGGGTGGAATACCGCTAACTATCTGATCCCGAGCATCTACTGATAATTTTTTGATAGAAAAACACAATATTTTTTTTTGGCCTGGCCCAGGTTTCAAATCCGGGACCTAATAATTAGTAGTCACGTTTACGACCATTAGACCAGAGAGACAGTCAGTTTTAGTAGACTATATAACAAAATAATTATATCTTAGCTAGTTGTGTTCGCGAGTGAGCATAAAGTCTCCGTGATTAATCGAGTGACCATTGCAGTAGACCTAACGAGCGCTCGGGGTGTGACTCGCAAAAACGCCTTGTACGGTTTTTGTTTGCCTACTGCGCTGCGTGAACTTAACTTACATAAATGAACTCACACGCCCTTCATCCAGATAGGCAGAGACTACGGACTTCCATTTGGTACGATCCTGACATACCTCGCTCGCTTCTTGCACATTCATATATCGACATTTAAATATTCGTCAGTTAAATAAGTGGTGAAAGTAAAAAAATTACTTTCAATAAGAATTTCTTGTGATTTATATTAAATCAAAAAAATATTCTATAATAGATCATTCCATTCCATTGCGTTCAGTTCCGTTCCACTTCATTCCATTCCATTGCATTCTTTTTTTCTTTTATAAATTATCTGAGATTTAAAATATAAATTATTACATAGCTATGATTCGCCGTGTGGTGACGGCGTAAAAGGTAAAGTTGTCACATTAATTTAATAAGTTTTTTTTTATAGGATAGGGTGACAAACGAGCACACAGCCCACCTGATGGTATGTGGTTGCTGTGACCCATAGACATCTACATCTATCTTCGATAAAAAATCAAAATGCAGACGCGTTGTCACCCGTGAGGACTAAGACTGGACCCTTTTTACTGGAAAAGAGGCATTCCATCTTAGTCCTCACGGCTGACAAGTGACAACGCATCTGCATTTTAATTCGGTGTACTTACCATCAGGTGGACTGTGTGCTCGTTTGTCACCCTTATTCTATAAAAAAATAAAGTTTTTATTTCCAAAAAGAAACTAAAATTTGATAAAATAAATAGGCTTTAGTTACCTTAAATTTAAATGACACATTCACATTAATAAATCCTATCTAGATGAAATCAGAGCGGGACACTAGTATATAATATTATAAAGAATTTGATTGATTGATTAAACACATCTCAGAACATACATACTAAGAAAATACAGTTAACTTGTGAACCTTCTCGTTTTTGAAGTCCGCTGAAAATAGAAGAGATCAGGACATGTTGGACTCATTTTATTATAAAAGTTGTACCCTCGAAAACGAATATACGTAAAACCTAACTAAGCAGAGTCAAATAACTTTTCTACTACATTGATTTAACAGCCTCTATGTGACGGTCGGGCATCTTAAGAGCGACCGTGATAACGTGCTCTCACTTTCTTGCACATGAACAATTTGCACTTGACGTAAAAACTGTGTTTGTGTATTTTAAGAAACTTAATAGACAAAACAAAATATTATGACACATATTATATGTAATTTACTTCGTGCTCTCGCCTTTTTTCCCTAATATTTTTAGGACAGCAGTTATATTGGACGTAGTGGAAGTAAGTACTAAATAGCTTATTGGTAACCCTGATTTGGTCGAAGCCAATCTTGTCATCCTCGAGCACAGGCGCAGAGCAGTCAGCCTCTCGGCATTCTATAGGATGCATTTCTGAGGATGTGACAATCAAGCATAGACTTTTAATACGTAAAGACGGTGATAGTCACACACAGACGGACTCTTATTAAAAGAAAGAAAGAAAGAAAGAACATGTTAATTCATTGCTACAAGCAACTTGTACAAACCATTACTTTTACAAAAAAAAAGTAAAAAATTAGATTGCGGCAACAAATAGGCCATTGATTCAGCATAATGTTAATGATACAGTCATATAATTACAGCAACACTGATATTCTGTTAGAGTTTCATATGTAGAATGATCCTTATAAACTTATTTACTTGGAATCTATTATAAATCTTTCCCTTACCTAAGCACATTCCGTTGTAATAAAGTCTGAAAAGAGCTAGATGGAGGATAATTCTTGATAGATTTCTAGACGTGTTATTGTCAGAGTAATGTCGACTGCGGTCATCCCATCAACGCTCGAACCTGATTAAATGACGGTCGGGCATCGTTAGGATCCCGCGGAAATTTGTTTCGGACCGCCTTTTCCCGATTCCCGAGTAAATAGTGTACGTAATGCGACGGTCTGGAGGGTCCGGTTTCTTTATCGAGGGCGTGCGGAGCCGGAGCCCCATTCATTGATTCAGACAGTTCTGTGTGCGTAGCACATTTAGAATTCGCCTAGACGTCGGCTTTTTGCCGCACCAAAATAATTGGTACAATGTTAAAATAGGAACATACCGTTCAAACGCTTATGCAAACTATTATCATTTAGTTGATGATTTGTAAGTTATTAGTTCATATATGATTAATTCTGAGATACATTTTTATTCGGAATTTTGATTCGGAATATTGAATGCATGCATGACTACTAATCATGTGGTAGGGCCCAAATAAGTTTGTTTTTAAAGAAGTGACAAACGAGCACACAGTCCACCTTATGGTAAGTAGATGCTGTGGTCTATAGACATTTACGTCTATCCTGAATTACAAATCAAAATACAGATGCGTTGTCACCCCTGAGGAACAATCTGAAATGTCTTGTTTCCAGTAGAAAAGGGTCTCCATAACCCTACACTCACCATACGAAACACAACAGTATTAAGCTGCTATTTTACGCTGGTATTCAGCTCACTCGGCCCGACCGGAAAAGGAAGGGTGGCTCTCAAGCCACCCTTCCTTTTCCGGTCGGGCCGAGCCATTTGTGCTACAAACATGATATAGCTGCAGCATGGATCTACCAGGTATATATTTAATTCCATAAAAGAAAATCACAAATTCTGGACCCGATAGGTAGCACTATGGTCAAATTATTATTACATATTTTTTTTAAACTGTAAATATCCCAAATGAATTGTAACGGAAAGAGCAGAGCAACATTGCCAGGCCAGCTAGTTAGTAAATATAATTTGCAAACTTTTACTATCCTCATCGACCTTTACGCAGTAGAAGCCGAGAATGACGCGACCCCGGCACTTTATCTTCCTGGAGCCCCAACTTTCCTCAAATAAAACCTCGCTGAATACTAATAGCTAATTAGCTAAAATACTTGAAAACATTACACTTATAGACGGAGCGTCGTCGACAGTTGGCAAATACTATCTCGTGCGCTAATGAATAGTAAATATTGACTTTCTGCCGCTGTTCTCTGTTTTCTTCAGTCAAACGTCAATCAGAAATTCTATTAACTTCCGTGTCTGTTGTATTCATATGTAATGATGTTTATGATGATGGTATAGGAATATCCACTAACCCAAATCATCCCGTGGTTGTCATAAAAGACGTCAGAGTGTACAAAATCAGGAGATGGGCAGCAGCGTCTTCCTAATAACGACTAATAATTTTAAAAAAAAAAACTGCGTTTGTCTACCCACTTGCCAAGCGTAACAACTATGTCAAATATTCTCTATGAGGCAACATATGGGGGATGCTTATGTTCAACAGTGGACTTTAATAGGCTGTAACGGTAACGGTTGTTTAGTCAACGTGAAGAAAACGGGGCTGTCCTGACTCTTAAAAGTATTTATCGTGTTTTTATTTTATTTAGCGTAGTGAAGAAGCAAATAGTTTTGCAGCATATTTACTAAGTTATGACAATGTTATCTGCTAGCTTAAAAATATAATACTAATAAGGCAGCGAGTGTTAAATATTATACTAATATTAAACACTCGCTGCCCGCGGTGTAAAGAAATGGGGAAATAGGATGCCGCCTGTTGCGCTCTGTCGCACTTGTGGGCCTTACGGCAGGCCTGACATAAGGCCCGTAACAACAGGCCTACAGTAAGACTCGTAAGTGCGACAGGGAGTGCAAAGTTCAACAGGCAGCATCTTGTTACACCATTTTATTGCACCGCGGGCAGCGTTCCCCGCTGTTCCCCGCGACTACCTCTGCGTGGCGATTTATTCATTGATTTATTACGATTGGATTCCATGGGTTTTAATTTTTTTTAGCAGAACCTAATTCTTTTGCTAAAATAATAGTACCTTAAGTTATTCCTTCCAGCATCAACTATCTGCTGGTGAAAGTCCCGTCAAAAATCCGTCCAGCCATTTCGGGGATTAGCTGGAGCAAGCAAACAGACAGACAGACCGAAATTTTTTTTATAAGTATCGTATACGGTATTTATGGGCATTTAATAAAAAGCTGTTATTGCATGCTTTAAGCGCAAAGCGCGTAGGTATGTTCTACTAGCGCCTAAAATCAAGGTTCTAACGTTTTGTCACATGAAATCGTATCTAACAATCATATTGAATTTCATACGTGGTAGAGCCATGCTGCAGCTATATTACGAGAGTAGTATAGTTGTAGCACGAATGGGTCGGCTCGACTGGGGAAGGACCACGCTCTCACAGAATACCAGCGTGAAATAGCAGCTTAACACTGCTGTGTTTCGTATGGTGAGTGTAGAGAACCTGAGACCCTTTTTATTGGTAAAGAGGCATTACATCTTAGTCCTCATGGGTGACAACGCATCTGCATTTTGATTCGCATACGAGGATAGATGTAGATGTTTATGGGCCACAACAACTACTTACCATCAGGTGGACTGTGTACTCGTTTGTCACCCTATCCTATAAAAAAAATACAAATTATATAAAAAGAACATTTTCCGAAAGATTAATGGTTGTTGAATTTATTATTATTATTTTTAAATCGATCAATTGTTATTTTTACATAAAAAAGCGGTTTTAGTGGCATAAGGTGTAGATTTATCAAGTCCGCATGGAGGCGTAAAACGATAAGTTTTGAACATATAATTTTTTTATCTCAATCTATTTTTTAAACTCTTCCTCTATTATGTGGGAAGCCATGGAATGTAAATGTCAGTTTAATTTTTTTTATTTAGTTCTAATAAATTTTTTTCGGCTGAGAAGTAGCGAAATTTTCGGTGTTTTGAGCAGCCTTGTACAAATTTATTTTACTAAATACACTTTGCCTCACTCCGGACTCCGGGCCACAGAGTACTTTATTACTCCATGCTCAGCCGCCGTCGTGAGTGGTTGTTTGTTTACATCGGTTCGTGCTGAAAAATATCGATCGCTGTAGAAATACAAGATATTACAAAAACCTAATTTGATACTTATTTGACCAAGGTAAAATATTATAATTATTTTTATAATCACAGATTTTTATTACAATATTTTGTTTCGCTAAAAGTACGCAGGATTTATATATAAATATAATTATACGTCTTGGATTTTATGGAGACCTGAAGGTGTACTTCGATATCTGCTACTGAAACTCCTCGACGAGTAGAACTAGGCGTGCCAAGGTTGTGCTCGGTATGTTAGTTATGACGAGATCTTACCCTCGGACTTGACGCAGTGATTTGAAGGTATACTTCGGTGAATGCTACTTGAGCTCCTTGAAGAGTAGTAATAGGTGTGCTGAATTTGAGCTCGTTTTGTTAGTTATGATGAGACCTTACCTCCGGATAGTGGCGAATCATCCTTAAGGTAATCTAGCCACGTGCCTTGGGGCGCAAGGTTACGAAGGCGCGCGCGAAAGTTCTTAAACAAAAAAAAAATGCATCGTATTTGTATACTCCTAAATTGCTCTTACTGTCTCATCACATTTTTCATTTATGTCCCCTGTTAATGGTACTCGTATCCTTTCAATGATTAAACTATGATTTATTTGCAAAATGAGTATATTTAATTTATAATAGGTATAATATGGTCCCTAGAGAGGCGCCAATGAGGCGCAAGGCTAACCTAGGACGTAGTCGTCATTTAATTCGCCTCTGACTGCGGACTTGGCACAGTGACCTGAAAGTGTACTTTGATGAATGCTACTGGAACTCCTCGAAGAGTAGAACTAGATGTACCGAGTTTGGGCTCCTTTTGTTAGTTATGAATAGACCTTACCTACGGACATGACGAAGTGACTTGAAGGTGTACTTCGGTGACTTCTACTGGAACTCTTCGAGGAATAGAACTAAAACTTACATTATTTAAATTTTTTCACTACTTATCATATGAGCGTTATGAGTTGTGCACTTCTTTATTTTCCAAACTTTTTTTAATTGAAGTTTGACATAAATTGATCGCATAATTGGAAGTATGATAATAAGGTTATTAGTGAAAACTTGTGTGTATATAAACTACTTTAAAAATTTAGGTATAATCATGTTAAACGTTTATTTTTTAAGGCATACACAATTGGATTTACCAATAGTATTTTTGATATTACAAACAGACAATTCAGTTTTATTTACTAGTAAGTATAGATATCTTAAATACATACATGTTCTATAAAAACGGTAAATCTCCTGAGGAGTATGAAGCACGCTGCTTTATACTTATATGAGTCAGAAATAAAATCATTTATGAAAATCGGGTTTATATCGAGGGACAAGTCCCTCGGGAGAACCTTCCGAGGCTTAATGTCGCGTATGGGGTGTCTGGTTACTTGGCATGTACATGTGAGTATGTAAGTATGTTTATAATGTGTAGTATGTTAAAAAACAAATTGGTGAATTTTTGAAACATGGTATGAAGAGAAAAAATATTTTCAAAGTGATTTCATAAAATAAAGTTACATACTTATCTGAAATAAGCGTCAAATCATCTTGACAAAGTAGCGCACATAAATAATAACAGCGAACATACATACACACTGGGATTTTCTCCTGTATCGTGGAGGCAGTTTACAAACACAAATTGAACAAGGACAAACATTCAGACCTGGAACAATTATTTGTAGGCCATACAAATACTTGTTCCGTGCGGAATCCGAACCCGTGGCCCCCAGCGCAGCAACTCATTACTTAGCCACTGCACCACGGAACCACGGAGGAGTTTGTGCGCAATGTATTAAGGCAGCAGAGCCCGTCTAGTAGTGTACATAGAAGTCTTTGGCTACAGTAGCCACTCATCGTCAGATAGATTGTTTGATCCTCATTCACCAATCGTCACTAAAATATTAAAAATAGAATAAATTGATGTATTCTTTGCTCTTATCTACGTATATAATTTTTTTCTAAAGCTAGCGTGATATTACGAACCCGATAATATGAGGACGAATCTCCAATGATTTTGCAAAGAATCCTTGGGCCCGGCGCGACCCGAAGTAAAACGCAATATTTTCATTTAACCAACCCTTCATAATGGAAACACGCAAAACTCGAGTGGGATCAACCACTCAATACTGAGTGCTTAATGACAACTTGTATAGCGGACATTGAATTTTTATGCTGATGAGGTTTTATTTATTATTATTTTAAATGTCTATGGATTTTCTTCTGTATCGTGGAGTCCTTTTATATACATACATAAATTCTACATCTGGACCAATTATTTGTACGAAATATAATAATTAATTAATTCTATTAAATTAATGAGGCATCCTATCTTAGTCCTCAGGGGTGATAACCCATCTGCATTTTGATTCTTAACTGAGGATAGATGTAGATGTCTATGGGAAATAGTATCCACTTACTATTAGGTGGACTGTATTTTTTTTTTTTTTTATAGGAGAGGGGCAAACGAGCATGCGGCTCACCTGATGGTAAGTGACTACCGCCGCCCATGAACAACCGCAACACCAGGGGAATTGCAGATGCGTTGCCGGCCTTTTAAAAAGGAGTAGGCTCTTTTCTTGAAGGTCCCTAAGTCGTATCGGTCCGGAAAAATCGCTGGTGGTAAACTATTCCACAAGGAAGTTGTGCGAGGAAGAAAACATCTTCTAAATCGCACAGTGGTGGACCGCCAATCATCCAGATGGTGTGGATGGTATCGGGAGTTCTGCCGCGATGTGCGTTCGTGAAATTTGGCGGCTGGGATTAATCCAAACAATTCCTCAGAGCACTCCCCATGGTAAATGCGAAAGAAAATGCTAAGAGATGCAACATCTCTTCGCAGTGCCAATGAGTCGAGCCGATCGGAAAGGACTCGGTCGTCGACGATTCGAGCCGCTCTGCGCTGGATGCGGTCAAGTGGAAGAAGCTGGCACTGGGGAGCCCCAGCCCAGAGATGGGAACAGTATTCCATGTGAGGCCGAACCTGCGCCTTGTAAAGTTGCAGGCGTTGAGCCGTCATGAAATACTGTCCCGCTCTGCTGAGCACGCCAAGCTTTTTAGAGGCAAATTTGGCCTTTTCTTCCAAGTGACCACGAAACTGCACGCTACTCGATATGTCGACGCCAAGGATTCCGATACTGGCTGAGGCAACAAGGGGAGTACCTTGAAACTGAGGAAATACGACAAAGGGGTTCTTTTTAGCGGTAAACGCGCAAACTTGTGTCTTCTAAGGATTAAACTGGACTAGATTTAGTCGCCCCCAATCCGAGACTTTGTCCAGCAAAGACTCGACTTCAGACACAAGTTTGTTCCGGTACTTGGTGACGTTTTCCCGAGAAATATTGGCACGGCCGGTGTAGAGAGCATCACCAGTGCTGTCATCCGCATAGCAATGAATGCTACCGGCTTGCAACATATCATTGATATGCAGAAGAAACAGCGTTGGTGATAGCACGCAGCCTTGTGGAACACCAGCGTTAATAGTCGGAGCATGCACCGTCTACAACGACCTTGATGCTCCGATCTGCAAGAAAGCTGGTGATCCAATTGCATAATTTCTCGGGAAGCCCATAGGAAGGGAGCTTCGAAAGAAGCGCTTTGTGCCAAACCCGATCGAAGGCCTTCGCAATGTCCAAACTAACGGCCAATGCCTCCCCCTTGGACTCTACTGCCAACGCCCATCTATGAGTTAAGTAGACCAGAAGATCACCAGCTGATCGACCCCGACGAAAACCGTACTGGCGGTCACTAATCAGCTGGTGATCCTCAAGGTACCGCATGAGGTGGCAGTTTACAACGGATTCCATTATTTTGGAGAACAAGGGGGTGATGGCGATAGGCCTGTAGTTGGACGGGTCTGAGCGGTCGCCTTTTTTAGGGATCGGGTGGACAAAAGCTGTCTTCCATGATTTCGGGACTACGCCTAGGGAGTAGGAGTACCGGAAAAGACGCGTTAGAACCGGTGCCAACTCCGGAGCACACGTCCTCAGCACAATTGGGGGGATTCCGTCAGGCCCACTCGACTTGTGGATGTCAAGGGAGAGGAGTGCTCTGCGAACCGAGCGCTGTGAGAACCGCACATCCGGCATGGAGCACTCACACCGCGGGATGGTCGGCGGTGTGTTCCCCCCGTCATCAACAGTCGAGTTGGATGCAAAAAGGGAGCCTAAAAGGTCGGCCTTCTCTTTTGCGTCGTGGGCCAGTGAGTCGTCCTCCCTGTGCAGAGATGGTAGTGATGGCTTACAGAAATTCCCTTGGACAGCCTTGGCGAGAGACGAGAATGCACGGGTTCCCAAAGAAAGGCGAACTAGTTTCTCGCCAATTCTGCCTATGTGCTCTGACTTTGCCTTGGCAATAACTCTTTTGAAGGACCTGGAGGCGAAGTTATACTTCTTTTTAAGTATGCTGGTGTTTACATCCCGAGTCGCCGAAGCCGCAGCCCAGGCTTGATAACACTCCTGCTTACTGCGTAAAGCAGTCTTACAGGAGCGACCAAACCAAGGCTGAGATCTGCCTCCGATGGGTACCACAGATGATGGAATAAATAGGTCCATTCCCTGTAGCACCACATCAGTGACAGAGTCAGCAATAGCGCTGGGATCGTCCGGCGAGAAGCAAACCCGCCCCCATGGGTAGGAAGCAAAGAAAGACCGCATTCCGTCCCAATCCGCCGACCTGTAATGCCAAACACGGCGGCAACCTGCAGAACGCAACCGCGAGGGGAGCGTGAGTGGCACCACACTCCGGATCAGACAATGGTCTGAAGAGCCAAGAGGGGCATCGATGGAAACCTGATATCCGTCCGGATGAGAGGTCAGCAGAAGGTCCAACAGGGAAGGTGTATGATCCTCAACATCTGGAATCCGCGTAGGCGATGTAACCAGTTGTGTCAGACCATATGCCAAGGCAAAGTCATAAACAGATCTCCCCGCATGATCGGTTAAACGTGAACCGAGCCATTCGGCGTGGTGGGCGTTAAAATCGCCAAGGATCACGATCTCTGCGGATGGGACCTGTTGTAGCAAGGAATCTGTAGCCATTTGGACGTGGTCGATGAGTCGGTCTGTTTCAGCATTACCGCTATGGGACCTATAGAGGCACACGTAGACGCGCGGATGGTCGTCGCAGTCTACGCGTAGCCAAAGGATGGACAGGTCCGAACCTTCAAGACTGCCGAGGCGTCGAGAACAGATGTCCTCTCTGACATACTCGCAAACTCCAGCCCGAGGCACAAAGGAGTGCTCCAATTTGTACCCCGGGTAGGAGAGATACGATGTATCAGCCGGAGAGGACACCTGCGTCTCGGTCAGAAAGAGCAAGGCCGGCTTCGCCGTCTCAAGATGGTAGTGGACGGCGTTTAGGTTCGAGTGAAGTCCCCTGATGTGGCAGAAATTCACGGATAGCGTGGCAGGGGTCGCCTTGGTCTTGTTGCTCAGTTTGCCCCGAGCAGTTATTGTGTTGAGCGGAATTTTGCCCCCCCCAGAATACGCGGGGCAGCCTGAGCACCCACGCTCCGGAGTGGAATAGCATGGTCGTGGATGCTCAGCGAGGGATTCTCCAGGGGTACTGGTACCCTCCTGGGGTAGTTCATCGTGTAATTCCGCTACCATGTTGATGGGGGGGGGGGAGGGAATTGGGCCTCCGGCCACCTGCACTCACCAGACGAAACGCAGAAGCAGAGCTTCTACTTCACGCCGGTATTCTGTGAGGTCGTGGTACCAACCCGGCTCGAGCCGGCCCATACATGCGACAGCAAAAACTGCTGCGTGGCTCTACCACCGTTAAATTGCCGTGTAATCATTTTTCACCCTTATTCAATAAAACAATGTTCTATGTGGAATTCGAACCCGCATTCCCGAAGGGCCACAGTGCTTAGCCACTGTGCTACCAAGTCGTATGTTGTGCTGTGACAAAGCATCCGCATTTAGATTCATAATCGATGATAGATGAAGATGTCTATGGGCCACAACATCCACTTACCATAGGTGGGCTGTGTGCCCGTTGGTCACCCTAAAGGTACCATTCCGTAGCTGACCGCAGAGAGCAGCAGCAGGCGACTTGTCTTCGCGACACTACTGGTTTCTATGTAGTTCTATGAAATACCTTCCGTAACTAGCGACACGTCGTTTGCCGGAGCGGGAGGCGACATGTCGCCCAACCGCAGACCAGTAGTGCCGCCAACGCCCGAGCAGTCGGGTTCGGAATCATGACTGCAGAGACGTGTCGTTGCGACGTGTCGATTGCTGTTGCTGTCTGCGGTCAGCTACGGAATTGTACCTTTATTCTATAAAAAAGGGACCATTAGATTCAACCATTACGCTTTGCAGGGGGATTGACGATCGCAGAACCAGATCAGCAACTTTGATGCTGTTCTTCGGTCTCACCGATTGGGACAGTTTACAAAAGACAAATTATTTCATATACACGATAGTATAGTATAGTATATGACTGTCCAGTTGGTATAGTGGTTGTAGTAGTGCGACTGCTGATCACGAGGTCCCGGGTTCGAATCCCGGGTCGGGCAAAATAATCAGTTATTGAGTTTTACCATCTAGAAATTCTCAGTAGCTGCCTGGATTCAGGAAGTTGGCGATGTCTCACCCTCGTGCCTCAGAAAGCACGTAAAGCCGTTGGTCCTGTGCCTGATCTGTCTCTGGTCGTGTCGGCTTACCGGACTATGAGAGTGAGGGAATAGAGAGTGCGCATACGTTTAGTATATTATTATTTATTAGAGGCTGGAGTCCTCCTTATCTTTTTGATTTTCGCGTCTGACGATACCAGAAGGTAGGGTGTACCTGTTGCTATTAAAGGCTGCCACTCGGTAACATTTCTTCCTCACCAGTTGTCGTTTTTCTTTTGTTCTTCTGTGGAATTTGTATCTCCGTTACGGGTTTTATCTAGATGGAGTGACGAACTGATGAAATATGCAGGTAGTCTATAAGTGTAGGGTCAACTCCGTGCTTTGTGAATATCTATGGGGGAGGTCTATGTTTAGCAATGGATTTATGGGCTGTAATGATGATGATGAAGATATTTACAATTATATTTGTTCCGTGTGGGAACTGAACCTGCAGTTTACAGCGCCGTGGTTACAATACTTAAATTGATATTATTCCCATAACTAATTCTATGTGAAACCCGTACAATAAGAGTGACAACGTAGGTAAGGCCCGACTCCCAAGGGTTGACACGCGACGGGCACTTTATTAGATTACCTGTAATGATGTACGTGATTACGCTTGTGTCTTGAGGGTTGTGACACTGAATTATTTTCGTAACGAAGTAGAGATTTGGTAGCTCGACGACACTTTTATACATGATAGATTCGGCATGATGAACTTAATAGCTCGATACGAATAACTTTCGTAATTAATAGAATTAGGTGTTACTTTGTGGAAATCCATGATATAAAAGTTGTTAAAAATTAATGACCTAAGATTCGTGTGATAAAATAAAATGATATCTCGTCCTTCCTCCAACTGCATGCGCTATCTTCGTCCCACTGATCCCAACACCACTATTTTCTACACAACTACATAAAGAAAGACACATCATTCAGCACCATTATGATCGCCGTCCCATCGAACTATGAGTGTGAGGGAATAGAGACTAGTGCTTGTGCACACACTTGGGCACTATAATCCTGTCCTGCACAGATAGCTAGTCTTTGAGAATGGCCATCGTGATCGTAGTACGGTCTAGAGGACTTTTTTTTTCATGCCAAGCGCTCGAGGTTTCAGTTCCGGTACAATTTTACGGCCCATAAAACCTTTTTGTTTGTTATAAAGGACGTTTATAGAGCGTGGAAGGGAAACGACGTAATTTTTTAAATAGAAAAGGATGTCACTCGTTTTAAGTAAAACTTGTTATGCTAATATTTTTGATGTATTGCCGCATGGCTTACCGTTACCGTTACAACCTAACTAAAATCCACTGCTGAAATATTTTTTTAAAACGTGACTCACACACTGGTATTTATTTCTGTACCGTGGAGGCAGTTTACATACAAAAATTGCACAAGGATAGACATACAGACCCGGAACAATACATGTAGGCCATAGAAATACTTGTTCCGTGTGGGATTCGAACACGCGGTCCTTAGCGCAGTAAATCATTACTAAGCCACTGCGCCACGGAGCCGCCGAAATTTGGCCCCATAGATTGGAAGGGGAAGAAATATTTGCCATAGTTGCCACGTTTTGCTGGCGGGTTGGTAACCGCAGTGTTTATTTTCCGTTTATTTTTAAGACGATTAAGTCGCTGCTGCCAATTTCCTGATTTGCTTCCCTTGGTCGCCTCTTACGACACCCACGGACAATATGGGGTAGTAATAAAGGTAGTTCATTTTTTATCATCGTCACTGTATTACTGGCCAGTGAAAACTTAATTTCTACTTTCCGAAAGGTATTCAGGTTAACTTTACTTACAGTATTCAATGATGTACTGTAACAAGGGACTTGTATCCCTACTGGGTTACTCTGTCTCATTAAATCTGTCAAATTACCAGATCCTCGCCCTACATACCAGTTAATGTTTCTAAAATAGGAAAATAAATGTAAAAGTTTTAACTTAAAAAAATTACAATATACACTATTTTTTATAGGACACATTTATTTTAATATTTTGTGGAGTCGGTGTCGGAAATCTATAGGGAAGCGCTATGTTCAGCGGTGGACTGTTGTTAGGCTGTAATGTTAATGGAAGTCGGTGTGTAAATTAGTTTTAATCCTCATGTTTAGCGTTAGCTTAATTTTGATTTTTCGTTTTGTTTTGGCGCACTTTGGTAGTAAAACTGACGTTATTATGGTACGGCATGACGCTCTTTTGTGCCGTCACTTACCCCTCAACGCTATCGCTCTCGGCTGCCTTATGTGTGCGTGCGCGTATTATATACACTTCGCTGCTTCTCTGTGTGAGTTGTGTACTGCGTATGCCTTTGTTATTTATTTTACTTCATATTTTTTATTGGTTTTCATTAATTATAAATTCTACCACCAACTATGATGTTTCACATCTGCCAGGCGTAGCGTAACGGCCAACTTTTGCGAAGCGCTCAGCTATGTTCTGCTAGGGCCTAAATATAGACTCCAACGTTTTGTCGCATGAAATCGTATCTAGCAATCATATTATACATATAAATGATATAAAAAGCACATTGTCAGAAAGATAAGTTATTGTTGAACATATTAATATCTTTTAGAATCAATTATTTGCTAATTTTATATAAAAAAGGGGTTTTAGTGGCTTATAGCTTGGATTTATCAAGTCCGCATGGTGGCGTAAACTCGATAACTTTTGAAAATATAAATTGTTCAGCTCAATCTATTTTCAAAACTCTTCATCTATCATGTGGCAAGCCTTGGAATGTAAATGACAGTTTAATTTTGTTTTGATTAGTTATAATTAACTTTTTTTGGCTAAGAAATGGAATGGGAAAATTTTCGGTTGTTTGTGAGCCTTGTATTAATTTGTTTTTACTAAATAGACACAGGACAGCTACAGAGTACTTTATTTACTCCACGCTCAAATGCCGTCGAGAGTGGTCGTTTGTTACAGCGGCTCGTGCAGAAAAATATAGATCGCCGTAGAAATATAAAATATTCCAAAAACCAAATTTGATACATACTTGACCAAGGTAAGATATTATTATTATTTAATGATTTCTTATATTGACGCGAACACTACACATCTAAATAAAACTAATTTTACGGATTTTGTCGCGTATATTAACTTATTTTATATTCCCGACGTTTCAGGCACTTTTCAGCACGACACTTTCGCAATTCTACCATTAGCTAAAGTAACTGCATTTTTAGACCATCTTAACTCTTTAAATTCTAAAATTCAGTTCACTATAGAGTGACAGGCAAACAATTCTTTAGCTTTTCTAGATGTGTTAGTAATTCGGAATCCTGATAACACCTTGAGCCACACTGTGTATAGAAAAAAGACCCATACAGATAGATATATTTTGCTTCGCTAAAAGCACGCAGAATTTATATACAAATATACGTCTTGGACTTTATAGATCTGAAAGTATGTCGGTATCTGCTACTGGGACTCCTCGACGAGGAGAACTGGATGTGCCGAGTTTGGGCTCCTTTTGTTAGTTATGATTAGACCTTACATCCGGACTTGACGGAGTGACTTGAAGGTTGACTTTGATGACTGCTACTGGATCTCCCCGACGAGGAGAACTAGATGTGCCGAATTTAGGCTCCTTTTGTTAGTTATGATTAGACCTTACCTTGGGACTTGACGGAGTGACTTGAAAGTGTACTTTAAAGACTGTTACTGGAACTCCTCGAGGAAGAGAACTGGATGTGCTGAGTTTGACCCCGTTTTGTTAGTTATGATGAGACCTTACCTCCGGACTTGATAGAATCACTTGAAAGTGTACTTTGATGACTGCTACTGGAACTCCTCGACGAGGAGAACTAGATGTGCCGAGTTTGGGCTCGGTTTGTTAGTTATGATGAGACCTTACCTCTGGACTTGATAAAGTGACTTGAACTTGTACTGAACTTCACCAATTTTAAAAAGCGTGATTTCGTGTTTGAGTCCCAGTTCAAATAAAGTAAGTGATTTGGATATACTTAAACGGAAACGGTTTTTTATGAATATAACAAGCTGCAGCGGTTAACCGCAATCTCAGATTGCGCCGAGAGATTATAATTTTCTTGTCTCGTTGGAACGGACGGTATAATTAAGTGCTAGACATAAATTCATTCATCTAGATTTAGCTCTCGTGTATCTCTTACGAATTGCTCAATATTTAAAAAATAATCTTTAAATAGTGGGAGTGGCTACTATTCGATCTGCTCTATCTTCAACTTTCTATTCTGTGAGAAAGAAAGAGAAAGAGAAGAGTCGGGTAATTGTATTATGTTACCAAAGATATTACTGTGTATTGGCGGTGTCACTACCTTATGTCGTCCCGTGGATGTGTCAAAACTCGTGAACTATAAAATAATAATGATGGCTAATAATCTAACGCTCACCAGATGTCGCTAGTTGGGATTGAGGTGAACTTATTCGACACGCAAATTGTCACATAGTATCGTCATCATTGAAATGTTGCATTACAAAAAACAATTTCTAGTGTATTCAAGTACACGAAACAATGCCTCAGTGCATTTTTTATACATTTTTAACCCTTTTTTAGAATTATAAGTTCGCAGTTTTTCATTTCAAATCTAATGAATACAAAATATAAATAACTAGTGATCCGCCCCGGTTTCGTACGAGTGATTTATGGATCTCATCAACAGCGCCACCTACCGGATCCAATTGTGAATCTAAGCCGTTCTCGAATCAACTTACACAAAATTTCGTCGAAATCGGTTCAGGCGTTTGGGTAGGGTTCATCTTTCTCTTGAATCATTTTGTCTATTGATGTAAACCGCATCAAAATGCGTTGCGTAGTTTAAATGATCTAAGCGTACATACGGCGGGAAGCGACTTTGTTTTATACTATACTAGAGATATTTCAGAAACAAACATTAATTTTTACACTTTTCTAATAGTGTGACTTCCCCGCTTTGAGATTTGTCAAATAATTTACCCCATTCTGAAGTGGCGCTGCCTTGGTGACAGAAAAAGTAGCGAATGCCCCGACTAGCGAATATTTCGTGTCTGGTATAATAGTAATGTGTACATCTAGATCTCACGATTGGCAATAAACCTCCCAACAACTGTACTCGTATGCTACTTCAAATAAAAGAAGGGGTTATCACTTCGACTATTTGCTTTTCTACGTGTATTACGCGATATCTTCCTCAAATATGAAACATTTTAATTACTTTACTTTTAATTAAATATGTTATAATTCAGGTGTCCCCTTAAGGGTAGCAAAATAGGGGATGAAGTTACTAATGTACATAATTATTTAGACGACACTGAGATTGATTGATATGATATGCCTTAGTCGTTAGTAGTAGTTAATTGTAAAATTAACGTTTAATAAAAAGTAAAAGCTGACTTTAAAGACCTAAAAAAATTATTAAATGAATCTAATTTTTAGTAGTATTAATCTTTGGTCCGATCTACGATCTACGCCGATCTATGCGGTACAAAAAAATATATTCAAAAACTGAAGGTAAACTGAAGCCGGGCTACCTATGACATCGGGACGTCAAACACTTCGGTCCCCCTCGTGACCATGGGTGCTGTAAAGCACCCGAAACGTTGGGAATTAAAAAGTTAAATTAAACGCGATAGAATCCGTAAAAATTTGTTTCATTTAATGTGTAGTCTTCGCGTAAATATAGGAAATCATTATAAAAATTATATTCCATTTTTATGTCGATGATAAGCCATTGCGTATAGAAAGTGTTAAGCTTCAGAATGTTAAAGTATATTATTCTTTTTTGTTCTTTGAATTTAGGTTTTACTTTAAATCAAATTTCTTTAATCTTCTAACCTCTAAGAAATAAAAAGTAATATTTTAACTCTTTTAGTGCTATTCACTAAGATCAACAAATCCCAAAACCTAAACTCTTGTAGTAACTAAGCAACATTAGATATTTTACAATTGCACAAAACATTGCGAGTAGTCCCATAAATCTGAATCGTACAGCAGGAAATGCAATGGAATTGTCCTGTAGCCAATTATTCCGCCTGTCATTTCGTATAACTTCGGTCATTAGTTTAATAAAATTCACCACAATCTTGGACTTAATCATTTCGTACTGGAACTAGATCCTTTGAACTAAATAAATCAATCAATGCCTGGCATGTTTTCTGTGTTGTGATTTGATCCTTATTTATAAAGAGAAACGCTTAAGATAATTCGTAGAATGTTGCTGCTTAGACGGATAGAAAGTATTTTAAAGGTAGTTTAATTTATTAATTGCATTAGATAATTGAAATTGAGGTCACAGACAGAACCACAGACTATATGACATCAGTACTACTCATTTGTATTTTTCTACATTATCATGAAAGTCGGAGAAAAATTTCACAACATGTTGGTTTATATACCTCAAAACTGGAAAACAAGTTTATACAACCTGAGCTTGTTGCCAGTGATGACGTATGGATATGAGACGTGGTCTTACACAGCTGGCCGTATTAGTAAGCTCAAGGTCACAAAGAACTATGGAGAATGCTATGCTCGAGGCTTCTCTGCGTGATAGATTTAGAAATGAGTAATCGACATAGCCCAATGGAATAGTAAGATAAAATGGAAGAGGGGTTCTCAAGTGGCAACCTCATACCAGTAAGTGAAGTGTTGGGCGGTGGCCCCCCACCTAATGGAGTGACGACCTGGTAAAATATACAGGTCGTCGATGGTTGCAATGGACTTGTTAATGGCTGTAATGGTGATGATGATAATAATTTATAATACAAAATAGTTGCCGTGTAGTGGCGGTTAAGAATATCCACTACCCCATATATTCCCGTGGGTGTCGTAGAAGACGACAAAGGGAAACAGGCAGGAGATATGCAGCAGCATCTTCCTGATAACAGCAAAATACAATAAAAAAACTCCGGTACCAACCCGCTCGCCAAGCGTGGCAACTATGGCAAATACCCCTCTAATAATGAATGTAACAAACAGACGGCCCCCAGTCCCCGGCGGCCCCGCTATTCCTGGCTACGGTGGCGACCATGGTAACGGCGGGGGAGGGGGTGCTAAGAATCTCCGGTGGAGGTTCGGTTGCCACCTAAGACGACTCGACCTGGCAACATACAACGCACGCACCCTGAGGACTGACGAGAAGATTGTGGAGCTGGAAGAAGAAATAGACAAGTTACGCTGCCATATTATAGGATTATTCGAAGTCCGAAGAGAGGGGAAGAACACGGTAATCCTTGAATCCCGCAACTTGCTCTATCATCGGGAGGGCGACCATCTGTCCCAAGGAGGTGTCGGATTTATCGTCCACAAGTCTCTCGTTAACAAGGTTGTAAAGATAGAGTGTGTCGACGAGGGTTGCGTACCTTATACTCAGAATCACCAAACGGTATTCGCTGAAGGTCATACAGGTTTACGCACCAACCTCGGCACACCCCATTGAGGAATTGGAGGAAATGTATGAGGATATCTCTAGAGCCATGCATTCCTCCAAAACCCAATATACGGTGTTAATGGGAGACTTTAATGCAAAACTATGCACAAGAGAGAACGGTGAGCTGACAGTAGGGAAATTTGGAACAGGGCAACGGAACCCAAGGGGCCAGCAGCTGGCCGACTTCATGGAGAAAGAGGGACTCTTTATGATGAACTCTTTCTTCCAGAAGCGGCCCCACAGGAAGTGGACCTGGTCGAGCCCCGACGGTTCGACAAAAAATGAGATTGACTTCATTATGACGACCAGACGACAACTGTTCAGTGATGTCTCCGTGATCGCGAGGGTGAAAACTGGTAGCGATCACCGAATGGTCAGAGGCACACTGAACCTAAACGTTAAGTTGGAGAGGTCTCGTCTAATGAAGTCAACGCTCCGTCAACCTCGTGCTCTGTTCCAAAGTCCCAAAAACATTCAGCTCGAGCCACAAAACCGTTTTCAGTGCCTAGAAGACTGCAATGAAGTGTGGACGATATGAACGACAAGCTCGTGGAAACTGTCCATGCGGTCGGAGCTAAGTTCTGCAAGAGCCGCCGCAGAAGAACCCAAAAACTCTCCGATCACACTCTTAATCTCATGGCTGTTAGACGGGAGATGAAGCTACACTCTTCAAGAGATTTGACAGCATACAGGCAACTGAACAGACAGATCTCCAAATACATGTGGCGGGACTTACGCAACTTCAATACAACTTATATTGAAGGAGCGATCGACCGGAACCAAGGCTCCTAAGTCTTTGCCAGAGATCTGTCTGCCAGAAAGAGGCATCTGTCAAGGCTGAAGACCGAGTGTGGCAGCATCGTTTCCGGGGCACCTGAGATTTTGAGTGAGATTGAGAGGTTCTATGGGCAGCTGTACATGTCATCGTTGGAGCCACACGCAAGTGTGAGTAACGATCCAAGATTGAGTCTTATCCGACACTATTCCTAAGATATCTCGGACGTCAGTCTGAGTGAGATTAGAATGGCTCTCCAGCACCTTAAAAACGGCAAGGCCCCAGGCGAGGATGGAATTACAGCGGAGCTTCTGAAAGTGGGTGGAAAACCGGTACTTGAAGTCCTTCAGAAGCTTTTTAATTCCGTCCTTCATGGCGGCATTACACCGGAGGCGTGGAGCAGAAGTGCGGTGGTCTTGTTCTTCAAGAAAGGTGACAACGCTCTCTTGAAGAACTACAGACCGATTTCCCTTCAGAGCAGCATCTACGTGCTGTTTTCGAGAGTTCGACCGAGAGGTCAATCGACGGATTCAACTCGGCTGGGCAGCGTTCGGGAAACTACAACACATCTTCTCGTCAGACATACCTCAAAATCTTAAAACGAAATTGTACAACCAGTGCGTGTTGCCAGTGATGACTTACGGATCTGAGACGTGGTCCTTCACTGCTGGCCGTATGAGGAAGCTCAAGGTCGCTCAGCGAGCTATGGAGAGGGCTATGCTCGAGGTTTCTCTGCGTGATAAACTTAGAAATGAGTATATCCGCAGTAGAACCAGAGTAACCGACATAGCCCAACGGATTAGTAAGCTGGAGTGGCAGTGGGCCGGCCATATAGCTCGAAGAACCGACAATCGATGGGGAAGAAAGGTTATCGAGTGGTAGCCTCGTACCGGTAGGCGAAGTGTAGGGCGAACCCCCACGAGATGGAGTGACGACCTGGTAAAGGCTGTAATGATGATGATGAATGATGATACAAAATAGTGAACGGACGCACTACCTGTTGTGAACTACTGCATATTATTATGTCGAATAACAATCTTCAATCTTCAACATATTTTTTTTTTGAATTTTAATGTAATATATTTTATGTCTATCTGGTACAAATGCTCCAGTATAAAGAGTATTATTCTATTATGAATAAATTGTGGACGCCTGAAAAAATCACATACTGTTTCCAGTTCTAAAGTCGATGTTAATAACATAGGTCAATAAAAAAAACATGCTCAGAATTTTTTATATTATTTTGTTCTACTGACAAATATAAATATAATTAAAAAATGTTACATTTAATAATTACTGTTCGAGGAACTTTGCTTTAATGAAGCTGATGAACTGGTGATTGGTTTTATTTATGTTATGCATGTTTTCATTTTCTTTTTATATTATGTAAATGTTTCTTTTTGACATATGTATTTATTAGTTATTGTAACTTTGCTTTGTTTTAATTTAATAGTACATTGTACTACTGTGTTACCTATGAGCGTATAATATCAGTCCCTAGATTAAGCCTACTTACAATAAAAATGTAATAATATGTGTGCTGCTTGTGTCCTTTGAAGAAATAAATAAATTTATCTACCCATTTAATATATACGAGTACATCTAAATAAAATTTAAGATCGATTATCGTCGCCACGACGACAAGCACGCCTCATCACCCCCTGCTCAGACCGGAGGTCAATAGAAGTAGAAACTTTTTTATTCAATATAGATTATAAATAATACTTATTGAAAGTCACTCTTTTGTTTAATTACCACTGGTTTGAAAAAAAAACCTCTGTCCTGGGAAGAACCAGCAAGAAACCCAGCGGGACTTTTTTTAAAATAACAGCTTACAATCATGTATGTTACACAATTAACTACACAAAACAAATTAGAAATAGCTTGGTAGTGATCACCTCATTCCTAGAGGTTATTATCATTCATAAATTCCTTAATATTATAATAAACCTTTTTATACAAACGTTGTTTAATAAAGTTTTTGAACTTTAAGCAGGTCAAATTTTGTATATTTTCTAGGATTTTGTTGTAAAAGCGTATAAATATGAAGAGTGCCGTGAAACAGAGGCGAGCAGTAAGCTTAAAGCCGTTTCGAACACTGTAGCGCATAGAGTAGCTTGAAGGAAATGGAAGCATTATTATTCCAGTGCTGCGATTAACCTTTGTAAAGCTAGATGGATATAGATAGATATAGCTAGATGATAAAGATAGAAAGATGGCTTGCAGGATGTGAAGACTGTAGACAATATCTGCTCCGCAGCGAATGAAGTGGGTACTTGAGGACGATGACGAAGGTTTCAAGCTGTAGTTTCGCAATGTTGTTGGTTGTGTTTTCATATCACATCGGTTGGTCACCATTGTGGCCGTAGAAGGAAAAGGGGAGATCTCCCACCGGGCCAGGTGTTCAGCACGGGGAGCGGCCAACGCTCCGAGTGGTAGGGAGCTATTCTGTATCGGTTTTACTTCGAAACTTTGATAGCGCGGTTTAGGCTTCGATGTATTTTCCATTGTGGCGCGACGACAGCGCTGCCACAGAAAATCTGTCTGTTATATTGAAACAACTGGTATCTATTAAGCTCAGAGGTTATTTGAAATTATTAAGACATAAATAACCAGTTTTAACATATCGTCTGTTGTCTGGCTGTCTGTCCGGACTTATTTTCAAAATGGCTGAACCAATTGCGATGAAAATGTACGAACAGATAAAGAACAATATTAAGAAGGATCAAGGCTATGTTTTATCCGAAAAAGTAGGAATTTTATTCGGATAAAATAAAAAACGAATAAAACGAATGGTCTTTGATTATTTTAAATCTAATAAACACACATTAGTAAATTCTATCCAGGTGAAGTCGGAGCCAGTCGCTAGCTTATTTATATAATTATGGGACATTATATATTATTTATAATTAAATAGACTATTAGAGTCCACTGCTGTGTATAGCAAACAGAGCGACCTGGAGTCTTGAAATACTGGGATACCTTAATTTAGGCTCCAGTGTGCCGCAAAAACATTACGACATATTATGTTTTGTTAAGTTTTGTAAGTAGACCTATCTATATACTTTTTTGGTGCAGAAATAAATATTTATAAGTCTTAGTTTTTGTCAGTAAGACGCTCATTGATCTTAAAATAAATAAATTATGCCACAGATTAGAATTTCCATTTTTTATAAACTCCCTATCAATTTCACAACTGCTTATCACAAGTCCACTGCTGAACATTGGCCTCCCTAAAAGATCGCCACAAAGTATGGTTCTGAGATACAATATTTCCAATTAGATAGGATAATTCGGTATCTTAATGATAGATACAATTTGATAGCAGTTTATCGACAGTCAGGCACGCCGACTTGCTATCACGATGGATGTACACAATACTTTTAATGAGTATTATCTAGTAATCTAAATTGTATAAAAATATTATATTCTATTCTACAAAGGGAAACTAAAACAGGAGATGGGCAGCACAATCCAGAAAACAATAGAAAATCATAAGCTGCGGTTGTCAGTCCGAATGTCAAGAATGGAAACTATGGCAAAATCCTCTCTATAAGGTAAACTATGGGGAGGCCTATATTCAGCAGTGGACTTTCGATATACTGTAATGACTTGATGAAATAATTAACGCCAGTAGTTGCTAGGCTAAATCACTAGCCAAAGAGTTATATGTATACATCGAACGAAACAAAAAAGTTATCTACAAGGGGCGGTTTCTGATGTTATCTAATATAATACATTGGTTTCGTCTTCAGGCAAACTCATGTCTTATCGTAGCTTTGAGCGTTTGCAGTATGCACTCCTATCTAAAGCAAAGATTGCACTCTTTTACGGACTGATAACAGTTTATAAACTTTAATTGTGATGGCTTCATGGCGCTGTGGTTTAGCAATGAGTTACGGCGCTGAGGGCTACTAGTTCGAATCTCGCCCGGAACAAATATTTGTATGGCCTACAAGTAATTGTTTCGGATCTGGATGTTTATTTTTGTGCAATTTATGTATGTAAACTGCCTCAAATATACATGAGAAAAGCCTAGTATATAACTTTAGCCATTAAACTGAATATAGCCATTAGACTAATACTTAAATGCATTATCAAATAAATAAAATAGCTTTAGATAATTTGTAGTCAAATTTCATCAATATGTTAATTTTATAATACGTTTTAGCAAACCTATTAGTCACTCTCCAGTTAAACCCAAAGCTTTGACTATCGTCGTGTAGCTGAAGAGAAAGGCATAATGTAGTTATTGCGATGTTGAGTAAGTTGAGTAAGTCATTTAAGTTGAGTAATTTAACAGTGGTAGAGCTACGCGGCAGCTTTTGCTGTCGCACCGGGGTAGTACCACGACCTCACAGAATACCAGCGTGAAGTAGAGGTTTATCTCTGCGTTTCGTTTGGTGAGTGCAGGTGGCCGGAAGCCCTTTTTACTGGAAATGAGGCATTCCATCTTAGTTCTCACGGGTGACAACGCATCTGCATTTTGATTTGTAATAGAGGATACATGTAGATGTCTATGGGCCGCAGCGACAATTTACCATCAGGTGGACTGTGTGCTAGTTTGTCACCCTTATCCTATAAAAAAAGTCATTTTAAAACTTAAAACATCATTTATTTACGTAACATAAAAATATACATTAACTAATACATTTATAAAAAAAACTAACATTAAAAGCTAAAATTATTATAAAGTGCCATTTGCTGTAGATTGTCGGTCCGTGGGACGTGCGGTGAAGTCCTTAAAGGTGCATGCTAATGATAAGAGGGCTGGATCTTTTATCGCTCAAAGGCTGAGTTAACGACTAACGAGGCATTCCATCTTAGTCCTCAGGGGTGACAAAACTTTTTCAAATTTTGATTCTTAATCGAGGATAGATGTAGATATCTGTAAGCCACAGCAACCTCTTACCATAGGCTGTGTGCTCGTTTGTCACCCCATTCTTTAAAGAAAAGCCATTCAGCGAGGTAACATAGGCCAGATGTGAAATTATGTGAATTAATGTCAAATATGAAAAGTGATTTATGTGTGAGGTATGTATGCAAAGTTATTAAAAAGGAAAAATTAAAATAAATATCTTTATTTAACGACATAAGTAAAAACTTTGTTCCAAAACGAGATTACTATAACTAGAGAAATTCAGAAATATCTTTATTATTTAAGGATTAATTAAAATAAAAGGTGTTTTATAAAAAAAAAAATAACCGGCCAAGTGCGAGTCGGACTCGCGCACCAAGGGTTCTGAACAAATCGGTAGGTATATAAGTTTAAAATTATTAAAAATATTTTTATTATATGATGTAGCTAAAATTTATACTTTTCGTAATTTTTCCTTTATCTGTGCTATAATATGTTGCTTCGTACCAAATTTTAAGATTCTGAATTCCCGGGAAGTACCCTGTAGGTGTTGATTCCCTTGCGAATGTCGATAATTTGCGGCATAAACGGCTGTATCTTTTGATTGTGTTGGCTTAGAAGTTTGATTTTTTCACAGCTCCAAGGGACAGTAGACTTGAGTATTTAATATGAATTTCAGCTTGATACCTTCACGCGTTCCTGAGAAAAAGGGTCTTGACAGACAGACAGACTAACAACAAAGTGATCCTATAAGGGTTCCGTTTTTTCCTTTTGAGGTACGGAACCCTAAAAAGAACGACCTATTGATAATTAGCTAGCTAGCTGTCTATGAAAATCTCCCAACCTTTATAGGTGACATTCCACGCATTCGAAATAATTGCTTCATCATTCGCAATGCGTACAGCAAAAGAGTGAAATAATTTGTCAACATATCTTTCCTTAATAAGAATTGCTACGCGAAAGAGAAAATACAGTTCTCGGTCGAGGAATGAAAAAAATATTTATTAGACGTGATGGCCAGTTATTCTGTTTATATATTGTAATTAAGATATTATACAAGTCTCTCAGTGTTGGCATTCTTAGAATTCGTACGTGCGTCGCGCCCCGCCCCGCGGTGGGACGTGTCACTGTATGAATAAGACATGAGGCAATTACACTGAGCCCCAATGACTTTAGCTACGTTTAAGCAAACAGATATCAGGGAACACGTTAAGGGTTGAAGAAATATCGCGTTTGTTTTGTTTATCTGTGGCAGTATTCAACAGTAAATTATCTTTACGTTTTAGAGCCACGGTGCACCTCTACTATAATGGCTGCAGCACGAATAGTTCGGCTCAAGCGGGGTAGGACAATGCTCTCACAAAATACTCGTATTTGTATGTAGAGAATCGGAGAAACTTTATAATGGTAAATGGTAAATAAAAAATGACTTTTAATAAGTATTATGTAATAATCAATATTGAATAAAAATCATTCTATTCTATTCTATTCTATTCTAATGATAACGAGGCATTTCATCTTAGTCCTTAGGTATGTAACATTTTGTTTTTTATTCGATGATTGTTTTAGATGTCAATGGGACCCATCATCCACTTATCATCTGGTGGACTGTGTGCTATTTTTTCACCATGATAAATAAAAAAATTGGTGGTGAAAGAAAATATTATATACCACAAAGCCTATTTGACAATAGAGTAACGTACTAAGATAAAAGATATCTAGTGTACCGGTAAAACAGTATCTTATGGATGAACATTAACATGGATATGATCACTGCCTCGTAGATTTAGTAGACTTAACGTGACTGCTGACCATGTGGTCTCAGATTCGAATCTCGGTTCGGGCTAAAATCAGTTATTGGGTTTTCTTGTTAAGAAATTTAAGATTTTAGCACGGTCTTAAAAATTTGACGGTGTTTCACCTCTGTGCCACGGAAAGTACGTAAAACCGTTGGTCCTGCACCTAATCTCTTTATATCCGGTCATGTTGAATTGTTGTCGCATCAGACTATTCACTAATCATCGGACTATTCCTTTATTATTTCCAATACAAGAGTAAGAAATAGTGGATACAAACTTAAAATAAGGAGCTGCTAACCTCCCCCCCATTTAAAATCGTACTGGTATTTACCTGTTTAACATCGAGTGTTGTGAATTTAACACATTTCGTTTTATTTCCGTATAAAAGAAAATTGTTTATTTCGTCATATTTTAAACAATTGCTGCCTAGGTAATAAATAAACTATTAAGTATCATCAGCAATAAAACTATATCATTTTTATTTCCAACCTGGTAAGGTAAGCTATAAATACAAACTTAGAATAGGAAGGGACCAAGAAATGAGCCCTGAGAAACAATAGATTCTATCGTAACGGAAAAACTAATGCCATTGATAACAACATTTTGCGTTCTTTTATTTAAATATAGATAATAACTTTAAGCACTGTGTTCTTGACACCTTAATGCTGTAGCTTCCTGATTAATGTCTTATAGTGAACACAGTCGAAAGCCTTAGAAAGAACTTAAAATATTCCTTAAGCGTTCTCTGAGTTATTCCATGCACAAAAACATGTTTAATCAGCTCATCACCGCCGTCGGTTGTCGAGGGTCCCCTTATTAAATTATACTGATTTTCGTGGAGTAATTTATTTATATGCCGTGTAGTGGCGGTCAAGAATATCCACTACCCCATATCCTCCCGTGGGTGTCGTAAAAGGCGACAAAGGGAAACAGCCAGGAGATGGGCAGCAGCATCTTCCTGATAATAGCCAAATTACAATAAAAAACTGCGGTTGCCAACCCGCTCGCCAAGCGTGGCAACTATGGCAAATACCCCCCAATGATGAGAGCAACAAAAAGACGGCCCCCAGTCCCCGGCGGCCCTGCTATTCCTGGCTACGGTGGCGACCATGGTAACGGCGGGGCAGGGGGTGCTAAGAATCTCCGGTGGAGGTTCGGTTGCCACCTTAGACGACTCGACCTGGCAACGTACAACGCACGCACCCTGAGGACTGACGAGAAGATCGTGGAGCTGGAAGAAGAGATAGACAAGTTGCGCTGGCATATTATAGGATTATCCGAAGTCCGAAGAGAGGGTGAGGACACGGTAATCCTCGAATCCGGCAACTTGCTCTATCACCGGGAGGGCGACCATCTGTCCCAAGGAGGTGTCGGATTTATCGTCCACAAGTCTCTCGTTAACAACGTTGTAAAAATCGGGAGTGTGTCGACGAGGGTTGCGTACCTTATACTCAGAATCACCAAACGGTATTCGCTGAAGGTCATACAGGTTTACGCACCAACCTCGGCACACCCCGATGAGGAGGTGGAGGAAATGTATGAGGATATCTCTAGAGCCATGCATTCCTCCGAAACCCAATATACGGTGTTAATGGGAGACTTCAATGCAAAACTAGGCACAAGAGAGAACGGTGAGCTGAAAGTAGGGAAATTTGGAATAGGGCAACGGAACCCAAGGGGCCAGCAGCTGGCCGACTTCATGGAGAAAGAGGGACTCTTTATGATGAACTCTTTCTTCCAGAAGCGGCCCCACAGGAAGTGGACCTGGTCAAGCCCCGACGGTTCGACAAAAAATGAGATTGACTTCATTATGACGACCAGACGACAACTGTTCAGTGATGTCTCCGTGATCGCGAGGGTGAAAACTGGTAGCGATCACCGAATGGTTAGAGGCACACTGAACCTAAACGTTAAGTTGGAGAGGTCTCGTCTAATGAAGTCAACGCTCCGTCCCCCTCGTGCTCTGTTCCAAAGTCCCGAAACCTTTCAGCTCGAGTTACAAAACCGTTTTCAGTGCCTGGAAGACTGCAATGAAGTGGACGATATGAATGACAAGCTCGTGGAAACTGTCCATGCGGTTGGAGCTAAGTTCTGCAAGACCCGCCGCAGAAGAACACAAAAACTCTCCGATCACACTCTTAATCTCATGGCTGTTAGACGGGAGATGAAGCTACATTCTTCAACAGACTTGACAGCATACAGGCATCTGAACAGACAGATCTCCAAATGCATGCGGCGGGACTTACGCAACTTCAATACAGCTCGTATTGAAGAAGCGATCGAGCGGAACCAAGGCTCCAAAGTCTTTGCCAGAGATCTGTCTGCCAGAAAGAGCCAACTGTCAAAGCTGAAGACAGAATGTGGCAGCATCGTTTCCGGGACACCTGAGATTTTGAGTGAGATTGAGAGGTTCTATGGGCAGCTGTACACATCATCGTTGGAGCCACACGCAAGTGTGAGTAACGATCCAAGAGCGAGTCTCATCCGACACTATTCCGAAGATATCCCGGATGTCAGTCTGAGCGAGATTAGGATGGCTCTCCAGCACCTTAAAAACGGTAAGGCCCCAGGCGAGGATGGAATTACAGCGGAGCTTCTGAAAGCGGGTGGAAGACCGGTACTTGAAGTCCTTCAGAAGCTCTTTAATTCCGTCCTCCATGGTGGCATTACACCGGAGGCGTGGAGCAGAAGTGCGGTGGTCTTGTTCTTCAAGAAAGGTGACAACGCTCTCTTGAAGAACTACAGACCGATTTCCCTTCTGAGCCGCGTCTACTTGCTGTTTTCGAGAGTCATTACGAATCGTCTCGCGCGCAGACTTGACGACTTCCAGCCTCCCGAACAAGCCGGTTTCCGAAAGGGCTTTAGCACCATAGACCACATACATACCCTTCGGCAAGTTGTACAGAAGTCCGAAGAGTACAATTTGCCACTATGTCTGGCGTATGTGGACTATGAGAAAGCCTTTGATTCCGTCGAAATTTGGGCGGTGCTGCTGTCCCTTCAGCGGTGCCAAGTTGACTGTCGGTATATCGAAGTGTTGAAGTGCTTGTACAGTAGGGCTACGATGGCTATCCGAGTACAGAACCAGAGTACGAAACCTATCCAATTGCAGAGAGGTGTAAGACAGGGTGACGTCATATCCCCGAAACTCTTCACCGCTGCATTGGAAGACGTTTTCAAGCTTCTGGACTGGAAAGGATACGGTATCAACATCAATGGCGATTACATCACTCACCTTCGATTTGCCGACGATATAGTCCTTATGGCAGAATCGCTGGAGGACCTAAGCACTATGCTCAATGACCTCAATAGTGTTTCCCAACGGATAGGTCTTAAGATGAACATGGACAAAACTAAGATCATGTTTAATGTCCATGTCACACCTATGCCGGTAGTTGTTGGGAACACTAAGCTCGAAGTTGTTGACGAGTATGTTTACCTGGGACAAATAGTCCGACTGGGTAAGTCCAACTTCGACCGAGAGGTCAATCGACGGATTCAACTCGGCTGGGCAGCGTTCGGGAAGCTACGACACATCTTCTCGTCAGACATACCTCAAAACCTTAAAACGAAATTGTACAACCAGTGCGTGTTGCCAGTGATGACTTACGGAACTGAGACGTGGTCCTTCACTGCTGGCCGTATGAGGAAGCTCAAGGTCGCTCAGCGAGCTATGGAGAGGGCTATGCTCGGAGTTTCTCTGCGTGATAAACTTAGGAATGAGGATATCCGCAGTAGAACCAGAGTGACCGACATAGCCCAACGGATTAGTAAGCTGAAGTGGCAGTGGGCCGGCCATATAGCTCGAAGAACCGACAACCGATGGGGAAGAAAGGTTCTCGAGTGGCAGCCTCGTACCGGTAGGCGAAGTGTTGGGCGTCCCCCCACGAGATGGAGTGACGACCTGGTAAGACATGCAGGAAGTCGATGGATGCAGGTGGCTCAGGACCGTGTTTTGTGGAATTCTTTGGGGGAGGCCTATGTTCAGCAGTGGACTTGTGAAGGGCTGTAATGATGATGATGAATTTATTTATAACAAAAAAAAAACTAGCATTTTGTTCTTAAATATATTGTTTAAGCTGTTACTAAATGTTACAGGTCAAAAGTAGTCTAAAATTAATGAGGCTACAAAAGTACCACAAGATTTAAATAAAGATTTGGCTTTACTATGTCTACTTCATTTAATTAGGAAACACACCACTTTCAATATTAGTGTTAAAAGCAAAATTTCGTGTTCTGTGCCATCCACTACCTTTTATAAGATTATGATGATACTTCGATAATTCGTGCCCGCCCGTGAAGATATCTGACAAAAAAAAGACATTGCAATGCACAGCGGGCACAGCGGACACATCTTGTTCTACAACAGAAGTATTCGATATAATGGTAACAAGCAATAATTATAATTTATTGCAGCCGTCAAAAGTGTACACGGCCAGTATTTTGAAATATATTTATTATACTGGGTGATTTCCTAATGTTGGTAAAAGTGCTATCAGTCGGGTAATATTTACATATAACAGGCACACACATGCAAATCTGTGCATTACTTAGCGGGTCATTTTTTACAATTTGAGCGTGTCACGCGCGTCGCCCCGCTGGGAGAAATATTGCGACATGAATAAGACATGAGACAATTATATTGGGCTCGGGAGACGTTAGCGAAGTTTAGACAAAGCACCATCGAAGGGTTCGTTGAAATAATAGTTTACGGTAAGACGCTCTCATCAGGCTCGAGTGTTGACGTGTTTAGTTTAATCTTCAGCTATCAAAGAACTTTCTGTACATACAATTAATGTAAGCAAGGAAGACTGTTTGATGGAAATGTTGAGTTATAGGCGGAACAAACAAACGGAATGTTATATTATGTACAAACTATGAACACTCTTGAGTCATAATAGCTTAGAGGACAAACGTTCGCTTTAAAATTTTATAGATCGCGGGAAAACCGATTATACTAATAAAATTATTAATTGCAGTTTTAATTTATTTTATTTAAATAATAATAACTAATAAGTAACTATTAATAATAACTATAAGGCCAAGAGATATATATATTAAACATTTTTTTAACAATTAATTATTAAGCGCGCGTCTCTGCTTGCGTAAGTGTGCGTGTGGGTGTATGGGTGTGTGCGTGTGTAGGTGTGTACGTGTGTGGATGTATGCGTGTGGGAGGCGTATGTACAGAAGTGGACTTTTATAGGCTGTAATGGAAATTCATTCTGCTAAAGCGAGTGGCAAAGTCGGAAGACAACGTGAGTTTATCACAAAAATTGGTGATATATTGAAGATGGGTAAAATTAAGAGTTCTCTTTACCGATGAGCTTGTATACGTTGTTAAAGATGTTGTTGTTGTTGTTAAAGAAGCGAGAGAGTTGGGTCAGGATCATGTAGGAGTTCGTAGTCTTTACCTGGGTGACAGGTGTGAGAATTTCTTATTATAATGATTCCTTGTATTTACACGTATGAAACACAGAATGAAACCAAGTTTACGGGTTTTATTGCGCTTAATACTTATTTTAAAACTTATATTAGATGGAAAATAACAATGAAATGCAATAAACACAGTGAAAATAATGTACACTAAATACGATGATACGTTTCTAAAGAACAATACAACTCTTATATGCGTCATATTTTTTGCGAATCACATTACAATAATCCGTGTGCAAGAGGACCATTTATCAGTCTGGACGGCTTTTGTTCGCGAGAACGTGAACACTGCTGCTCTGAAGTCGCAAAACTTAGCCCTCATGTGACTGCGCGACGAAAATATACATTCATGTATCACAGTATTATACGAAAGGAATGTTTTTATTTTAACTGGAATGTAAAAGGGAGATTAAATAAATTATTCTACGTCTACGACTTTACACAATAAGTTTTGGTGAGTTTGCGAGATATAAAATATGTGACATAATGGCCATTTAATTTGTCTTTTGAGAGCATTTATTTAGAAGCTTGTTTTTTTACACCTCCATTGAACTGAAGATTTTTGTATTTGATATTAATTTTAAATTTACTCTACCGTTTTCTGAGAAAAAGGTCTTGACAACAGACAGATGACGAACCGGCATGAAATTAATTTTATGATGATTCCCTTATTTCCTTTTGAGATACGGAACCCTGAAAATAAAATTAAAATAGATTTATAAATACTTTTAATTCCAACCGCAGTCCGAGTTCATGAAGTGGTACTCTATAATTAAATGTTCATCGAAGTTATACATTAAATACCCTCTGTAGCAGACAGCGTTCTGTCTAAATGAACGAGCAGTCTGCACTTACTGTTCGCTTCTAATCCATTTTGCTTGAGTGCGAGTCTGCGGTAGCAACAAGGTATAATATTTCTTTATTACTGTTACTATATCGGTTATTATTGTTCAAGTTAATTAAACATTTTTATTTGTCATCTTGAGATCGTTTTCGGAAGTTATCTTAAGGAAGAATCTTCATTGCAGTTCCAGTTTCGTATTCATAAGAGTACAGTAGAACGCCGATTAACCAAATCGCCAATTATCCGAATCGGTCCTAAGCGTAATATAAAAAATTTAAACCCAGTACAGTAAGTAACATGACTTACTTACATTACTTATACAGTACTTAGTTAACTGATATTAAAAATAACAGTAAAAAAATTTTAAGTTTTGTGACTGCGTTGGAAAGTGGTGACGGATGTTCGTCGCGAAAAGTAATGAAAAAGGCAAAAGATGAACAGCTTGTAAATGCAATTTTTACGTGGTTTCTGCAGCAACGATCTATTGGACAATCGATTTCAGGATCGATTTTATGTGAAAAGGCGCGAATGTTCAGTGAAAAAATGGGTGTAGCTGGTTTTACTCTTTATGCTTTATAAAGTGTAAAACCATTCATAACATTAATAAAGTTTATTCTATGTGTGACAGTTCGTTTTTCTATATTACATACCAGTCTATGTCTGATTATTCGAATTTTCGATTATCCGAATCGACCGCGGTCCCAATTAATTCGGATAATCGGCGTTCTACTGTATGTTGAAATATTTTTATCGTGGTAATTGAGATGCGTCCTGAAAACCATTTAAATCAATACTTTCTACGTTGTTAGTTGTAACAAGAGTAGGTTTATGTATTGAGCCTAATGTAGATCGATGAACTTTGTAACAACGTTATTGCATGATAATTAATGGAATCAGGCGTTACTTTCTGGAAATCCATTATATTAAAAGTGTTAAAATTAATTTGCTCCGATCCGTAAAAAACTAGAATGATGTGTCTTACCTAAATTTGAAGACCACCTCACACCCTCCCTCAATTGCGTGCACTATCACCGTCACCACTACTTCCAGCACCACTACACTAGGAAAGGCACACCTACGTCGATGATACGAAACGTGTTTCGCCTCTACGCGAGGAATCCTTACGTGAAGTAGACTCTGCGGTGGCTTACTGCTAACATAAGCACTATGTGCTCGCTTGTCAACCTAATTCTATAAAGAACCATCTGTCGCTTCCGGAAAGCGTTCACACCAAGCAGTGAATTTGAACGGGTAACGATGAAGTTAATAAAGATCATAGAACATACTTTAATTACCTATGGGTAAAAATATACTTCTCGTTTGTGATAGAAATTATTACGTCTTTTAAAAAATCTAATTAGGAGGATATCTGTCAAGTTTCTTTCATTATTTCTTTTTCGGGTAGAATTTCGCTAAGAAGACAAGCGAGCACACAGTCCACCTGATGGTAAGTGAATGCTGTGGCTCATAGATATCTACATCTATCCTCGATTAAGAATCAAAATGCAGATGCCTTGTCACCCCTGAGGACTAAAAGGAGTACTCCGGTTCTCTACACTCTCCATATTAAATACAGTAAAACAAAACATTGATAAAGATATTTATAATATTTCGGGCTAGCATTTTGCGAGAGTGTGTACCGTCCCCGGTCATCATCATAACCATCATTACAGCCTTTTATAAGTCCACTGCTGAACATAGGCCTACCCCAAGGAATGCCACAAAGCATGGTCCTGAGCCACCTGCATCCATCGACTTCGTGCATGTCTTACCAGGTCGTCACTCCATCTCGTGGGGGGTCGCCCTACACCTCGCCTACCGGTACGAGTCTGCCACTCAAGAACCTTTCTTCCCCATCGGTTGTCGGTTCTTCGAGCTATATGGCCGGCCAATTCAGCTTACTGATCCGTTAGACTATGTCGGTTACTCTGGTTCTACTGCGGAAATACTCATTTCTAAGTTTATCACGCAGAGAAACCCCGAGCATAGCCCTCTCCATAGCTCGCTGAGCGACCTTGAGCTTCCTCATACGGCCAGCAGTGAAGGACCACGACTCAGATCCGTAAGTCATCACTGGCAACACGCACTGGTTGTACAACTTCGTTTTAAGATTTTGAGGTATGTCTGATGAGAAGATGTGTCGTAGTTTCCCGAACGCTGCCCAGCCGAGTTGAATCCGTCGATTGACCTCTCGGTCGAAGTTGGACTTACCTAGTCGGACTATTTGTCCCTGGTAAACATACTCGTCAACAACTTCGAGCTTAGTGCTCCCAACAACTACCGGCATAGGTGTGACATGGACATTAAACATGATCTTTGTTTTGGATCTATTGAGGTCATTGAGCATGGTGCTTAGGTCCTACAGCGATTCTGCCATAAGGACTATATCGTCGGCAAATAGAAGGTGAGTAATGTACTCGCCATTGATGTTAATATCGTATCCTTTCCAGTCGTTTCCAAGTTTGAAAACGTCTTTCAATGCAGCGGTGAAGAGTTTCGGGGATATAACGTCACCCTGTCTTACACCTCTCTGCAATTGTATAGGTTTCGTACTCTGGTTCTGTACTCGGATAGCCATCGTAGCTCTACTGTACAAACACTTCAGCACTTCGATATACCGACAGTCAACTTGGCACCGCTGAAGGGACTGCAGCACCGCCCAAATTTCGACGGAATCAAAGGCTTTCTCATAGTCCACATACGCCAGACATAGTGGCAAATAGTACTCCTCGGACTTCTGTACAATTTGTCGAAGGGTATGTATGTGGTCTATGGTGCTAAAGCCCTTTCGGAAACCGGCTTGTTCGGGAGGCTGATAGTCGTCAAGTCTGCGCGCGAGACGATTCGTAATGACTCTCGAAAACAGCACGTAGACGCGGCTCAGAAGGTAAATCGGTCTGTAGTTGTTCAAGAGAGCGTTGTCACCTTACTTGAAGAAGAACACCACCGCACTTCTACTCCACGCCTCCGGTGTAACGACCCATTTGTGCTGCAACCATAATATAGCTGAAGGCATGACTCTACCCCGTAAATAATAGTATTTTATTTTTTATTTTATATTTATTTGCTTGGAAAACTTACAGCTAATTTACAAAAATAATATAATTATAACAAAAATGAAGGCCATTTACAAGTTTTCACTTATATAATACTTTATATGACAAGAGTGTGTCAGAAGAGATATAGTAACAGTATACTTAAATATAAATTACATTATCAAAAAGAAAAGAAGTTGTTAGAAAGTAAACGCCTAAGTTGGATAACACTGGAATGAAATAAATCAATATCCACATTGTGAGTATGTGCTATAGCATTAAAAGATCTGCATGATCGAATAATAAAAGAGTTTTTCCTGTAATTACTTTTCACGCATGGTACATATAAAAGTGTAGGTTTCCGCAAACCAGATGATGAGGTGTGTAAACCTATTTTACTTAATAGTTCAGGACAATCAATATTACCATTCATAATTTTAAAGAGGAAGGAGAGATCTGCAATATTTCTACGCTCATATAAAGGTAATATGTGATTTTTTTACATCGAAGAGTATAGCTGGGTATAAACTTTTTTGATTTAAATTGAAGAAAACGCAAAAATCTTTTTTGTATGCGCTCTATCCTATCCACATATTCATTATATTTTGGATTCCAAATTTCAGAACCATATTCCAAATGGCTGCGTACAAAAGCGCAATATAGAATTTTGAAGGTTTTTATGCTTTTAAAATCTGCCGATAACCTTAATATGAAACCCAGCGCTTTGTTAGCCTTTGTAACGATGTTATCAACGTGATTGTCAAACAGCAATTTAGAGTCAAAAGTAACACCGAGATCTTTGATAGTGCTGGTTCTATTTATAGAAATATGGTTTAATTTATAATTATAAATTATAGGATTAGGTTTACGAGTAAATGAGCAGATAAAACATTTGGAAACATTCAGATCGAGTTTATTGTTAGAACAGTATGCTTCTAAATTGAAGAGATCCTTTTGAAGGCTAGAACAACTTTCCAAACTTGTAATAGGACATAAGATTTTCATATCGTCAGCGTAAAGAATAATCTTGGAATTTTTAAAACACGTGTCGATATCAATGATAAAAATTAAGAAGAGCAAGGGCCCCAATAGGGATCCTTGTGGTACGCCAGACGATATATGGATTGCAGACGAACGATATCCACCAAGGACGACAGATTGACTTCGATTTCTGATGTATGACGTAAACCATCGGAATAAGTCCCCCCTGATACCCATTGCAAGGAGTTTACGTAAAAGAATTAAATGATCGATTCTGTCGAATGCTTTGCAGTAGTCTGTATAGACTACATCTACTTGTGCTGGTTTAGACATAAAGCTAGTTAGATAGTCGGAACAAATAACAAGGTTTGACACGGTAGATCTGTTTTTTAAGAAACCATGTTGATTTTCACTAAATGAGTGGCGAAGGGAAGAGTACACCTGGTTGTAAATTATTTTTTCAAATACTTTAGCGAATAAACAGAGCTTGGAAATGGGACGATAGTTTTGTACCTCATCCTTAGGTCCTTTTTTGTAAATTGGAGTAATAAACGCACTTTTCCAAATATTTGGAAAAATGCCTTCCTTTAAGGAACGGCGGTACAGAATACTCAGAGGCAAAGTAAGAGAGTCCGCACACCGTATGATTAAGATAGCCGGGATACCATCTGGTCCAGCAGACTTGTACAGGTCTATAGCCTTTAAAAGTCTGGATACCTCTGCTTCTTGCACCTCGATGGAACTGATATCAATAGAAGATTGATCAATTTGCGAGTCAATAATATTAAAATTAATTGTGTCGGAATCGTTAAGAAAATTAGATTTAAAAAACTGATTGAAAAAATCACAAATTACTTCACCTTTGCCTGAAGAATACTGTCTGAATTTCATAATAGAAGGATATGAACTTGGAGATTTTTTACTCTTAACAAAGTTCCAGAAGGCTTTCGGTGATTTGCTTATATTATTTTCTATATCACGAATGTAAGCTTCGTACATACTTTTTTCAAGAACCTTCCCACGTTCTCGTAATAAAACAAAAGAATCAAGGTCGGAAGTATTTCCATATTTTTTATACTTTGAGTGATACTTAAATTTTTCTTTTAAGATTTTAATCAAGGGTGTTTTATACCAGGGAGGAAATCTGGAAGATGATTTTACAGTTTTGCAAGGGACATGTTTGTTAATTAGCATTTGTAACTTATCATACAGTAAGGATACAGCCTCCTCTAAAGAACCCATTCTGAGGCAACTGGACCAGTCCGTATTATCAAGTTGTTGACATATTTTAGTGTAATCTGCAAAATTATACAGGAATTTTGTTCTGGTTTGCGGTGAAAGCGTATTTTGGTGGATGAAGTCAACAGATATACATAGTGCTATGTGATGAGGATCTTCCGAAACTAAAGGGTCTATACATTTATGAACATTTATAAAATTGTTGCAGAAAATTAGATCCAGAATTCTGTTGTTACAGTTTAGTTGACTGTTATATTGAGATAAGGAACATAAATTAAGAGTATCAAAAAAATCCGATTGAATGGGACCTTGAATATTAAAAGGGCATTGAGATTGCCCATCGTCAGCTGGCTGCCATATTATATTCGGCAAATTAAAATCGCCTAAAAGTAAAAAACCATCTGCCAAGTTATTTAACACAATATCATTGATTTAGTGGAAAAACATTGTAATTGCTGTATTAAGGAATTACCTAAGTTTTGACAGCATATATAAACAAGACAAATATTTAATTTGTAACACAAATTAGGCGATGTACGTTTTAGGGTCAGAGTAATCCATATGTCCTCAGCTGATGAACGCCATTCACTGCGTTCAAAAACTATAAGCTCTCGTCGAACAGCTATGAGGACACCACCCCCCATGCTTTGACCTGTATCAGAATAATTCCTATCACGCCTCCAAACTAGATATCGGTCGTCAAATAATTCTGTGTCATTGAAGTCCTCATTAAGCCAAGTTTCCGTTAAGCATATTAAGTCGTAATTATTCATTACGATATTCCTATATATAGTTGCTACTTTAGTCCGTAAGCCCCGGACGTTTTGGTAGTATATATTATATTTTTTTATGTGAGTGTTTTCTTAACAGGATAAGCACTAAAATAACGCGGTAGGTAATAGTAGCAACTACAAATAACTTACGTTGAGGTATATTAGAAAATAATCTACTATTCATTAGGAGAATGCATAAATATTTCGCGATATGAGCATACAAATAATACACATAAGTATAAGCAACGACCCGCGAGCAATGAAGTAAAAGTTTTAGTGGAGTAATAATAGTTAATCTCTTACACTCTGAAACTGATGCTAAGATATGACATATATGAAATTTATAGTAAATGTATATTGTGTACCCTAAACGGCAGAGCAAATGATTACCTGTTACAGTTACCACGGTGCAAGAGTTACTGTAGGTTAATATAAGTATTATTAACTTAGTGAATAATATACAAAGCACACAAAAATAATTCATATATGCGTATACATAATAATAAACAATTATTCGTAATCTATAAAACAAATAACATAGCACAAATATAACATGCGAAATGAAATAAAATGCGGAATGCAAAAATCTAGGATATGCGAAAGAAAAATTAAAAAAGGGTATTATGGAAACTAAGCAAGTGAGATTCAATATGCAAAACGTTACGTTAAGTACAACAGCATAATGAGCATAATAGAAATAAAAATAACAAACACAGGTAGCAAGAACATGTCCTTTCGTTACGCCAATAATAGCGAGGTGCGAGTACATCATTAATGAATAGACGATACCAACGCTTCTCAAACTTTGCGTTTGCACAGCAAGTAAACTTAACAGTAACTTGTGAATCCTTAAACTATTTTTCTTAAATCCGACTCCGTTTTTATTATAAGAACAGGTGATGTTGTGCTTTTCCGTACTAGGATTTTGCAGTTCTTTACCCAAACGTACGAAAAATCCCGCTCCTTGGCCAAAGACTTTGTTTTGTTTAATAACATTTTGTTTTCAAGCGTTAAATGGTCGTTGATAAAGATTCTGTTACTACCATTAAGACCTATATCCAACGGCGTTAGGGATTTACATTTTCTCGCTGCTGCAACAAAGTTGTCTCTGAGATATCGATTGTGCATAGACACAATTATGTTTTTGTTATTTTTATTATTACGAGAAGGAACCCTAGCAATGTAATTAATGTTGTTATCACTAATATTGATATCGATTTTGGTTGCTATTTTTGATATAATAGTAAAGAGATTTTCCGTGTTAGTTATAGGAACTCCTTTGATTTCAATGTTGTTCAACCGTGATCGCTGTTCCCCATCATTAAAAACAGCTTCCAATTTTTGCAAACGCTGTTCTAGACGGGACACATCTTCCTTGGTCTTCTGAAGGGTTTGAATTTCATGATCCACCTCGGCTATCCTAGCTATAAGTTTGTCAACTGAAGCGTGAACGTAGTCTAGCGAATCTTTCACAACCGACAACTCACATTTAATCGTTTTAAGATCAGCCAAATCAGCTTGAATATTTTTTACCGAATCCAGTAACTTAGGCATTGATGACATTTGTTCAGACAGTCCACGTAATTCACCACGAATACCATCGAGATCACTAGGAGCGCAGGAAGTGGAACGGCCAGGAGCTGGACTACCGGAGCTAGCATTCTTACAAGCGTTACATTTCCACGTTGCTTTCCTATCACCAAGTTTTCGAAAACCAATCTCGGTTATTCCAGCACACGGAAAGTCGTATTGTTTCAAACACAGGGAACACTGAACACCATCTCTAGCTTCAATCTTACAACGGTGGCAAGTGAACATTTTATTAAAAGGAAAGGTTTGAGAACTGTAGACAATTGCAGCTTGCAACAGCGCGAGACAATATTGAACGTAACGTGCGTACTGTTTACGATCTGACAACGTACTGTATACTACACGTATGTATACTAACGTATACTACACTAAAGCTCTGTACTCGCATTTGATATTACCCGATAGCTGTACTCTAAAATAAGTAAAAATCAACGTCTGGATCACAAAACTTACAACCCGAAGGCTTGCATCGAGCCGGCTCGTATACGTAGTGTAGCCCACATGGCATAATATATTGGAATTAATGTTAAGTCTAGAATATGTTGATATTCTAGTTAGACATAGTACTAACCACACATCTATTTTATGGACACCGCAAATATTACTAATATTTTTTTAATCATATTGGCTATACGACTACCTTTTTCTGATGTTTGTGCTTGTGCAATTTATATACGTAAAGTGCCTCCATGATACAGTAGAAAATCATTGTGTGTAACGATTTAAAAAAAATGAAGGTGAAAAAATAAAATTAAAAGGAGACTACTGTTGTGAACCAGTGCTATTAAAAGTATTGTTACGAGCTTGGAGTTCGAGACAATTAAAACTGCCGAGTGAATTACCAAGATTGACTTTTTAATTACAGAACACTAATTACAACTCAAAACCACACTAATAACAAAACACAATTGTACTACTGGTCACTTTAGTTCCCAATTGTATCGCTTCGAAGTATTCGTTTGTATCGCCAATCCAACACTGACTGAGTCGCGGTCTAAAACGGCCTTATATATGGCCTCAGATAATTTCCAGAACCTTTTATTGTAGAAACATCTAGAATATTCGAGTACATACCGGTCACGACTGACTAGGTGTTGATAGTTCTAGAAAGTTCTTCCATGAAAATTTCTAGAAGGATCTCGACTCTACTTGTTTTGCTACTCGATACTATAGGGCGCTAGTGTTAACTATTGTTGCCATGTACCAGGCATTAATAGCGGCGCTCAACAGTATTTAAGCATATTTGGAGGGATTAGGTGTGTTATTAGTAGTGTCGATAGTATTGATAGTTACTATATATATAAATAAAATTATATAAATAAAATTGAAGTGTCCGTCCGTGATATTGAAATAACTGGCTTATATTAAGCTTAGGGAGTTACTGGTATGCGCCAAACATCCATCTCCTAGGCACCAAGTGTACTAGTGGTCTGAAGAGATTGCAGTTCTGCACGCTAACTGTGTGAAAGCGAGGCGCCGGTACTAAGATTCGTTCAAGAGAGGAGCTTTTGGAGAACCTTAACCGAGATCCATGGGGGCGCCCATATAAGATGATCAGGGGCAATATTGGATCTTGGGCGCCTCCACTCACAGAGAGTCGCCAACCACAGTTTGTAGAGGATGTGGTGGTCACTTTATTTCCAAACCGGGTGGAATGGCTACCACCAACAATGGCCCCTTAACAAGAGACAAGAAATACAGCTGAGGTTGTTCGTGTGTCGTATGAGGGACTTGGCGCGGCAGTCTTAAAACATCGAGCGAAAAACAAGGCTCCAGGTCCCGACGGCATTCCTGGCCGCGCCTGGGTCTTAACCCTCGAGGAACTAGGGGAACAATTTCACAGGCTACTTGATGCCTATCTGGAAACGGGACGGTTCCCCTAACAATGGCAGATGGGCGCCCTGCTGACTCTCCCTCCGCCTACCGCCCAATAGTGTTGCTCGATGAAGCAGATAAGCTCTTCGAGCGAATAATAGCTCCTAGTCGCCTAATCAGGCATCTCGAAGAGGTGGGACCCAATTTGTCAGATCAGCAGTTTGGCTTTCGAGTGAGTCGGTCGAAGGTAGACGCAAATAAATGCGTCAAAGCCCACTCGGACGAGATTCTGGCATATGGAGGCAGAGTTCCTTGCGTCTCTGTACGGATGGCGCTCGGAACTTCGACATCAAGGGTATCGTCCTTCTCCCAGAGAGTGGCAATCACGGAAGCTTCAGCAGCAGCTTATCCTTGAAAAGTGGAAAGAGCGTCTAGCTCACCCGAAGGCAGGAAGCAGGACTATCGAGGCTGTTCGTATGGTCTTGCCAGACTGGTTGAACAGGTGGCACGGGTCACTGACCTTCCGGCTGGTACAGGCGCTTTCCAGGCATGGGTGCATTCGTAAGTGTCTGTGCCGTATAGCCAGAAGAGAGCCGAAAACTGAGTGTCATCACTGTGGTAGCGACAAGGACACGGCGCAGCATACCCTTGAGGACTGCCCAGCATGGGCTGATTTACGTCGTAACCTCATGCATGTAGTTGGGGATGACTTCTCGCTCCCAGCTTTAGTTAAAGCTATGGTTGGATGCGAAAGGGCGTGGAGTACCGGCGTAATCTTATGCCAACAAGTGATGTTGCAGAAGGAGGCTGCGGAGAGGGAGAGAGAAAGGACGGTAGATAGCCCAATCCACCGGAGATCCAAGAGAATCCAAGCCGGAGAATTGGGCGCCGGAGGAGAGTATATCAAGCTCTCCTGCACCCACCATAATTGATGATTACGTGGCGGACACAGGGACTTGTCCGTCGTCTTTTAATGCCTCAAGGTGGCGCGTACGGTGGGTTTCCCGTGCGCCCCTAAATGAGGAAGACCCTGTAAGGACTATCGCCGTCGGGGCTGCGGTAGTGTGCGAAAGCATTCCCGTAGCCCCGATCAGAGGCGAAGAGAAGAACGCCGTCGGGTTTAGCCGGTAGCAGTCCGGCATAACTTTTCTGTCGCCTTCGCGACAGGCTGGTATCCATGAGGATTTCTCCACGTATAAAAAGGGAGTTATTGGTACACTAAAAACAAGTAAAGTTGTATCCTGTTTATGTCCAACTGCTGGGCACAGGCCTCCTTTCATTTCTGAGAGGGTTTTAGGGCTAGGAAGTGTCCGCCGCGCTGCCCCAATGCGTGTTGGCGAGCTTCACACGTCTTCGTAATATTTTTTTTATTTTTTCTTGGACATGTAGGTTTCATCACGATGTTTTCCTTCACCGCCGAGCACGTGGTAAATCAGCAATTTAAATTGCAATTAACAATTTCATTGGTGCCAGCGGGGTTCGTACCCGGGTTGCTCGAGTACTGTGAAGCTTACAGCGAGCGCTAACCATCTGAGCTACCATGGCTCTGCTGCTCTGGTACACTATTAATATGCTATAAAATAAATAACTATTTTTCACATCTTTCGTCTATCTGTTTGTACGGGCTACTCTTCATAATGGCCGAACCGGCTGTGATGAAACTGTACAAACATATAGAGAGCAATGATAGGAGGGATCTAGACCATATTTTATCCAAAAACATGTTGTACACGCCCCTAACTGTCCCGACAAAGTACGATCCCACAGGGGCCCAGAGCTGTAGGCTCGTTGAACAATTAAGGACGGGCCGAATAGCCTGGTGGAATATTCTATCCTACTAAGCTTTAAAGGAAAGGCTAGCCGAATAGAGAGTATTTAACTAATACGGTACTTACCTGCTTCGGGAGCGAAGACTGGTGACCTGGATTTGTCAGGCTGAAGTGCATGTGAGTGGTGTGTGAGTGTCTGTGTGTAGGTGGTCTGAACCAGATGGCACGATGCTTCCCCGGAGGCGGTATTCTCCGGCGTCCCCGGTGGCAATTTCCCTCTTCAAGGCACTAGCTCAGTCTATTTACATTCAACTAGCTTCACAACAAAAAAGGAACTAAATTCGTTGATCACAGTTAAGGACCAACACGTGGCGCGGCCGACGACAGTGGTACAAAGTTCACCTCCGTTCGCGACGCGGCAAATCGCGCTACGATCGACCGATTTTTATAATGAATTGCTATATACGGTACGATACGGTGTTAGGCTATTAGTTAATAATACAATTAAACAGATGTTTTATTTTGAAAAAAAATACCGAAAAATTTATAATATATATATATTTATAAATTTTTCGGTATTTTTATTATATATAATTTATGAAATGGTCTTTATATATATATATATGTATATGTATGGTCTTTTACTATCCCAAATCCATATAACGTCAAATTATTAGAACTTGTCCAGGAGAAGCTAGGCCTGGTTGTTATTTATATATATGTTTTAAAGTATGTTTTCAATATCGTCTTAAACTTTATTTTAACACTGCATTTGTGTATTACTTTCATATAATTTAACAACATAGTAATCACCAGTATTAACATTATTAGCATAAGTTAATACCTAACTGAATACCGATCAAATGAACCGGATTTAGGATTTAGCCCGCTAAAGCTACCTGACGCTGATCCATTGTATTAGCATTGTATCCGGTTAGCGTTTAAGCCAACGGCTTTCAGTTTTGTCTGCGGACTTTGGTTGATGAATAGAACGTAGCGTATTATTAACCTCAGCTCTGCGTCTTTGTTTAATCTTTAATTTTACTTATATTGTTATTGTAGGTCGAGGTGTCGCATCTTTTAACAATGAATTGATTATAATTGTATTGATTTCACAGTATATGTAAATGTGTTTAAAAATAAAAATATAAATACAATAACTCCTAAGGGATGCGACACTTCATGTATATGTCACAGTCAAAACTTATAATAGGTCAAAACCACTATTGACTGCAAAATTCAGGCAAATATGCACGTTTTTATTTTACACGTGGTAGAGCCATGCTACAGCTATATTAGTAGTATAGTTGTAGCACGAATTGGTCGGTTTGACCGGGGAAGGACCACGCTCTCACAGAATACCAGCGTAAAATAGCAGCTTAACACTGCTGTGTTTCGTGTGGTGAGTGTAGAGAACCGGAGACCCTTTTTACTGGAAAAGAGGCATTCCATCTTAGTCCTCACGGGTGACAACGCATCTGCATTTTGATTCGCAAACGAGGATAAATGTAGATGTCCATGGGCCACAGCAACCACTTGCCATCAGGTGGATTGTGTGCTCGTTTTTCACTCTATCCAATAAAAAAATATGGTTTTGACGGATAGCCTTAGGCAAAAATAGTTTTGATTGATTTTGTAGCCAAAAGTGGTTTAAGCCAACGTTCTTAGTCAAAAATGGTGTTGTCTGATTTAAACTTCTGACTATCGGTCAAAACTCGCAATATCAGTAACAGTAAGTTAAGGTGAGGCTGGGGTTGCCCTTGGGCTAAGCTAAAGCCTAAAGTTAAATTATAATATACGCGATATTATCATGATATAAAATATAATATATCTAATATTGAAGAAATTAAACTTAATATCAGAAATTCAAAAAGTATAAGTCAAAAGAAGTTTTGACTAACATTGTTAGTCAAAACCACTTTTAATCGATGTAATTTGGTCAAAATCACTATTACCCAGTATTTCTGCAGTTAGAAGTGGATTTGACCAACGGCCTTTGCTAAAACTACTTTTGACTGCAAAAATCATTTAAAAGTGACATTGACTAACGTCCTTAGTCAAAACTGCTTTTGCCGGATTTTTACAGTCTAAAGTAGTTTTGACCGGTTATGAGTTTTGACTGTAACATATACACTACCAAAAATTATAAATACATAGATGGCTTACTTAGAGAATTACAAGTAGAAATAATTTATGTTAAACATGGAAAATAACGACAAATATTTATCCTTCGCAAAAATGTATTTTATTCTTAATTAGGTACTTAGAATTACACAATTTGAAATAAATCAGAAATGAGTATAAATTGAGAATGACTGAACTCTTCATATGATACAATCATAAGCCTTTCTCAGGCTTCCTTTCACAGGTGATTATTTATAAGAAGGTGGCTAAAAATTAGTTTGATTTAACGTGAGAAATAACTTTTTATGAGTACTAGGAGATTTATTTGAAATATTTTTATGGAAATGTTTTAGGGAGAAAAAAATTTAAATTAGGCGGTTTGAAGACGTTATTGCAAGAGCACACGTATTGAATACACGCGTTTGAAGTTACGCCGCTGGGAATGTCTTAGAATATATAATTTATGGAACATTCAAAATCACGTTATTTAAATTCAAATTTGTGTGTGTTCATGGAGGCATTGGAGATTGCTTTCCTTTGCCTGTAATGATACTGCTTTTCATTACAAGGTGACATACATTATAAGATGAAATATGTGCTTTAATAGCAAAGATAAAATTGATTGAATCCGTTTTTTTCTACGGATTCTAAACACTTGAGCATAGAGTACACAATAGTACACATGCGTAAAGAAATTCTAATAAAAAGTACTCTGATATAATCACTACGTTTTATCCACACTTTTTCTAAAGACTAAACGGATTTTGTTTCTGAATCGAAATTAAATTCCAGACAATGGCAACCGAATAAACTTATGTAAATAATTAAATTAAGACAAACCTTTCATTTTAAAATGCTACATATTAATAATATACCACATAACCTCACAACAAATTGCATAATTACTAGATTCTCTGTACTTTAAAAATATATTGATTGCAGTACTTTGTTGTATGTAAATAGAAAAATGAAACGTCACAAGTTTTATCAAGTTATGTTATATTAGATTTTTTATATAGAATAAAGATGACAAACAAGCACACAGCCCACCTGATGATAAGTGGATGCTGTGGCCCATAGGCAATAAATATATCCATTCATCTATTCTTGATTAAGAATCAATATGCAGATGCGTTGTCATCACTGAGGACTATGTAATGCCTCGTATCCTGTAAAAAGGTTCTCCGGTTCTCTACACTCACCATACGAAACACAGCAGCATTGGGCTGATATTTTACGCTGGTATTCCGTGATAGCGTGGTGCTGCCCCGGTCGAGTCTATTCATGCTACAAACATAATATAGCTGCAGCGAGGCTTTACCACGTATGAAAATATGCTGAATGCCGTACTTTGTTATATTTAAATAAACTAATGAAACGACATACGTTTTAACAGGTTAGAAATTAAATTTACTAGTCCAAGCATATTAGGAGAGTGGCCATTGTTCTTTAAGCTACCAGAGCTATAACTTAGTAGTGTTAGTCTTTTCAAAACAATTATAACTAGATTTCTAGTGTAGATCAAACGTATAACGAAGTTTACAAGCTACGTCGGTTACTTGGAAACCTTTAAAGCTTTCAACTGGTGCGGTCGGTCTACTAGCGGGTGAACTACACTTGGAGACCGTATTAAACCTCTTGATTCAGCAACACTGAGTTAAGCTGAGTTTACCTTTTTCTATTTCTAAGAGAAACAAAAAAGAAAACAAGTGATATATTTCATTTACGCAATAAAGTTATAGCCTTTATTCGTCCCACAGCTGGGCACAGGCTAATAAATTCTATTAATTACAGCCCTTCACAAGTCCACTGCTGAACATATCAAAAATCTTTATTTTCGCTCCAGTAATACTTCAAATTAAATAGATTGTTGGAACACTCCTTTTAAGTAGGAAACTTGTGTTAGGATGCTCCGCTCTTCTCGTCTTTCATTTATATAAATTAATGTTTAGAACCCAAGTTCTAAACACTAATTTATACAAACGAAACCCACAGATTTTTGTCTTATAGTAAAACTTATATAGTATTTTTACATTAAAATATCTGTAGGTGTTAGTTGTGTGATTGTGTAGTGTACGTGTATGTGGTGTGTGCATGTTAAGGTGTGGTATATTTAGTAAATTATTAATTATGAATAACAAGTTAAGTAATCTATATTCTATATAATATAAAAATGAATCGCTGAATGTGTTGCTAAGCGCAAATCTCGAGAGCAGCTGTACCGATTTCGCTAATTCTTTTTTTATAATATTACTTGAAGTACAAAGATAGTTCTTACGGAGAGAAAAATTAAAAAAATTATAGTAATATATATATTCTTTTTTTATAATATTACTTGAAGTACAAAGATAGTTCTTACGGAGAGAAAAATTAAATAATTATATAAAGTATAAAAACAACACTTTTCTATATTCCCATACAAAAGATTCCTAATAATACTTAAAAGTCAATTTGAACTTTAATACCATACCATAAAGTTTAAGTGTTAGTGGAGAAGTTCTGGGCAAAACAATTATAATTTTTATTTTTTGACATAATGTAATTGTTGACTTATCAACTTTCTTTTTTCTTTTTTTTCTAACTAGCTGACCCGGTGTCCCCAATAGCAGAAAAAGTATTAAAAAAAATAAAGCATCGACTGTTAGGCGGTACGAAGTTCGCTGGGTCAGCTAGTTATTTATAAAAGTGTTTCGGTTTCGTTGTAATTTAAAGTTTTCAACCATTCTATTGTTTTCTTTTTAACTTCCATGCTATGCAATGGATATACGCTTAAGATTTTATTTAATTTATTATATAAATATACTGCCCTTTTATCATATTGTGTTTCTTTTCTCGTTTTACTGCGATCGGTATATAGAACTATGTCGTTTTTTCTTTTGTTTGTCTTGTCGTGTTCATACCTGGTGGATTTATGAATTTTAATTTTTACAACTGACAGGACACCAGACAAATTATAAAGGTTAGTAGTGGGGAATAAGTATGGTTTGAAATAGCAGAACTTAAGCAGAGCTCTTTGAGCTCGCTCCACCTCAAGGAATCTTGTTTTTAAAACTTCTCCCCATACTAGGATACAATAAGTGAGAACAGATTGAGCCAGTGCTGTATATAATTTATTCAGTAATTCGGGGGTTGTTACATGTCTTAACTTTTTGAAAATCCACATTAATTTTCTTATACATCATCATCATCATCATTACAGCCCTTCACAAGTCCACTGTTGAACATAAGCCTCCCCCAAGGAATGCCATAAAGCACGGTCCTGAGCCACCTGCATCCATCGACTTCCTGCATATCTTACCAGGTCGTCACTCCATCTAGTGGGGGGACGCCCTACACTTCGCCTGCCGGTACGAGGCTGCCACTCGAGAACCTTTTTTCCCCATCGGTTGTCGGTTCTTCGAGCTATATGGCCGGCCCATTGCCACTTCAGCTTACTAATCCGTTGGGCTATGTCGGTCACTCTGGTTCTACTGCGGATATCCTCATTTCTAAGTTTATCACGCAGAGAAACTCCGAGCATAGCCCTCTCCATAGCTCGCTGAGCGACCTTGAGCTTCCTTATCCGGCTAGCAGTGAAGGACCACGTCTCAGTTCCATATATCATCACTGGCATCACGCACTGGTTGTACAGTCTCGTTTTCAAGTTTTGAGGTATACCTGAATTTTCTTATACGCCAATTATAAATTCAATATGGTTATACCAAGACAGTCTCTAGTCAATAAAAACACCTAAATATTATGTTTTGTCTACTCTATTAATAACAGCACAGTCACAGCTAAAAATTAGGCTGTCTTGGCAAGTGTGTATTTTAATGCTGAAGTTAGCTGGTGGGAGAGTGGAATAACATAGCTAAACAAATGTAATTTGTTTTATGAGTGTTTAATAAGAGTAGGTTGTTATTGAACCAAGCTGCTATAGTTTTAAGTCCTGATTCTGCTTGTGTTTTCGCTTCCTCCCAAGTGTCTTCCGAAACAGTAACAGCTGTATCGTCAGCATAGGAGAAGATGTGACCGTGAGGAATGGAAAGTTTGCACAGCTCATTAATATAGACCAAGAACAGCGTAGGCCCTAAGATATACCTTGAGGGACGCCGAAAATAACATTTTCTTCGTCACTCAACACGGAATCCACATGTACACGCTTAGTGTGCTTATGTAGGTAGCTGAACATCAGGTTTAGAGAAGTGTCCCTAAAGCCGCTAAGCTCCAAAAACTCTAAAAGGTCAGGAATAGAGACTGTTTCAAAAGCCTTTATCAGATCTAAAAATACTGTAATACACTTTTTGCCATTATCTAAATTATTTACGATTAAAGAGCTTAATGCCAGAACAGCGTCTTCTGTGGAAAGTTGTATTTAAAGCCAAAATGTTGATGCGATAAAATATTATATTTATTTAAGTAGTTCAATATCCTAGTATTTAAGTATTTAATTTTCTCAACATTTTTGCACAAAGCTGGTAGGATAGAGATAGGATGGTAGTTATTTATATCGTTTCTCTTTCCACTTTTATAAACAGGTGTTACTAATGATTGTTTAAGTGCGATAGGAAATATACTACTCGTAAAACAGAGGTTTATAAGGTAAGTAAACACGGGCACAAACAAATCCTTTCCCAACTTCGAAAACCCGTTTGGAATGTTATCCCACCCGAGAGCACTATCAAAGTCAAGACTCATCAACAACCGCTCAACTTCAGCATTATCTGTTTCGAGCAAAACAGAAGTGTTTAGAAGTGCAGTAGTAGAAGTGAATTTAAGTGGATATAGGCATCCCCCAAGGAAGCACGGTCTTGGACCATCTGCATCCATCCACTTCCTGCATGTCTTTTTAAGTTGTTATTTTTTTTAAAAAGTCCCGCTGGGTTTCTTGCTGGTTTTTCCCAGGACAAAGGTCTTTTCCGAGCCGAAAAAAGTGACTTTAAAAATCTATATTCAATAAAAGGTTTCTGTTTCTTACCAGGTCATTACTCCATCTAGTGGCGGGACATCCAGTACTTCGCCTGCCGGTACGAGGCTGCCACTCGAGCACACCTTTTTTCCCCATCGGTTGTCGGTTCTTCGAGCTATATGACCGGCCCCTTGCCACTTCAGCTTACTAATCCTTTGAGCTATGTCGGTCACTTTGGATTCACTGTGGATATCCTCATTTCTAAGCCTATCACGCAGAGAAACCCCGGGCATATCTCGCATAAATGCTATAAATGCAAATTGTTTGTGATTTTATTAACTATAACAGACCCGCGCATCGGTAAAGCGGGCTCTTTGACAATACTCTTACCCCCTGCCAATGGAGAGGTAATAAAACCACAATTTTCAAATAAAAAAATATTAAAATAAATAATTTTATGGTTGAATTTTCTGAAGTTAAGTTATTTCTATACCTTTGACTGCTCCTTTTGATAACGTACTTATCGAGAGCTACAGGGTTAACACCAATCACGTAGTTATTCTTAGAAAACAGAATAATAGCGTTGTAGATTCTCTGCAAAAAAAAGCAAAGGATGCTGACTCCTTTCATTGTCCTTTTTACAATATTATTTTTGTATCAGTTTAACTTTTAAATCTTTTCTTACTTTTGGCCAATGAATAAATATTTTATTATTTTTATTGGGCTGAATAAATATATAAAAGGAAATGATAAATATACGTTAATATATATTAAATATACTAACATAAATAAATAGAAAATACATGAATAAATAAAAGACCAACCAGATGGAAGCCCTCGGAGGAAACCAAACGGCCAAGGGTTAGGGGGAACGCTTTCTGCATATGAGCCTGGAGCGGTCCGTCACGGGGTTCCAGTCACCCAAGATCCAAGAGGCTGACCGAGATTAGCCCTAGAGACGACAGGAATAATTTCGGTCGGCAGACCACCCCACATGTCGGCAACCTCGTGAGCCAGGTCCTCATTTTTTGTTTTCTTATCTGCTTCGGTTTCGGCTTTAACGAGGTTCTCTTCATACGGAATGGTAATGTCAACCAAAAATATTATTATTATAATAAACTCGTTTAAATCCATATAGCTATATTTGTGTACTTTTTATTTTTAATATTTTAATACAATACTAAACAATTTTTATTTTATTATAGTGAATAAAGTTCTTTCTAAAATCCGCTCGTACACCAATGAGACTTATTTTTTGCAACTCCTGGACCGGCGCCATATCTCCTAGCTAGGAATTAGCGAGTAACACCTGCAACAGATAATGCCTTTAATTGCCTTTGTTACCCCCACACCCTCCCCTGAAAGGACGCGACTTAAGCGTTACAAGTTTTTCTCGCGGATTTTCCTTAATTTATTAGCTGGACTATGTTAAATACCCTTGAGACAAATGGTTTAATTTTGTACACTAATTTTTTTCCTATTTTCTGCAACTGTGTGTTTTATTTTGTTTGGAAAACTAAAGTTATTTTAGCGTGAGAGGTTTTGCAATTTTACTTTAAGTTTTTTTATATAATAAGGGTAACAAACTGAATGCCTCTTTTCCAGTAAAAGAGGTCTCCGGTTCTCTACACTCATCATACGAAACACAACAGTGTTAAGCTACTATTTTACGCTGGTATTTTGTGAAAGCGTGTTCTTTCTCCGGTCGAGCCGACCCATTCGTGCTACAACTATACTACTAATATAACTGCAGCATGGCTCTACCACGTACAAAAATACATGACATAAACGATGCTACGTCTTAAACGGGTGGTATTTATGGGGACTGGTCTGTTCGGCTTTGCTATGCACTGAAGAGTCCAAAAATATATCACGCAGACACTATCTCTACAGCACGTCATAACTCAACCATAGCTGAGTGGAATTCCACGGGCTGATAAAGAACAAGGAGATAGAAAAGGGTTGATAGAAAGAATTTTCCTATTGTATCTAAAACTTTAAATATTGAACTTTTGTGAGACGTGGAATTTTTTTTGAAGGTTTAATTATTTCGTCCATGTTTAAGTGACTGAACTCCCCCTAAATGACTGCACCGATTTTGATGAAATGTGTGTGTGTGTGTGTGATTAAGTTCATACGAGAATTGTTAAGATTCACAATTAGACCCGGTAGATGGCACTGTTGTCGAGATTCAGAAAACACCCGTGCGAAGCCGGGGCGGATCACTATAAGATATAACTTAAGGAAAGGATAGAGGTTGTTACGGCTTGAATGTTTCGCAATGTGTTTCTTGGATGGTTTTGGGAACCAGAGAACAACCAGACCAAGCGCTGGCTAACCCGATGATCCCAATCAGGAAGTAAATGAAAATAGCTTTAGAACTGGGTAGATAAGGCAAGGATACTCACAAGACTGGAGCACTCCTCGTGGTTATGGTGAAGTCTAAATATTTAGGCTGAAGTTCTCGTGTGTACACAGACACCACACTGCACTTCGAATGTATATGGACACGAGCAATTGCACGATAGTCTTACAACTTATTTATTGAGTATTTTTAAACGAGCAGTAACGACCACGTTTTATGCGTGCGCGGCCATCTTGCTTCTTTTTCTTGACGATAGGTGGCGCACCATTTTGAGTAGTGCGTATATGGGGGAGGCGGGAGGATAGGAAATACTTAGGAAAAGGATATTATATCGGGACTGTTCCAAAGACACAACGGAGGTTTATTTTCCAAGCAAATGGTAAAAGTAAAAAATGACCTTCAATAAGAATTACTTGTAATCTGTATTGAAGAAACAAGTTCTATCAATGTTCTCTCTAATTCTATTCTCCTCCGTTCATACACTCAAACTGAAAACGTCCTCCTTATTTAAGTCAGCTAAAAACAGACCGCTTAAGATTCCAAACATCATTGGGTACAACATACATTTTTCAACATCCGTTCTCTCAGTTTGTAACAATACAGTAAAAGGGGAACTTCGGAATGTTTTTACCTTCGCATAGTTCCATATCTACTCGGAAATTAGCGGCACCTGAGGCAGATAAACGCCTTTAATTACCTTTTGTACCCCTCACCCCTGCACCGCCCAGTTGGGGGAAGTGCTTCGCAACGGACCACGTCGCTTCGTTAGCAAGCATAACGACAAAGATTGCGTTACCCCGGTCAAAGAGCAGGGCACCGTTTATAGAAGCGTCTAGTTGTTTAAGTAACTTAATTTTTGTAAAATGAAGTGACAAATTAGTCCATCTTATGGTATATGGCTTCTGCAGTTACTTGTCACCAAGTTCAAATAAAGATGGCTACAAATGAGTAGACAGTTATGTGAAGTCTAAGGTGGAATGCCCAAAAACCCTGTTATTATCCCGGCTCTCTGTACCTCCTACACCTTAACATAGATGTTCACGCACTGCTGCTTAGCGGCATAAATAGTTGGGATGAATTTACAAAATGATTTATTTTTTATTGAATAAGTGTGGTATACGAGTACGCATTCCACCTGATGGTAAGTAGATGCTGTATTCCATGGACATCTAGATCTATCCTCGATTCAAAATCAAAATGGAGATGCGATTTCACCCCTGAGGTCTTCGATGGAATGCCTCGTTTCCAGTAAAAAAGGTATCCGTACCATTTCGGTTTATTACAACAAACAAACATAAGAAAAGTAATAAAAAGGGAAAATACCGTAATAACAACGTTGTAAAATAGTGCAAAAAAATTAATATTACTGTATATAGTTACTGAAAAGAAAATTCAATAATATGGAATACATTTTTTAAAATTTTCCGATGCTTCCGTCGTTTGAAAATGTTAAAGATCTTCGGGTAAGAGGTTATCTTCAAAGATGTTTCGGAACTTGAAAGTTTTTTAAAACTTTAAATCTGAATTCAACATAAGCTTTTTCTTAAAACTTTAGCGAGTAAGTACACGAAATTTGTACAAAATATGTAAACAATAATATATAAACTAATAATTTCCTTTGTCTTTCTAATGTAGTTGTAGCCTCAGTTATTTTTCGAGTGTAAAAATCTTGACGCGCTACTAAGGTACACTTAATCTTTCATGCTAAGCAAATGAATGAAAGATCACGTTTATTTTAGGCACGACAAAGGGCAGAAGGGAGAGGAAGTTTCAGATTACACGTTTAATAGCCAAACCTTTATAGAAGATGTGGATGAGGTTTTCTGCAATGTATATTGTTCTCTAAACCTCACTGCATCCTATACTCCCCGTGTAGAGAAAGAAAATCTAAACTCATAGACACGGTTATTACAGTGCATACAAATGCACAGTCGCTGTAGAGGACAGTTACTGAAGACGTTGTGGAACGTTTTCGCATTTTTATACCCCTTTATGGCGTATTATTTAAATTTTATCAACACTTATATAATAACGTTACGCAGGTACGTTATATATGTACGTTATATGATAACAGTGTTCAAACACGTGTTGCTCGCTAATTGTGATATTTACAGCAAGTGCAAAGCCGCTGTGCTGATTTATCACGTGCTCTAAGGCGAAGGAAAACTTCGTGAGGAAACCTGCATGCCTTTGAAATTGAAAAACAATTTTTCGAAGACATGTGAAGTCCACCACGCATTGGGGCAGCGCGGCGGACATTCCATAGCCCTAACCCTTCTCAGAAATCAGAGAAGGCCTGTGGCCAGCAGTGGGATGTAGTAGGCTGCTAGGCTGCAACGTTTTTAAATAATATGTAGTAGAGCCCTACACTTCGTTTACTGGTACGAGGCAGCCACTCGAGAACCTTTCTTCCCCATCGGTTGCGGGTTCTCCGAGCTATACGACCGGCTAATTGTCAATTCACTTCACCCCCACTAGATGGAGTGACGACCTGGTAAGCCATGCAGGAAGTCAATGGATGCATGTGGTTCAGGACCATGCTTTGTGGTATTCCTTGCGGAAGGCCTATGTTCAGCTGTGGACTAGCGAAGGGCTGTAATCAATGAATGAAAATGAATGACGTGTCACTTACATTATTGTTTCATCTCAATGTAAGATTTGATTAAGGAGCAAAATGTAGCATTAATTTTTTTTTAGATACTAGCAATTCTAACAAAATTACTTAATTTTTTTCTTAAAATGCTTGTGTTAGGAGTGTTTCACGACAGTTGTTGAGTGGCGGATTCGAACCCACGACTGTTGAGTATGCCCGCACCCTACTAGTGTTACTTAGTTAATATATTATTAAAAGCTTTTTTGTCATGATCCCCATTACACTCTCCCTAGGTCCGTGCCAGCAAGCTAGGTTTTTAACTAATTAATTAATGCTTTATTGCTATCACCTTAAACAAAAGCGTAAGAAAGGGGAGATTTAATGCCTTTTGGTATGCTCTCCTTGTCAACTCTATATATCTGTATAATGTATGTATACCCCATATATTACAGGTATATGCAGTTTTTTTTTTCAATTAATTACCCATTTTAACGTCTACGCATTATTCTTTGCCAACCAAGTGCTTCTACTCGATAATTAGCAAGAATGCTCGAACACTATACTAGATAAGCCGTGCATTCCAACTACAATTTCGTTATTATGCCCGGGAATAATTGTTCTAGAATTTAAGGTTCACTTTAGCGTACTTTGTTTAGAAAATGTATTAATTAGTATGGAAACGATAAAATACAACATAGTCGTATGCAGCGTTGTTGATTAAAGGTTTAATTACGTACGCTTTGTTGTATATCGTGTGAGATAGCTTTTAGAGCTGAAATGTATTGTTAAATTACCTCTTTAAAATCCTTTGTTGCATCTATATCTTATTTATATGCGTCTACGGTTATGCATTGAGATACTGTTTGAAGAGTTGGTCAAATTAATAACGTGTAATGCGCAGAAGAATCTTGTAGCGACAGTGTAAGAACGTCCCGTGTGTGCCATAAGAGGTGGCAGAGGGAAACAAACCAGAATATGGGTAGCATAAATAATATAATAATAATATATAAATAATACTTCTACACAAATTCTCGCACTACTAGTATATACATAAAGCCATAGTTACAAATGATATTAAACTACATTCTACTTAACCTAAGCAATGAAATAGAAACCCAAAACACTACCAATGATAACCAGCAGACACAAAAAATTGAAGATTGGAAGAGGAAAGTACTCCACGGTCGGCACCCTCATGATTTGGAGAAAGCCCACATAAATAAATGGCTGAAAATAGGCAACTTATATACGGAAACAGAAGGATTCAGAATAGCTATTCAAGACCAAATCATAAACACAAAAAGCTACAGAACATACATAATCAAAGATCCTACAGTAATTAATGACAAACGTCGCAAATGCCACATCCACCCAGAAACCATCCAACACATAACAGGCGCATGCACAACTCTGACGCAGACCGACTACACCCACAGGCACAACCAGGTGGCCAATGTAATTCACAAAAAACTAACACACAAACACGCACTCATTCAAAATACCAACACTCCTTACTACAATTATACACCAACAATTACCCCAGAATATACGACACAACCTTTTTTACGACCGAGCTATATATAATATATAAAATAATATTTTTTTATGTTAATGTTATTTATGTATATTTATCATTTCAACTTATATATTTATACAGCCCAATCAGATGAGAAAACTAAATACAACTGCGGTTGCCAGCTATGGCAAAATTCCCCTTATGAAGCAATCTATGGAATAGGCCAAATTCAGGTGTGGACGTATGATTGGTTGTACTGATAATGGAAATGTTAATGCTGAGAAGCATGATGACGTAAGAGATCACGCTATCATTATGTACACGGTCTAATTTTCACGGTGATCTGATGATTGGTCACAAACCAAACCAACGTCATCATTATCATTATTATTTTATACAGCTCGTACCCTGGGGCAGATGAAGCTGTAAAAGCCAAGAGGCTAACAAAACCACATCTCGGAATATAGACTAATTTATTCCCAGTGTTTACTGTAAGAGGTGACTATAGAGGTACAACCATCAGATTTTCACTTGCATCATTTATAAAATTAAGGTGGGGACCTAACTTTCATTAAGAACTTGTGGCGGTATTAAGCCGCCCTTAAACTGCTGTCCTGGTCCATGATCTCCATGATCGCTCCTCCCCCCCCCCCCTATGTTACGCCACTGTTTAATAAAACGGCTTATTTTTTCTGTTACGTTATTGCATTACGGCTCTGTGGCGCAGTGGCTTGGTCATGAGGCTTAGAGAAAAGGTCCGCGGATTCAAATCGCGCACGGAATAAGGATATTCGTCCTCAAGAAAGTGTATGTAAACTGCCCCCACGATACAGGAGAAAATCCTAGTGTGGAAGTTACGTTTTAAAAACAAAATAGTTTGAAAATTTTCATCATTGTAATGCCCAAATCAAGGCAAAAAATCACAGCCCTGATGTTTGGAAATATCGTTCTTACTGATGATACGTTTTTGCCCAACGGAATTAACTTATACATGATACAGTCACGTTGCATTTTCATTATGGTTACAGCAACAAAAGATCGGCTCTACCTATTAAGGGTTCACATAGAATATCAACGTAAAGTAGCAACATAATGCTGTTGTGTTTTTTTTTTGGATGTAATGGACTACTTTATACTAATGTCAAGTAATAACAAACTATCTTTTTTAATAATAAAAAAATTCTTCACAATATTTTGATGTGTCACTTTGCGAAGTTGTTGGGAGATTTTGACGGCAGATTGGGACAGCAGAGAGTCGATGACGATAGTATCTCAAGGCGCTTATAATTATTCAAGCAGATACATTATCTTGAGATTCACGTCACCATCGGAGCACCTGTTTCATCGTTTCCACCAATAGCTCATATGCGCATATTATATGCGCAGTGCTTTATTAATACTCTACCTGATGGTAATTAGTGATATAGTCGGAGACGCTACAGCGAACCAACTTAGGTTAAGAAATGCGTATTCACTCTTGAAGACACATTGTAATCGAATGAAAAGAAAAATGTTGACACTAATAATCCACTCTTTTGTCATACGCATTACGAATAACGAAGCAAACCGATTAGCTTTACTACTAAATTGACATTCCATCTTAGCCTGTAGGAGTAACAAATAATCTGCAGTTTGATTTTTTAAAGGGCTTTCTAGGGCCACTACATCTCTTTAACATGAGGATCATTATGTGCTTATTATATAACATGATTCTAATCCTACAGGTATGTATGTATATAATATATATGTGCATGCATATTGTATATAGATATATTACTACTTTTAATATACTTGTTACATATATGTATACATTATATAGATTTAACAAACGTGTAGAACTATTATGAATATAAAAATAAATGTTAAACCGTAATCTAATCTCAATAAAACCATATTTAGAATTGTAAACGTGTTCATCATACATCTAGACGTGAAATGCTATTCCTTTATGTTTCCCGTTCACAAATTCAATAAAGTATAACGTGTCAGTATCGGAGTCTTCACGGGTCATTACTTTTGTCACTCAGTGATATCGAACACTGAAAAAAAAAGCTCACAACACGTATCCTTTTCAATGGATGCGAACGCTGCAGTGTATAATAACATAAAATATCTAGATTTACGAGCTGGAAAGCGAAATAAAAATGACTGCAACCCAGAAAATGTAAACTAGAAATTTCCCAGTAAGAAGTGACAAAGAATGTGGAAACTGATGTATGAAAGAGGGATGTTAAAATAGGAATAAATAATATATTAAAAAATAAATATATATAACGTATAAAGCGTGTAACTAGATTTTTCGTTCCTTTAAAAATATATATACGTGTACAAACAAAATGTGTTTTTGGTGAAGAAAGCAGACTCGCCTAATTGCAATGTTAGTCAAAATGTAGATGATATCCAACATATGCTAGCAGAACGTGTCATGTATCAACGAGAAAAGAAGAATCTGGTAATAATTTTTTTTATAGGATAGGTTGACAAACGAGCACACAGTCCACCTGATGGTAAGTGGTTGTTGTGACCCATAGACATCTACATCTATCCTCAATAAAGAATCAAAATGCAGATGCGTTGTCACCCGTGAGGACTAAGGTGGAATGCCTCTTTTCTATTAAAAAGGGTCTCCGGTTCTCTACACTCACCATACGAAACACAGCAGTGTTAAGCTGCTATTTTACGCTGGTATTCTGTGAGAGCGTGGTCCTTCCCCGGTCGAGCTGACCCATTCCTGCTACAACTGTACTACTAATATAGCTGCAGCATGGCTCTACCACGTAAAATTTAAAAAATAATAATTTGGTCAAAATAGTTTGGTTTTAAAGTATACTTGCAGAGTCACTCAGTGGTGGCAAAGCCTATAATATTCCTCAAACAAAGATACGTCAGCTTTATCGAAAGGCTGACATTTTGATTCGTGATCGAGGATAGATGTAGATGTCTAGGAGCCATAGCAACCACTTACTTCGAGTGGACTGTGTGCTCGTTTGTCACTCTTATCCTATAAAAGAACCACAAATGCTCGCGAGGAAACATAGATTCCTACCAAGGATGATAAGTGAGGCTATTGAAAAAAAAAACATACTATTATCAAAAGAGAAGGAGCCTGGGTACTTGTACCTGCTTGAGATCTTTTAATTAACAAAAATTAAAACTAAACCCAAGCATACCATTGCAAGACTTCAAGACACAGATAGCTCATCCTGCGTAGATCCAACTAAAATTTATAACTTTGACATCGGGACGTAAACATCTCAGTCCCCCCGTGACCATGGGTTGCTGTAAAGTAAAGTAAAATTAAACGCGATAAAATTCATAAAAATAGTATTATTCAATACGTTTTCACTCACTCGTACACATATTAAATACATATTCGGTGTGTAATGGTGGCGTGATAGAATTATCTACCCCAGATCATCCTGGGGGTTTCGTAAAATGAGTTGAAATAACGGTTGCCATCCCGTCCAACAAGCTTGGCAACCATGACAAAGATTTGCCTGTGAGGCAATCTAAGGTGGAGGCCTACATTCAGCAATATACTTTCGTAAAGCTGTAATGAATGAAAATAAATAAGCACACAAATCACTATAATACTAATATAGTTATTATTTACACTACAAACTAAAGCTACTATAGCTGAAAGCCACCGTGAACTTAAACTGAGTTTACTAATTGCGAATGAACATTAGCATTTCCGTATGTCCGTAGTTTCATAACGTTTAGGGAAAAAGACTACGTAGTTACGTACTAGTAGTAGTGAGTGTCCAACGAAATCCATGTAAAAAGAGTAATAAAAATATGTTCCTTTTTTCTTCTAATTCCCTGGAGCGGATAAAGCGTATGCTTTAGGGTACTCGCGACTTATGAAACTAAAAAATAACTTTTATTATAAAAAGTAAAAGCCGACTTCAAAGACTTCAAAACGTAAATTTATTTTACTCTTTTTAGTTTTTGTTAAAAGTTATTTTTTTAAATTCATTCCATATTTAACCAGTTTTTGGGGCGGAATTTCTTCACCAAATTATATGGGATCACCTCTGAAATATAACCTATTAAAAAAAAAATCCTTAAAATCCGGTCTCAGTCGGCGAAGACATCGCGTAAAATACATTAAAAAAAACATACAGTTGAATTGTGAACCAAGTGATTATATTCTCTTTGTTGTGAACCTCCTTTTTTGAAGTCAGCTAAAAGTAATAGTTTTATTTTAGTTTCGCTTTTCATAGCGATAGGGAAATGAAATGAAACATTTATTACTCGCGGGAATATATTTATTTCATCGGCGACGAAAAATTTCTTTTAAGACCTGACTAAAACGAATAAAGAAACTTCGCAGGTATCATTTTTGTAATTTTTTCAAGTTAATATTACAATATTTCTGCCGCCACACAGTTGTGCATTGATGTGAGGATATAGAGAACTAGTATATTTACAGACTGAGGTATTCTATCTTAGTACTAAGGACGATAACGCATCTAAATCCTTCATTGTATGAAGTTGAAAAACTTTGTGTAAAGACTCTAGATACGGATTAATATTACATGGTATTAGCTTTATTATAATATTTTGTCATAGATACACATGTCGTTGTGCGTGTGCTAGAAAAATTAAATAATAAATAAAAATATTAAAGAAATCCGCATCTAGCGCAGAGCGACTCGAATCGCCGACCACCGAGTTCTCTCCGATTGGTTCGATTCACTGGCGCTGCGAAGAGATGTTGCATCTTTTTTCATTTTATATCGTATTTACCATAAGGAGGGCTCCAAAGAATAGTTCGGATTAATTCCAGTCGCCAAATTTCACCAACGCACATCGCGATAAAACTTACGTTACCATCCACATCATCTGCATGCTTGGCAGTCCACAACAGTGCGATTTACTAGGAGTTTTCTTCCTCGTATGACTTCTTTGTGGAATCATATATCACTGGCGATTTTTGAGACCGATACGAGTTAGGGACCTTCTAGAAAGAGCTTACTCCTTTTTAAAAGGCCGGCAACGCACCTGCAATTGCCTTTGTGTTGCAGTTGTTCATGAGCGGCGGTCAACACTTTACCATCAAAAGGGCCGCATGCTCGTATGCCTTTTCTTCTATAAAAAAATAATGTCCTCTAGACCGAAAGCTTTTGGTTACGGCAGCCAATTTCAGTGGAGCCTAGCCATTCGCAGAGGATAGGATTATAATGCGCGAGAAGTGTGTTGCTCAAGCAAACTGCACTCTGTGTTCCGCCACTCTTTTAGTTAGATGGGTCGGCAACCCAACAAGGTACCAAGAGATAAGGCACAATACTCACGGCTTTACGTACTTTCCAAGGCACGGGGTTAAACCAACTTCCTCATTCTAAGATACTTCTGAGAAACCGCAGTAACTGACTTTGGTCTAAAATGGGATTGCAACCCGTTATTCCGGATCGGACCTAAATTATCAGCAGTCGCTTACGTAGGTGCCTCTGGTTACGTAAGAGCGACGTACGTACAAACCTCTAGTTAAAGTTACAGCGTATATACGAGTACGTCCCACTGCTGGGCACAGGCCTCCTCTCAAGTGTCCGCCGCGCTGCCCCAATGTGTAAACATGTAGTAGTAGAATATTAAATGAAAAAGAAAATTATTTAAACTATATCTGTAAAAAGTTTTTACAAAATTTATAGTTTTTACAGTCTCAGAATTAAATTACAGATTATTTTGCGCCACTACTGTACCTAAACTTATATTTTGCTATAAATTGAAGATCATAAAAATCATATCTTTTTATAGCGTCTGTCGTCAGTGAAGCAATTCTTCCACTACATTATCTATCATGATATACTGAATTTGCAACTCGCGTGTGGAAACAAACAGAGCGCCATATCGCCATTTACAGCCCATTGGCTCACTGGTAATATCTCAATTTCGATACATAAGGTATTGCTTCATCACTTGCAAGATATTGGGCATGCTCCTGTATACATCATTGGGATAGGGAAGTTTGGTATGGTAACCATTTTTAAGCTACAATAGAATTTTTATTAACATTAAGTAAAATTTATGAAAAAATTATTTTAGATCAGATGACAGATGATAAGTTTCTTTAATATTAATAAATTGCTACATAAAAATCAATTCGGTTTTACAAGGGGTCGCTCGAAAACTGACGCTGGAATTGAGCTTATTAAACATATTTTTTGTGCATGGGAGAATTCAGAGGATGCTTTGGGTATATTTTATGACCTTTCCAAGGCCTTCGACTGTGTTCACCATGAGACATTAATCAGGAAGCTACAGTACTATGGTGTCAAGAACACAGCGCTTAAACTTATTATTTCATATTTCAGTAATAGAAAACAGAAGGTTATTATCAATGGTAAAAGTTCTTCCGGGTCACCTGTACTAATGGGTGTTCCTCAGGGCTCGATTCTCGGCCCATTCCTGTTTCTGGTGTATATTAATGACTTACCTCACCTTGTAGGGGATAGTCATGATATAGTATTATTTGCTGATGATACTTCCTTGATTTTTAAACTTAAACGTCAATCATTTAAATGTGACGAAGTGAATAATGCTATATCAAAATTAGTGCATTGGTTTAACGTTAATGGTCTGCATTTGAACGGAAATAAAACTAATTGTGTTAAATTTACAATAACAAATGTTAAAAATCTGAATACCAATGTGTTTTTAAATGGGGAGGAATTGAGCCCTGTTGTATCCACTGTTTTTCTTGGCATCACTCTTGACGCAAAGCTCCAGTGGGGCCCCCATATATCCAAATTAGCAAGCAGACTAAGTTCTGCAGCCTATGCTGTAAAAAAGATTAGAGGTCTCACTAGTGTCGAGACAGCTAGATTAGTTTATTTTAGTTATTTTCATAGCATAATGTCTTATGGGATTTTGCTATGGGGAAATGCGGCTGATTCAGAAACTATTTTTGTTTTACAGAAGAGGGCCATTAGAGCTATTTACAATCTAAAACCGAAAGAGTCTCTTAGAGATAAATTTAAAAAAATTAATATATTAACTTTGGCCTCTCAGTATATTTACGAAAATTTAATGTATGTTCACAGAAACAAAGATAGTTTTAGTAAAAGAAGTGATATACATTCTGTAAACACTAGGAACAAACACAAGCTAGTGATACCAGTTTCTCGACTCCACAGAGTCGGTAATTCATTCTTGGGGCAATGTATACGCTATTACAAAAAGGTCCCGGAAAGTGTACAGGTTCTCTCTATTACCAAGTTTAAATGTTTTATTAAGCTGAAACTATATAAAAAGGGTTATTATAGTATAAATGAATACATGGTTGATAATAACCCCTGGGAATGAGGTGATCGCTTCCAAGCAGTTTCTAAAATAAATTTTTGTAAATAGTTCGTAATCATTTATATTGTAAAATTTATTTAAAAAAAAGTCCCGCTGGTTTTCTTGCTGGTTCTTCCCAGGACAGAGGGTTTTTTTTCGAACCAGTGGTAAAGTAAAAAATGACTTTCAATAAGAATTACACATGTAATGTATATTGAATAAAAAATATTCTATTCTATTCTATTCTATTCTTATACGTGGTAGAGCCATGCTGCAGCTATATTATTAGTATAGTTGTAGCACGAATGGGTCAGCTCGACGGTGAAGGACCACGCTCTCACAGAATACCAGCGTAAAATAGTAGCTTAATGCTGCTGTGTTTCGTATGGTAAGTGTAGTGAACCGGAGACCTTTTTTACTAGAAAAGAGGCATTCCATCTCAGTTCTCACGGGTGATAACGCATCTGCATTTTAAATCGTATTCGAGGATAGCAACCACTTACCATTAGGTGGACTCTGTGCTCGTTTGTCACCCTTATTCTATAAAAAAAAAGAAAAAAAAGTTCACATTGTAATAAAACCCGCGGTACTATCCATACCATCTGGATGATTGGCGGTCCACCACTGTGTGATTTACCAGAAGTTTTCTTCCTCGCACAAATTCCTTGTGGAATCGATTACCACCAGTGATTTTTCTGGACCGATACGGCTTAGGGACCTTCAAGAAAATATCCCATTTTTCTTTAAAACGCCGGCAACGCGTGTGCATTTCTCCTGATGTTGTAGTTGTTCATGGGCGGCTGTTGATAAAAAAAGTATCTATGCACGTATATTTTTTAATTGATAAGGGTGAAAAACAAATATGCAGTCAACCTTATTGTAAGTCGATGCTGTGGTCCATAGACACCTACCACCCTTACCATCCATGAAAGGTGCACTGCTCGACATTGGCCTCTCCATAAATACCCTATAGTCGATATATTTGCACTTACATGTTATTCTTCAATTAGAAATCCAAATGTAGACACGTTGTCACAACTGAAAATTGAACGCCTCATTACCAGTGAAATATGTCCCCTGTTCTCCACTTACCATACGATACAAACTGGCATCAAGCTGCTATTTTACGCTGGTATTCTGTTAGAACATGGTGAATCATGTGACAGGTCTTCTCTAATTGAAATGCACACACCCCTCCTCATAATGATCAGTATGCTACTGATCATGTTCATTACTAGAACATATTTGCTTATAAGAACCCGTGTGCTTAGTGTTGCCAGGTCAAAATTGCCAAGTAATGCATATTTTAGCTTTACCGTGTAGTGGCGGTGTACTACCCCACATTGTTCCGTGGGTGTCGTAAGAGGTGACAGAGGGAAACTAACTAGGAGATGGGCAGCAGTGTCTTTGTAATAATAATTAAAAAATAAAAACTGCCTTTGCCAACCCTCCTACCAAGCGTGGCAGCCATCGCAAACATTGGCCCTATAAAGCAATCTATGGGCAGGCCTATGTTCAGCAGTGGACTTTTGATAAACTGTTACGATAACGGCATAATTCCTTTAGTGTATTTTTTGAAAGCTTACGTTTTTGTCATCATTATTGTTCTGAATGAATTTTAGTGACAATTTTTCCAGTAACTTTAGAAAAAGAATATTGATAAAAATTTTACATTTCTTAACCATCATCATCATCATCATCATATATTATCACAAGTTCATTGCTGAATATAGCCCTCTCCAAAGAAATGCTATAAAATATTGTCCATAGCTACCTGCACCCATCAACGAGGCTGCCGCTTGAGAACCTTTTTCCCCCGTTGGTGTTCGGTTCTTGGAGCTGGCCACTTCAACTTAGTAATCCAATGAGCTCTATCGGTTACTCTTCTAATGCGGATATCCTCATTAAAAATCCATCACGCAAAGAAACTCCAAGCACAGCCCTCTCTATAAGCGACTTTAAGCTAAATATCTTAATAGTTAAAGAAAATATTATTTTAAGTAGTGTTACTTAGCTCGCAACCCTCACAGCTCCAATATCGCTGAGATTAGCATCAAGCGCAATACTTAGCAAAGAAATTAAGTTTCTACTTTTCAATACATCTACATTTTAACCGACAGGTAGTTCGGCGACATAAATCTCACTCATGGACGTCACGACCCCGACAAGGCGTTTATCAGCATCTTAAACTTCGGCTATTTCGTTAGTCCCAATTGGATTTTCATTTTATGCAAAGACGATCCAATTTCGAACGGTCGGACCGGCGAGGACGCAAGAAAGACTTTCAATCGGGATAATGCTATAGAAGAATGATCCAAATTGAATTCGTTTCGCGACTGCCCTCCCCGCTAGCGCGAAAGCCCCGATCCGACAAATACCTCCCGTCTTAAAGGGCTGCGATTCAGCGAAAATTTTCGTGCTCGGTTACGTCCCTAGGATTTTTATTAAATTTTCCGCAATATCTCGCTAGATCGACGTCGTCGTGTAGGTAGAACAGTGGTAGGGGAAAAGCCAGTGTTCGCAACCCGTCTTTGCAATGAAAGATATTCACAAAACGGTTTTATCTTCGGAATCTACAATAGTGCAATATTCCGCCTTTATTTGGTGCCAGTTTGAGTTTATTTTTCTCGATCAACTGGTCAGAGACTTCACATAAAATTTTATTTCAAATTTTCTATAAAGTCAGACTGTTTCAAATTGTTTAGTCATATGTTTTCTTTTATAGTTCAGTTCTTTTTTGAAATTACTTTACTTTAATACCTTTGCGGTTTGTAAATCGGATGAAAACTGATAATATACATATTATCAGCTTTCTTAAAGATATCTAGAGTAACAAATGAAGCGACCGTAGCCTCACGGTTAAGTTCTATGGAATGAAAAACTCGAAAGAAGTAATTTCGAATCCGTTATTCGACTACTATCATAAACCACCCTTAATCTCTACACCAGCATGTTAAGCTTAGTTGGCTTGATTAAGGGTCATAATACTTATAAATGGTTTTATATGTGGTAGAGCCACGCTTCAGATATATTATGGTTGTAATACTAATAGGTTGGCTCGTCCGGGGAAGAACCATGCTTTCTTAGAAAACTAGCATGGCATTGACATGGCAATAGCAACAAAAAATTTTTTTTCTTTAAAAAACATTACCCCCACACTAGGATTTTCTCCTGTATCATGGAGGCAGTTTAGAAACACAAATTGCACAAGGACAAACATCCAGACCCGGAACAATTATTTTTAGCTCATACAAATACTTGTTGTTGAACCCGCGGCCCCCAGCGCAGCAACTCATTGCTATGCCACTGCGCCGTGGAGCCGTCATTGCTGCTGTCTTTCACTTTTTTGCATTGTAATGTATGTAAGGCTTTAAATGAATAGAAGACTTGTTTCTCAGTTCAAGAATTTATTTATACTGCCCCTAACTCATTCTACTTCAACACTTATATACAATATGTTTTACAGTTGTTATAAGTAATATCACACATCACATTAACTATTTCTGGTGTACAAAATTATTACATTTTAAAATTATTAAGTACTAGCTGTTGCCCTCGACTTCACCCGCGTAGAGTTATTTTTCGCGGAACCCTAAAATAAAATCAGCCAAAGTTACTCCTTATAACATCAGCTATCTGCCAGTGTGTATAAATATTGACATTAATATTCATACGATACTAACGTCACTCAATTGTTTTGCCTTCCCGGAACCACTCCACTAACACTTAAACTTTATGGTATGGTATTAAAGTTCAAATTGACTTTTAAGTATTATTACGAATCTTTTGTATGGGAATATAGAAAAGTGTAGTTTTTAGACATTTTCAGGCAATTTTTTAAATTTTTCTATCCGTAAGAACCATCTTCGTACTTCAAGAAATATTATGAAAAAATAATTAGCGAAATCGGTTCAGCTGCTCTCGAGATTTGCGCTTAGCAACACATTCAGCGATTCATTTTTATATTATAGATTACTAAGTACATTATAAAGTTTTTTTTTTATAGAATAAGTGTGACAATCGAATACAGTCCACCTGATGGTAATTGGATGCTGTGGCCCATAGACGTCTACATTTCTCCCCAATTAAGAATCAAAAAGCAGATGCGTTGTCATGCCTGAGGATTAAGATGGAAATCCTCGTTTCCAGTAAAAAGGGTCTCCTGTTCTCTTTACTCATCATACGCAACACAAAAAAAACACGAGTATGTTTTTTTGACTATTCTAATCTAAGCCAGTCCTATAGTTTCCACGCTCAGGGGCTGGCAACCTCAGTTTTTTATAATTTAGAATAATCATGCATATTCTTATGGCTATGGATATACTTTCAACGCTACTACACAGTTCAAATAGACCATAAACAGAGCAAATATATTAAATGATAATTTTAAATTGGGTTATAGCTCCAGATGTGAAATTAAGAATTATATGAATCCAGAGTCCACAATTAAATATTTAAGTATGCTGCTGCGAAAGGGAGCAAGATATGACATGTTTTGTTCTGGATTGAAACGTATATGTTTGAAATTATAACTATCAGAATCTTCCTGATAACAACTCTAAATAATAAAACCTGTGTATGTCACCAGACTGCTAGCCTGCTAAGCATGGCAAATATGGCAATGAAACCCTATGGAGGAGGCCTATGGACTTGTTTAGGCTGTAATGGGCGGATAGATAATTGAACTTAAAGGGTTGTTCCATATTAATATAAAGAAACAATTTCACCACAAAGGTGGTAAAATAGGGGATATAGGTTTTAATCTAACTATATAGACGACGACGTTTAGTTGAAGTCGGTTTGTACTTTTAATTGAAAAATTAATAACTAGCATACTATGTATTTAATAAGCAATATAATATATTAACTATAGTAATCAATAGTATTTAACATTCGGTGGTAGAATTGTATCAACTTCATTTTTGCTTCTTACTGTTTCGCCGTCCGCCGTTCCATACCCCGCTCCCCCGCACCTCTCGCATTCATTTTTGACGCCACAATCACTTGAAGTTCTCAACAGATAATAATATAATATACGATATTATAAACGCAATCTAACGGTCGACACTTCTTCAAGAGCGCATCGGATATAAATCCGAAGCGCACCCTCCCGTGATGACACTCGCCATCTTCGCGTGAATATTTTATAGCGGAGGAAGCTGCGGCTGACGCTAAACAAAAATTATTTGACATCAACGCTTGGAACAAATGGCTCTACGCCACGATTGCTCATAAACTGTTGCGGGAAACAACCGTTGAAGACATAACGCGATACGACGGTAATCCTTGGGAATGAAATACTACTTTATACCATTTTAAAAACCGCACTTTATTCTCAATATTATCATTGCAGCGTATCAATAGTTCACTGCTAAACATAGCACTCCACTATAGATTGCTTCGTAGGTGATTATGCCATAGTTGCCTCTCACGACAACCACGGTATGATATGGGGTAGTGGATTATATTAAGCCACTATACCACGGCTTATAATTTTCTAACGTAGTGTAATAGGTAACCCATAGACGGTAGAGCCATGCTGCGGCTATATAATAGTTGTAGCATGAATGGGTCGCCTCGACCTAGGTGGGACTAGACTCACAAAATACCAGCGTTAAGTAGTAGCTTAGTGCTTCGAAGTCTTGTATAGTGAGTGTGGAGAACCGGAGAACCTTTTTACTGGAAACGGGGAATTCCATCTTAGTCTTTAGGGGTGACAACACACCTGCATTCTAATTCTTAATCGAGGATAGAATTAGTGTCTATGGGCCTCAGCATCCAGTTACCATCAGGTAAACTGTGTTTTTCACTTTTATTCTATAAAAGAATTGTATAAGGTTACTGCCAAAAAAGACGCTTTAGGTTTTTCACTGGTTCGTCCCAGAACAGAGAAATTTTCCGAGTCATTGGTTAAATTAAATTAAGTAGCTTTCAATTAGAAATATTTATATTTCATATTGAATAAAAATCAGTTTATTATATTCGTGTATTCAAGTCACATAAGTCCTAACTTATCAGAGTGTTAATACTTATAATCCCATTACTTATAATTGGGGCGAGGTGGATGGGCACAGAATTAGCTGATGTAATCCGCTTACTGTCAATTTGTGCTCGTGCGTGGACGCTCCGATCACGAGAGCCTAATGCCATCGGAATTAATTAATTCTTGAAGTTCCTTTTAATAAAATTATCAAGACTATTATATAGATATATATAGATGTTTGCTATATCCTGATGGATATAGTAACTAATAATAAAATAGGCACTGGACTAGGTCGTCACCGCAGAGAGGGCATCGTTTATTAAGCTTCTGATAAAATTATGTTTCGTTAGGAAAAACAGCATGTTACTAGTAAATCAAAATAGAAATGAATCTTTCGCTATTAAAATGCAATAAAAGTATTTTGAAACGTAAGAGGAGACAGAGGGAAACACCAAGAGATGGACAGCAGCGTCTTAGGAAGATTAATAAAAAAAAGTAGAAGTAGAAAAAATTGCTAAATAAAAGTAGAAAAATCAAACTGCAGTTGCAAATGTGTTTGCCATGGCAACTGTTGGCCAATTTGTGGGGAAAACCAGTAGTAGGCTTTGATAGGCTGTAAGAGTTACGCTGTCGGCTAATTTTGGTCACCTCAGCCCGCGTACCTCACTCCCAGTCAAAGCCATTTCCTAAACATAGTGATCATTTGGCTCTCCCTATCGACTGCGGTCAGGGTGCCGGTATCCGAACAGGGGTAGCAAGTAAACCAATTTATTAAAAATGAAATGTAATTTGTAATTTTTTTAAATTAATTATCTTTATTTTATTTTTTCAGTCTCTTATTTTATAATATTAGATTATAAATTTCACTTGTATACCTTTGTTATTTACGTTAACATAACAAAACGTGTGTGCTTTAAGAATTGTAACCTCCCTATCTGTCCATGTTTTAATAAATATATAACGCATTTGATGTCTTCGTTGTTTAAAGCTAGTTGTAGGTCTATGGGCTGCACTAGCAACATACAGGTACGGTGACTGCAACCTTGTTTATAACTTTAATCTTATAAAGAAATATTTATCACAGATATTATTTTAGTGTTGCTAAAATTCAAAGATAAAGATTGCGCCATAAAGGGTGTAAAAATGCGAAAACGCTCCCCTACGTCTCCAGTAACTGTCCTGTGCAGAGACCGTGCATTTGCATTGTAATAACCGTATCCCTGGATTTAACGTTGTTCCTTACTTTATACGGGGTATATTTAGGATGCAATGAGGTTTGCTACAATCTACAATAATGTAACATAAATCCAGTTAAAAGGTACCACAAATTTCTAATTAAAAATGTCCTATTCTCTTTTTTCTACCGTTTCTTTTCTAATTATTATAAGCTATTGCTTGACTATTATCCTACCTTATCATCATAAGTGGTAATGAAGCTCTTGATGGTAAATTAAATTGTAACAAAAGCGAGTTCAGCCTTAAAGACGCCCAGATTGTTAATCGGTTGGAAAGACAGACGCCGACAAATTATTCCACTCATTGGCTGTACGCATTACGAAAGACGAAGCAAACCGTTTGGTTCAAATGCGTGGAATATTTACAACAAGGGGTTGAAGATCCGCCGACTGTGTTGTTCATCGGTGAAAGAGGAGGGAAGTATTAAGGCATGTCAAGCATGGCAATGTCAAGGCATCCTGCACATACTCTTCGAAATATATACTATAGAATACCGAGAGCCTGGCTACTCTGCGCCTGTATCACACGTCTAAAATAATCTCAAACGCCAACCTCCTCAAGCGAATCTATTCATGTAAAATCTCGTGAATGCTTTGCGATGCAATCTTTAATATGTGCTTAAAGTGTTCGTATGTAATTCGCCTAATCTATTTCATTAAACTATTTACTACTAGCTAGTTTCCTTCTGTAACACTCGTTTGAGGTCAACCACTTTTTTCTTCATCTATCAAAGTTAGTCAGCCTTGCTGAAATTTGTAATACCAGCGGTACACATGTCTTAGAGAGGCCAATGTTCATAAATGCCATTTAATGTCTATGAAACGATTGGTTCAGTTTTAGGCGATCTTCGCAATTATTTTCCAATGACACAAGATATTTCAATTTAGCCCGTAAAAAATGTGAAGGGAATTTCGAAATTGGAACATTCATATTTTCACTTGTGATCACTTCTGATCAGTGTCTCAAACAAAAAAGAAAAGTTCTGCGTGGCCTGTAGTTTTCCTTTATATGATATGATTTAAATAATTTAAATCTAGTTCTTTTCTCGCTCAAAGGCTAAGTATAGCCATTCAGCGAGGAAACGCAGCCAGCGTTCTTGGCACGATGCCGCGGGGAGTAGGACTATATTATGATAATTAAGTTTCTAGTTTTCGTTTTTTTTTATTATTATAGTTTTTAATATTGTATATAATTAAATTAAAGATAAAATATTGAAAAATTTAAATATGATATAATTTAAATTTAATGCTACACATGATGTAATTATACAGACTCTTTATATCCTTCAGACCTGGACACAACATTGTAAACTTTGATAGCTGGCGGCAGAAATAGGTAAAAAGGTGGTGGGTAACCCAAACGAAAGTCTAGGTAGAAGAGAAATCCTAAGACCTAGCAATTTAAGTTGTATATACATACTGTACAAAGGAGCCTAGATGAAGGTAATATTCCCTCTTATTGGTTTCAAACGTAGTCGGATAAAACGCTATTGAACACTTAAATTCTAAGCTAATATTACTGTTAGTTATTTCTTGAAAGATGACCATGTCTGAAGCACTAAAATCTCTCTTCGCTATCCTTCAGTAATGTTTGCTAGGATATTATTCGATATTATTTGTCGCTGGAGCAACTTGTCTCACAATTGATCGATGCATTGCTTGCTCAGCATTCGCAGCGTTGACCGCTCGACCAGAATGCATTAACTCGGAAATTTGATCTCCGCTCATCCGTCTTCCATATTTAATCCCTATTTGGCCGACTTGTGCGCTCTAAATTGTTTTGTGGATTTACTTTAGGAATTATTTTTATTTATTGGACTTTCACAATACGTTCCTTTAATATATGTTTTTTTATTTAACATAACTTGGAGCCGTAGTAGGTTAAGGAATAAATAACCTCGGCACGCGTGCAAACTGGTTACAATATCCTATAGAAACAATTAATTTATTAATAGCTATCTTAGGTGCTGATTCATCAATTGCTCTGCGGTATTGAATGTATTTTTTTGTAGGATTGGGTGAAAAACGAACACACAGTCCACCTGATGGTAGTGAATACTGTGGCCCATCTACATCTATTTTTATGATCAATTAAGAATCCAAATCCACATGCATTGTCACCCCTGAGGACTAAGATGGAATGCCTCGTATTCAGCAAAAAGGGTCTCCGGTTCTCTACACTCACCAAACGAAATACAGTAGCATCAAGCTGCTGTTTTACGCTGGTATTCTGTGAGAGCATGGTCCTTCCCCGGTCGAGCCGACCCATTCGTGCTGTAACCATAATATAGCTGCAACGTGGCTCTATCATGTTTAAACTGCCTCCACGATACAGGAAAAAATTGTAGAGTAGTAACTTTCAAACAAATATTTCGAGATTTACAAATTCGTCATCACACATTGGGGCAGTGCTGTAGTTCCGTCGCTATTGCAAAAAACCTCACAAAAATGAGAGTAGGCTAATGAGAGAAGGTCACAATTACAATATTTATTTATTATAGAATTTTTTAAAGAAATTATATCTAAAACCATAATTATTAAAGTCCGAAAATTTTGAGTTGTTGTAGTTCTTGATTTGAATAAGGATAAATTAAGAAAAAAAAAACTCAAAATGTAAACAAACTCTTCCCGTTAAAAGATGAATTATTCATTTCTTAATATTTATAAAAAGGGGCAACGAGCATGCGACAAACCTGATGGTAAGTGTTCACCACCACTGATAAATTGAAGGTGCGTTAAAGTCCCACAGTGTGGTCGCGTGTAGCAGGAAGTTCCTAGAAAATCGTATCGGATTGCCAACTATCAAAATGATGTGCACGAATTAAATGAAACAAGTTTATAAGAATTAAAGATGAAATAAAATAAGAAATAATGATGTGGATAAAACTTAGAGTTTTATTATCAGTGATTAAAGAGTAAAATTTATAAATACAACAATGTAACATACATTTACTTGCATCCAAAATGCAGCCAAGTGCCGAATTTCTTGAAACATCTCTTTTGTTAGTCTGTCGATATAAAATAAAAGTTCACGGCAGTATTGACTCATGTCCAACTGCGAAGGTGACTCAAAGACGTCTCGCCGGAAATTGGATCGCTCCTTTTTATGGTACAGATTCCGAGGAATCGGAAAGTACGCCTCGAGTTGGAATTTTCTGAAACGGTTAATAGTGAGATAGTGGTTGCGGACGGAAATGAGATATTCTACCGGACTAAGTTTCCATTTGAAGAAATCGCCGATGGGATACGCGGTTTTGTGAACAATAATAAAGGTTATTTAAGGCTTACGTAAGACTTATATTGTGCTTCGTAAGAAGAGATGAAAAGAATATTTTCTACCTTTTTTATTAAAAAAAACCTTTGTTTTCTTTTCCCTTACAACAAATCTATCTTAAAAATTTGTCGACGTTTCACTTACATAAATTGCACAATAACTATCAGATCTTTACGTAGTTGAGCCATGCTGCAGCTATATTAATAGTATAGTTGTAGCATGAATGGGTCATGGACCACGGTCTCACAGAATACTAGCGTAAAATAGTAGCTTAATGCTGCTGTGTTTCGTATGGTGAGTGTTGAGAACCGGAGACCCTTTTTACTGGAAAAGAGGTATTCATCTTGGTCCTCACGTCTGACAACGCATCTGCATTTTAATTCTTTATTGAGGATAGATGTAGATGTCTATGGGCCACAGCGACCACTTACCATCAGGTGAAATGTGTGCTCGTTTGTCACCCTTATCCTATAAAAAATATTTATGATTTATTTATTAATTTGCAGTTGAAAGTGATAGCTGTATTAGCTTGCTAAATACGTATACAAACCTAAAAATTCTTCTCAATATAAAAGGTCGGGGAAAAAGTTTCTTTGTATTTTATATACAAATTCAAGACATTTATTTTTCAAAGTTTCATTGAATATAATTATAATATATAGGTATATGTGCCATTTGACTCGATAACTTGTTGCCATTTTGTAGTTAGTGAAATAAGCCCGTTACTGTAGAAATCTTAGGATTTTTGATCAAAACAATGCTACAAGTAGTTTGATAGTTTTCTCTTGATGTTAACCTAACACTATGTAAAGAATGCTGAAGAGACCCAAACCAGGTGAAAATCTGAGGGTGCAAAGTCAGGACTATATGGTGGATGCATTAACACTTCTCAACCAAGTTCTCTCAATTTTTGCTGAGTAGCCAAAATGTGTGTGGTCTGGAGTTGTCATGATGAAAGACCACTCCTTTTCTGTTGATCAATTCCGGTCGTTATTTCTTAATTTCTTGCTTTAGTCTCATTAGTTGTTGGCAGTAGAGATCCGAATCGATGGTTTTGCCTGGCGGTAAAAACTCATAATAAACGATGCCATTCCAATTCCACCATACACCCAGCATCACCTTGTTGCGTGTTAATCCGGGTTTCGCTACAGTCTGTGGAGCTTGACCACCTTTTGAACATGATCTTTTTCGCACGTCCTTGTCAAGTACTAACTCACTAACTAACTCATCATGGCTGTCTAAACCTTATACTTTTAATTTGTACGCAAACTTACACACTTACACGCCCCTTCAGTAATTTTACTAAATTAAACCCAGGATGCAAATCGTAGGGCTGAAAGGACACATCTTTCAAATATACATATTTACACTGATTAACTATTGTGCTCATTTTCTTCTCGTCATCTCGAGGGTAATAGCTGAAAGTCAGTGTTTGCTCTCTGAGCAATATTAATCGCTGAGCTAGGACCCATTTGTCAAACTGCAACACACATGTACATTTAGATTTTAAGTTTTTGTAAATTATTTTTTTCGTAATATGTTACTTTGTACTTAGTTTAGTTACTGAATTTACGTGTGTGATTGGAGAAACAAATAAATGCTTTATCTATCTATCTAACGTATCGAATTTCTTCGTTAGATTTACTCATTTTGGCGGACAGGAAAATAATTGACAAATGGCGGGAAAGTGTTTTTACTTTTTATTTTTCCAAGGATAATAGTGTAATGCGTGAGAGGACTGCAGTATAAGACGTCCGCTAAAGCAAGACATCTGTAAAAGGAGCAGTAAAATAATTCGCTTTTGTATATAGTGTGTCGTATCGCATACTTCAACGTTATTGGATGCCTTATGAAATATAAAAGTAAAACACGATAAGTAAATAAGTATCACTAACCTATTTATTTTTCCAACAGGTAAGCTGGTAATGCTCGTACCTCGTGATTCAATCGCCACGGTAATTTACTTAGGTAAGTACTATGTTAAAAGAAAATAGAGTGAAAGTAAATGTAACGTGTGTTTGATCAATATAACGAGGACAGTAAGGTAAAAGTAAAAGGCCTCTTCTCATTTCTGACTCGAGAATTAATCCACCCCTCCTCTCCAGTTCGGGGACTTCGCATGACATCGAGATATGTTAATTCTTAGACATGTATATTTTCCATTTTTTATAGAATAACCAGTCGGTTCTCTAAACTCTCCTTACGGACCATAGCAATTATTTTTCTCTTTCACGGTGTTATTTTGTGAGAGCACGGTCCTACCACGGTCGAGCCGACCCATTTGTGGTACAATGATAGTATAGCTCCAGCATGGCTCTACCACGTAAGAGAAGGTCACGGTGTTTTATTTCTCCGTCAAACACGCCATAATTTAACGAGGACAAGCTCATTACGCAGCCCACTTACCATTGGGTGGACTGCGCATCAAACGAGCACACAGTTCACCTGATGGTAAGTGGATACTCTGCCCCATAGATGTATCCTCTATTAGGAATCAAAATGTAGATGCGGTGTCTCCTCTGAGAACTAAGATAGAATGTCTCGTTATCAGCAATTATCAAAAGGAATACAGTTGGAATAAGCTGACTTTTAACGCTGGTATTCTGTGAGTATATTGGATCAAATATAAATATTCGAAACTGAAGGTAACTCGGATTAACTAAGACAGTAGAACCTCAAATACTGGTGTCCCTCCGTGACTATGGGCATAGGGTGTAATACGTGGAATTTAAAATAAGTAAGTTAAATTTAACTAAACATTAGAAAAGCCGTTAAATGATGTTATAAATGTGCAGTATTAATGTACGTGTTAGAAATATATATATATATATATATATATATATATAATGTGTTATAAATTAATGTTGTGTCAGTCGATAAGCATTGATGAAAGAATTTTATTTCCATACCTTCTATCCTCAACGTACTCATCAATTATCCTTGCCCTATTAGTATTATGTGAATATGGTAGCGTTAATACACACAATTGTGTCAATGGACTGCAAGGTTAAAATACGTTGAGGAGGGTTGCTACTTAGTGCCGCTGTACACATAAATCATGGGCACCAAAAGCACAAGCGGTAAGATGCCATTGTAGTCCGCGGCCATTCAGATCGAATGAATGTACAGTGATTTACTGAGTTACTTGAGCTAGATGTTAAGGATACGGTGGATGTATTGAATCACTTATTAGATTTTATTTATACGTTTATCCCGATAGAGACGTAGTAGCTCAAAACTACATGTAAGATACGGCTTAAACTAATCTATAGTCATAAATTTATTATTTACTTATTATATAAAAACAGTTTTTTTGACAATATTTTCTTTCCAACTCATTTTAAAATAAAAAAAATCATTAATATATTAAAGTAGAGGAAGTTTCGTATAATTTATGTGTTAAACTTTTTTTTGAAAAATGAATAGTTTTAGCGTATAAGTGCAAAATCTACTTCAACGTGCGTTTTGGCCAAACAAAGTTATTTCCACACCACTATGAGGTAAAGTAGCGCATTTTTTTTATCGCTGTATCCCTAATGACATACTCGTAGCTAACATAATGATATAGCTGTAACATGTTTTTAATACATTTTTAATAAGCAATTATTATTACCATTTTGTATAGTCATTAGTTTGTAAGTCTTCCCAAATAAGTAAATTAATAATTACTCGGCTTAATTAGCAAGCTATCCGTGAGTGCAGGTAAATGTTAGAGTACTCTGTACTCTTTCCTCAATTCTGAACTATCAATGTGCTTCCGAGTATTTGAACTCTAAGAACTCTAAATTGAAATACCTGGGAGATTCTTAATATATAATTTCACCTTTGTTCACTGAGAGAGAATGCCCTATGGCATTAAGTCCACCATATGTACTACTTCGTCCATTAAAGTATAAATAAATTACGTAAGATACATATCATAATAGTTATAATAAATAGGATGATATTACGTACAAAATAAACAATATACACACATCACCATCATCATCGTCATACTGAAATAGGCCTCGCTTAAAGAATGTCTCAACAACAGTTCCGAGCCACCTGCATCCACGACTTCCTGCATCTTTTACCAGGTCCTCACTTAATCTAGTAGTGGATCCCTACACTTTGATTACCTGTACGAAACTGTCACTAAAGAACCTTTCGTTCCCATCGGTTGTCGGTTTTTCGAGTCTATTGGCCCATTGCCACTTCAACATACTGATTCGATGCGCTAAGTCGGTTACTCTAATAAATCTATCGCCCAGAGAAACTCCAAGCTTAGCCATCACCAAAGCTTGCTGAGCGACCTTGAGCTACCACACAGAGGAATTACAATTTTCCAACAATGAACCAGTCGTATTTGAACTCTGATTTGTATGAGTGCGTAAAATACAGGGACGTCAAAATGTATATTTAATTGATTGAAATGAAATATAGTTTATTTATTTATTTATTTATAAGGGTCAGCGACAAATGAAACACAAATACTAAAAACAAGATCCAATCATTGTGAGAAACATGCAATGTGCTCACCCCGTTATAGGCAACCACAGCTAACACAGAGTAATGTTGCGAAAAGTTAACTATCGTAAAATTTAATAGTACAGTAGCAAAATTGCGTATTTATGAGAAATTAAAAAGGGTTTACATTTATCATCTAAAACTTAGATTCTAAATAAAGTAACATTTTTCTTCTGAGATTATTTAAATTGTCATTGAAAATATCTAAATCAGATGGCCTAGATATATCATTATACAGTCTAAACATTCTGCATAATGCTGAATTAAGACCGAGGTTAGTCCTGTGAGGTGGGACCATAAACAGCTTGTAGACATTAAATCGTGGTAATCTGCTTGGAGCATTAATGTTAACCATTTCCAGTAATTTAGTACAGTCGATGCCATTATTGCACAGTTTGTAGAGGAAGCTCGAATCCAAAAGTTTGCGCCTGTTATATAAGGAAATGCTTTAGCCGTTCATCATATGAAGTCAAGGAGCGATGTCGGTTAAATTTCAATGCTAGCATACTAAGAAAGCTCCGCTGTACTCGTTAAATTCCACTCTTATGAACCTCATAGTAAGTAAACCAATCTTGAGAACAATATTCAAGGCTGCTGTGAACTAAGCTGTGAAAGAGTAGTAGTAAAGTTTGAGTATGTCTGAATTGTTTGGTGTTTCTACCTAAAAATCCGCACATTTTGGACGCTTTCGTTATAATACTGTTTATATGTGGTACGAAAGACAGTTTACTATCCAATAAAACGCCCAGGTCTCGTATACACTCTACTTGATTGCGTACTGTGTTGCCAATTTTGTATGTAGTTTGGATATGAGTATCTTTGCGAGTGAACGACATATGATAACACTTTTTAGCATTCAGAAGCATATTGTTTTGAGTACACCACTCGATCAATCTATCCAGACCGGCTTGAATAAGCTGGGAGTCTGTTGATGACCTAACAGGTCTAACGATTTCAAATCGTCAGCAAACAGGTAAACCTCTGTTTTCAAAAAACAATCTGTCACTGAGTTGATCAAAATTGGAAACAAAAGGGGCCCTAAATGTGACCCTTGAGGAACACCCAAGGTTACCTTAAACGGTTCAGACTGGCTCTCATTAACAACTACATAACACTCGCGAAGAGTTAAGTAAGATCTAAGCCAATCCAAAATAGGGCCACCAATACCACAACTACTTAATTTCGTCAAAAGTACCTCATGGTCAACTTTATCAAATGCCTTGTTAAAATCAGTATAGATAGCAGCTTCTTAAGAACACTGATCGACATGCTGGATAATATAATTGGTGAAGGCAATTAAATTAGTAGTGGTGGACCTATTTCTAAGGAAACCATGTTGACGATCAGTAATTGGAAATTTTAGTAAATTGTAAACTTTTGGAAAAATGGATAAAATGCATATTGGTCGGTAATTTCTGATGTTATTCTTAGTACTATCTTTGTAAATGGGAACAATTTTAGCCATTTTCCAGTAGGTAGGAAATATTCCAGTTTTAAGAGATTCGTTGAAGATATAAGTAAGTGGCAATGATAGTTGATAAGCACATTGATATATAAACAACGGCGGTAATTCATCTGGGCCAGGATCTTTATTTAAGTCAAGTCTCTTTAAACTCATGAGAATCAAATTATCCGACAGCATAATAGAACTAAACGAGGATAAAAATGAATGGAGACCATCGCGTTTATGGTAACAAACTTGTGGATTTAGACTTTTACTATAAATAGATGAATTTTTTTTCGCAAAGAGTTCACTTATGCTTGTTTCATCCACTCCAGTAGTTGAAGTATTTGACTTCGAAAAATAGCATAATAGGTAGTGAAATATATAATTTACAAGTAAAACATACAAATAAATGAATTACTAGCGTCTATTAAAATGAAGCTTCATTTAAAATAATATATCTTTCATGGCAAGATATGAAAAAGTGCGAGGGAGATGGATATTATTCCATCTCGTTCACACTGTAGAAAAGGGGTTGTGACGGAAAAATCCTTACACTTTTTCTCGCCTAACCCTCATCCGTCATATTCGTACCGTGCGTTAAAGAATCGTTCCAATAACTAAAACTAAAAACTTAAATTATCACACACTCCTACACCCCGTGGTATCGTGCCAAGAACGCTGGCTGCGTTTCCTCGATGAATGGCTGTACTCTTAGCCTTTGAACGAAAAAATAAATTCAAAAGTGTGTTTTGTTAATAATATTTATTTATTATTGCAATAGCACAATGGAAAAAAACACAAAGAATGTAAGCTTTGTTGGGAAACCCTCGCAATGTTGCTACCCTATACAACAAAAATACTTATAAATATTGCCTAAGAGAGAACCGTATCAAAATCAATTTGTACCGAAAAACATAAGCTTGAAGCTTCTTTGAAGTTAAATCGAATGTATTTTATTTAAATTCCTTACAAAACGCACCAATGCTTGTGACAATTTCGTCGTTTTTATATTTTATCCCGCATTATTTATTCCTTGACGAATGGCAGTGAAAAATTTGCGGGAAATAAACGGGAGTCAGTTCACGAACAATTTCACTCGCTCCTAACGCGTGGCCCTGCGTGAAAGTTGACGCGAGCCTGATGGAGCGGGAAATAGGAAAAATGTTGTATCGTGTGCTCTTATCTTTTATATTTAGCGCCTGAAATACGAGATACTATAAGGCTGTGGTTCTTTTGAACTACCCAATTATTTCTTCTGCTTAAAGTCCATAGCTGGATATGGGCTTTTGCCTTTATAGGAGGGATTTGCCTTTATCGTCACGCTTTTTCGGTATATTGCTGTTTACGTGGTAGGTCCATGCTGCAGCTATATTAGTAGTAAAGTTGTAATACGAATGGCTCGGCTCGACCGAGGAAGGACCACGCTCTCACAGAATACCAGCGTATAATAGCAGCTTCATACTGCTGTGTTTCGTATGGCGAGTGTAGAGAACCGGAGACCTTTATTACTGGAAAAGAGGCATTCCATCCTAGTCCTCACGGGTGACAACGCATCTGCATTTTGTGTCTTTATTCAGGATGCATGTAGATGTCTATGGGTCACAGTAACCACTTACCATCAGGTGGACTGTGTGCTCGTTTGTTACCCTATCCTATAAAAAAAATAGTAATACTGTATATATATTTTACTATGCAGCTATGTACAAATTAAGTCTTAAGTATAAACTACACAAAATTATTCAGTTAACATCTCTATGTATTTTAAATTATTTTAAACGTGTTGTCGTATAAGCTTTATCTCAAGTGCAGTGTAACTTCTCGCGCAACGCAGAGAAGCCTTTGCCACTTAATTTTCTCCCTTGCTTGCTTACGTATGATGTAATCACATATTATTATTATGAAGACCTAGACGTTCTCTATTTTAAGAATATCTTAAAAGTTTGTAGAAAATGTTTAAGGCAGGATTATTTTATCATACAGGATACAATTATTAAAACAAAAGGGTGACGAACAAGCACACAGTTTACCGTATGGAAAGCTAATGCTGCGGCTCATGGATGGATATCCATATCTATCCTCGATTTAAAACCAAAATAAAGATGCGCTGTCAACCCTGAGGGACAAGATCATCAGTAAAAAGGGGCTCTGGTACTGTACATTTACCATACGAAACACGTAAGCATTAGGCTATTACGTTTCTCTGGTATTCCGTGCGAGCGACAGAACACCAGAGGTGACATCTCTAAGGGCCAAAATAGAATGCCTCGTTATCAGCGAAAGGGGTCTCCAGCCCTTTAACACTCACCATACAAAATACAGAAACCTTAAGCTGATGTGCGAGCGTGGTTTTTCCCGGTGAAATCGAGCCATACATGCTCCATCCATAAAATAGCTGCGGCGTGGTTCTACCACGTTAAAAGTGGGTATCAAGGTTATTAAATATTATTTGGTTACATGAAAAAAAAAATGAAAATTTGTTCCGGTGTCCATTTCCATATATGTGAATAAACCGCCTCCACGTTATAATAATAATAACAAAATATTTTTTAAACAAAATCTTATTATTTGTTAATGAATAGAAAAAACAGTTAGAAATAATTTCATTCTGATAGGAAATATACCATTTTATAGATACATTATATCCAATTTAAAAAAAATATCGTGTTACATTTTGACGTCAAGAGAAAAGAAGAACGTATAACGCGCTTTTATTAAAAAGGGATATAAACCTATAAAATTGGTATATTTCATATCAAAATTAGTTTTTTATAATTTTCATTTCTTTTTATTAACAAGTAATGAAAATTTGTAAATTTTTTTTCGTTTTTATTTTTTACTTTTAGTAGGTATTTATTCCTTGTGTAACAGTTTCTTTTTTAATCATGTTGTTCCCATGAGTATAGGACATAAACGGTCCATACCCCCAGAGGTCCATTCTAAGGAGATAAGGGCTTCAGTACAACAGGGTTCACCCTGGTAAGTTAGTGATATGACCCCGGTTTCCTGTCCCCTGATCCCATGTTTATACATCCTCATACCATTCAGCCCTCGGCACGTGCTCACCTTGGCACTGAATCATCTATCTAATTAATAAAAAATCATAACAAATGGAACGAACTTATTTTCCCAAATCTAATAGGGTTGCATATGGCATATCCATATACAACCCTAGGATCAAAGTACTCATCAAGACGAATCAAACGAGCCCAAACTCGATGCGGTTACATCGTTTTATTACTGAGATTCTCTGGCCACCTTCCAGCTTCATCATCAAACCCTGGTTATCATCTAGAGATAATGCACTCGTCAAGACGAATCATACGTGCCCAAATTCGATGGGGTTGCGTCGTTTGATTACAGAGTTACGATGGCCACCTTCCAGCTTCATGATCCGATCAGCTCTATCATAATATTGCATTGTCACGCGATATACATATGCGTGCAAAATTTCAGCTCAATCGAAAACCGGGAAGTGTGTGAAATTTAACATATAATGTTTTCTTTTTAAATAATAAGGTCTATGTACAAATACCCATTGTCTATTATAAAGATGCTGCTCCCCATTCCTTCCTGTTTCGGTTTTCCTCTGTCGCCTATCACGACGCACACGGGTCAGTATTGGGTGGTAGATTATCTTATATTACCACTACTCGGTACATTTGGTATTCAAATTTGCAATTTTATTTACTAATTTTAGAAATACACCATTCACATTCTGCACTAGTAATCTAACGTAACATTTTCACACTTTTATACGTTATTATTTTATTTACAGAGTACCTTAAGTTTCGAGTGAATCGCCCCGTACAATAAAAAGTTTCAATCAAACTGCAACCTCATATGGGTTGAATTTTCCAAAATTTTTTCTTAGTGCATGCCTACGTTATAAAAGGCAGCTACTGTTCGAATTTCAGTTTTATACGTCCAGTGATTTGGACTGTGTAGTAATATGAGTCAGTCACTCAGGAAATCCTCTTTTATATGTATAGATATATTATGGTTACTGCACGAATTGGTTGGCTTGACTGGTGGATGACCTCGTCGCATTAAAAGTTTCCGCATTATACTCATGTTAGTAAATCAAGGCTGTAAATTCCGTGCCTGAATGGCGGCGACTACAATGGCGTCTTGAAGATTGCGCACTCGGCTACCGCAAGATATATCTGTACCGCTTGATTTATCTATCTCGACCTTTCATACTAAGCTTTAAAATTAAGTTAGAATATCATACTGGGTACGCTTAACTACTAACAAGCTAACAAAGCAATGAATTGCATTAAAAAGTTTTATTTTATTTTGTAGAAGAATACCCCACACAGTCAGCCGATGCTTTTTTGGTACATTTATGCTGTGGCCCATAGACACCTATGTCTATCCTTATCGTCGATTCTCTGCCTTGTTGTTATAGTGGTCGTAAGCACGACTGCTGATCATGAGCTTCCAACTTGACGGCTCAGTGGCGCAGTGGCTTAGCAATGAGTTGTTGGGTTGGGGGCCGCGGGTTCGAATCCCGCACGGAACAAGTATATGTATGGACTGCAAATAATGGTTCCAGCCGGGCTATTCACAATCGTCTCGGAAAGCGAAATCGACTCGGATTCGATAACTTCTCGCACTGAAACCAATAAACGCTATTCACATTTAACGTTCGGATAAAGGTCACTTAGATACATCCTATAACTATTGTATCGTCATTTAGTTACATGCATTTACGAATTATTTAGATAAATAGGCTTTTGTATTTTTTTAGAGTAACGCCTGAACAAAAACATAATGCAATATTTTGGAGTTAGCCATTGATATCGAATATAAAAAATATATAATTTAACTATATAATAAATAACAAAAAAACTGAGATATATATATGCTGCTTTGTTATAGAAAACTTATAAAAACACAACTTTCACAAAAATTCTGAATGTGTCGATAACAGAAAAGAGCTTCAAATCATCTGCATACAATAGGCATGGACATGTTAATTTATCAATAAGATCGTTAATAAATATTATAAAAAATATAGGACCTAAATGGGACCCTTGTGGCACACCCGATGTTACAGCAGCGGGTGAGGATTTGAAACCTTTTATAATAACTAACTGACTCCTCCTGCTGAGATATGATTCAGTCCATCTCAACAGATTCCCATGTATTCCGTAACATGCTAATTTGATACATAAAATATTATGATTTCCTTTATCAAATGCTTTCGAAAAATCGGTATATATACTATCAATCTCTTTTCTCTTGGCGAAAGCACAGCAAAGATAGTGTTTGTATTCAAGTAAATTAGAAGTTTTCGATCTGTTCTTAATAAAGCCATATTGTCTAAGCGATAGGAAGGGTTGAATATGGTGGTAAAGAGAATCATACACCAATGATTCAAACAATTTACCGAGGCAAGACAAGATGCTAATGGGTCGATAATTTTCGCAATTGGACCTGTCGCCGGATTTATAAATCGGAACGATATGAGCTATATTCCATACTGAACGAAAAAGACCTGTCTTAATGGATGCATTGAATAGAATACACAAGGGAGTACTTAATTCCTTATCGCCTTTCTTAATCAATAAAGAAGGAAGACCATCTTGTCCAGGGCCTTTTCTTTCGTCTAATTTCGAAATCTTTTGCTGTATTTCTTCTTGTGTGATTATGATATCACTTAAGATACAATTACTACGATTGGATAATTCATTATGAGAATATAAACTAGGCTCAATTGGATTAACAAAGACTGAACTGAAATAATTAGAGATAAGCTCACATATTTCTTTTTCATCGGAAGAGATGTGTTTACCATATTTCATAGTTTTGGGAATGCTATTAGAATTATTTTTCTTATCATTAACAAAACGCCAAAAGAATTTTATGTCATCATCTAAAGAAGATTCAACAGAGGAAACAAAATTTTTATAGTCATTACTAATAAGTTTTTTACATCTATTGCGTAACATGGAAAATGTATCATAATCCCGAGGATTCTTATATTTTTTGAAACGACGATGATATTTTCGTTTTTCTTTTAAGCTTTGCCTCAAAGCATGTGTGAACCATACTGGATAATTGTTTGTGTCAATTTTCGTCATAGGTGTATGTTTCGAAATAATGTTCCTGACCTCTGCATAAAATCGTCAGTCATGCTATCAATATCTTCATGAGTTGACAATATATTATGCTATTCAACTGATTTTAATTCAAGATTTATTTTAGAAAAATTACTTTTGAACAAAATTAGGTCGTTTTAGGTTTTTGGTCTTAAAATTATTTGAGTTTATTTCAACAAAATTTACATCCGCAACTAATGAGGGGTGGTGGTGATCTAAGCGGCTCAAAGACTCCACTTCATTAACCTGAATGCTGTTCGAACTGAAAAGAATTAGGTCTAAAAATCGTCCGTTGCTATTTGATATACTGTTATAATTATCAAGATTACATATTCTAAGGGTATCACAAAGCAGATTAGCTTTTTGACCTCGCGGATGAAGAGGAATCATATAATTATATTGAGATGATTTAGACCAGTGAACATCGGGTGTATTGAAATCACCTATGCAAAGAAATTCTTCTGTGTTACGATATCGCATAATTACATTTTGACAGTTTCTATAAAATTTATCGATGTAGTCTAAAGGCAGATCTGGTGGGAGATAACATAGACAAATATTAATAATTTTAACATTAGTGGCTTTTGGCAATATGCTGATCCACAAGTCTTCTAGTTCACTATTCCAGGAAGCTTGATAGTCAAAATTTATTTCTTTTTTAACGGCAATCAGGATTCCCCCGCCCTCGGTTTTACGTACATTAGATTGATATCTGTCGCACCTTACAACATTATAACGAGTGTCAATGAGTTCACCGTCAGAAATATTACTATTCAACTTAACGTGAGAATGAGGGAATAGAGAGTGCACCTCGTTCTCACGTTAAGTGCTTGCAAAAACACTCGTCCAATATAATCCTGTCCTCGAAATTCGATAGGTATCATTATCTATAATTTAAATGTTTAACCTTTAATAACAAATTTATTCAATCAGTTGTTTACTTGGAGGAGTCTACTTGGATCACGTTTCATATGACTTAACTTTGACCTGGTTACGTGACCCGCGTGCGGTATTCAAGACAAGCTTATCTTCGGGAATATTCCGCGGGTATATATTTTGATATAATTTAAATAAAATTCTATGAAAAATTAAATTATGCCAGAAATATGAGTGATATTTACAATTGGTAAAATTTTTACAACCGACCTCAATAAAAATAAAATGAGCACATCATCAATGCAGACGAAGTCAACTAAATACACATTATTAAGGATAAATCAAAACCTCAAAACTAGATTGTACAACCAGTGCGTTTAAGATCCTACCTATGGATTTGAAACGTGGTCCTTCACTGCTGGCTGTATGAGGAAGCTCAAAGTCGCTCAGTGAGATATGGAGAGGGCTATGCTCGCGGTTTCTCTGCGTGATAGACTTAAAAATGAAGATATCCGCAGTAAAACCAGAGTAACTGATATAGCCCAACGGATTAGTAAGCTGAAGTGGCAATGGGCCGACCATATAGCGCGAAGAACCGACAACCGATGGGTAAGAAAGTTTCTCGAGTGGCAGCCTCGTACTGGCAGGCGAAGTGTAGAGCGCCACCCACTAGACGGAGTGACGACCTGGTAAGACATGCAGAAAGTCAATAGATGCAATTGGCTCAGGAACGTGCTTTGTAGCGTTCCTTGGGGGAGGCCTATGTTCAGCAGTGGACTTGTGAAGGGCTGTAACGATGATGAATGAAGAATAATTCAAAACTACTGGTCATATTATCTTGATAAAATTAAATTGAATAGAAACACCAGCTTATTTAAAAAAGTATCATCAAAATTGATTCTCATATAAAAAAGTTCTGCGGTAACACATTAAAAAAACTCCTCTTTATTTGAAGTCAGTTAAAAATACCTCGCCACGCTTTCACAGAATACCAGTATAAAATAGCAGCTTAATGCTACTGTGCTTCTTATGGTGAGTGTTGAGCACTGGAGACCCTTTTTACTGGAAACGAGGCATTCCATCTTATTCCTAAGGGATGGCAACGCATCTGCAGTTTGATTCGTTCTTCATAATAAAAAAAGAGTTTTCTTAGTTTATTAGCCACTGCATCAGTATGGGCCTCCCAAGTTAATTTATTGTCAATGTTTAGGTACTCCAAGATATCTGATAAGATCAGTTTTGGCTAAGTTAATACAGTGACATGATGTAGAGTTTATAGTGCGACTGCAAGAGTACCTGTGGATAGTAATTATAAAAATCCTAGTTGAGAGAGTAGCATTAGTCTTACGAAAACATTGGTACTTGGTCTTGAAAACATTAAGTGATAGTAGGTAAATTGTCTTCATGCCAACTAGTCACTAACCTCAGAACATTTTCAGCGAGTTGTGCTACTTTATGTAAATAAAAAAAAATGATTGAAAGTAAAGACTAGAAAAGATTTGGGTGGTGACTCAAACATTAGGTAATAGTCAGTTTCAATTGCCTGTCATGTAGGGGATGTCATGGAGGTCATGGTTGAATAAGTCCAAAAGTTCTCCTTACACTCCTAGGGGGTCAAAATGGCCAAAAACCAAAAAAAATTAAATTCTTATATCGGCTATAACTCCGCCTCCTTCGGAGGTTCTTACACAGTCTTTACTTTCCGCATCCCACTAAATGAAAATAAAATGAAATACAAAGGCGAAGCATTTACCGAAAGTTTTACAGTACGCGAGAAAGGCAAGTCTCTACATTACCGGCAACAGTGAAATTGTAAATAACAATTTTAAATGCTGATTTCGGCTCAACCTCGTGAGGAAAACTAAACATCTAGAGAGAAGGACTTTATTTGACCAACACACAACATTGAGAAACACAGAAATTCGTACCAATAGTTGGGTAATATCAAAAACGATCCAGCCTAAGTAAGTATCTGTGGAATAACACTTGTTTCAGTCGGGACCACGGAGCAAATACAAAGCGGAGACGCCCTAAGCAACTGTACACTGTGATCTTAACTAGGTCCTACGTTATCACAGGGCTTTAGTTAGTATTCCGTCAGCGTTCGTCCTGTTCGCTTATGTGTCGAAAATCGCTAATCGGTGTATTTTCGTAGTATTAAGAAGAAAAGGATGAAGTGTTGTATTTCATCGTGTAAAAACTACTCAGATAGATGCTCTGATGTTATGGATGGCATCACATTTCATTTATAAGTAATTTTATACCTAAGTTTTTAAAATAGTTCTTGAAAAATCTCTTTACGTCGGCTTTGAAATATAATTAAAGAATTCCTAGTCCTAAAGAATTTTTAATCGTCAAAATATTATTTTTATAGTTTTTAGAATCATATTGTGAACATGCCGCCATCTATCGTTAAGGTAGCTAAACTACATTGCAACATCGGTATGGAACGATGCGACTAGGTTAACTATTTATCGGTACCTAGAAAATAGTTAAATGGGCGGGGCTTAACACCGCAAATTGTCACGCGTTGTTACATAGTGAAATCTAATTAAAACACCTCCTCTTTGTATTTGCTCCGTGGTCAGGACCATAGACTTCACGAACAACTGGACAAAGACATAAGACTTTTCTGGAATTTCGCACAGTCGCCTCTTACAAAAAGGATTGATTCTGTAGCGACAATACCACTCGGCAAGGTTTATCATTATAAAAAAACCTTGTCATCGTTATCGATTGTTACTCAGTGAAATGTTAAGGAAGCCTTTTGAATATATCCATTTAAATGCAAAACAATTGCATTCACACTAGCAGTGAATATGTGCCATTAGAATTCAAAGAGACAATTGCGAGGGTTAAACTGCTGAGTGACGCTGCAATGGACCCACGTCATTCCATTGCTAGCCACAGTAAGATGCTATTATCGGCTGTCATTTATGTCTGAATAGGTTCACCAGTATAGTTAAATTTACGAGCTTACCTTCACTGCACAATGCAAGTACTTGATATATACGATCACCAGTTATTGTCGCTTATTACGACTACTGTATAACACTATACTGTATAGCACTTTAACGATAAAATTTACCGTTAGCTTTACACTATAGGGCTCCTTCATGACAATCTCAGTTCATGATAGTAGAGGACACTCCTTTGTGAATAAAACGTGGCATTGCCTCTCAAGTGAGACGTCTACGATGACCATTCAACTCTAATTTATAGGTATTATGCAAAATTTTCAGCTTCTTTACGGGAACCTATTAACTGAACGATTGCAAAAACTGTTGATGCCCATCAAACTTCTCTTGCTTCTTAAGCACTAAAATAAAATGATGGTTGAAACACGACTGCATCGTAAACCGTTACAGAGAGGCTAAGAACATTAAAATTATAACCCTTTAATAAATGATTTAATCCATATCTTTAAAATAAAATTACGAACACTTTAGTTTTGGTTAAACCACTCTAGGTTACTCTGGATACAGTATTATAATCTTCATTATTATCGTCGCAGCGTCTGTTCATGATCGTGTAGGTTCTGAAATACTTGACAGACTTAGAAGGTTTGTTTTGTCGAGACGATGTTCTAGCTATGCTTGGAATTCAATTAGCGATGTGAGATAATTTTTTTTACTCAAGTTGGTATGTCTTCTGACTCGAGTTGAATCGATTTGCAACACGAGTTGACTCGGCTCGCTGTATGTGGTGCAGCACAACCAGTAACAACCTTTAGAGGGAGCTTCCGACACTTTCGAACAACCCGAGCAAGACAATGTTAGTTGATAGGATAACGATAAGAGTAAGATTATTGTCAAAGACCCCGTTTTACCGGTACGCGTGTCAGATAGTTCAGATGTGAATAATTTTTTTCACAATATTGAATTTATTTAAGTAACGTGTGTAACGCACAGACATACATACACACATACATACCATGTTACATCCTCGTAGGAATAGTCTGAATTGCTAACCTCAGAACGTGAAGATCTGATTAGAATTTGATTTTCCAAAACCGGGGTGAAACCAATAACTGCCCGGTTTTTTGAAAATCATTGATTTTCGTAGAGGGAAGTTAAAAATTACTGTCGTAAATATCGTGCTTATAGGTACATAAATACGCTCTTAAAAGGATCACTAGGTTGTTTGTTACATACTGTATATTTAAAGTTCAAGATTTTTCCTAGTAAAAAGTTACCGTCGTGTTTATATTGCTGCAAACCTCATTGTATCGTAAAGATAAATCCCGTATAAAGAAGGAATAACGTTTAATCCAGGGATACGGTTATTACAATGCAAATGCACGGTCGCTGCACAGGACAGTTACTGAGGACGTTGTGGACCGTTTTCGCATTTTTATCCTTTGTCATAGGTACATTTCATGCTTTAGAATCTAATGTTAAATTAAAAAAAATGTTTAATATAATATAGTCTGTCTTTCTTGCTTTTGACAAAACGATTAGAATAGAATAGAGTAGAATATTTTTTATTCAATAAACATTACATGTGTAATTCTTATTTAAAGTCATTTTTTACTTTACCACTGGTTCGAAAAAAAAACCCTCTGTCCTGGGAAGAACCAGCAAGAAACCCAGCGGGACTTTTTTTTAAAATAAATTTTACGATATAAATGATTACGAACTATTTACAAAATTTATTTTAGAAACTGCTTGGAAGCGACCACCTCATTCCCAGGGGTTATTATCAACCATGTATTCATTTATACTATAATAACCCTTTTTATACAGTTTCAGCTTAATAAAACATTTAAACTTGGTAATAGAGAGAACCTGTACACTTTCCGGGACCTTGTTGTAATAGGGTATATATTGCCCCAAGAATGAATTACTGACTCTGTGGAGTCGAGAAACTGGCATCACTAGCTTGTGTTTGTTCCTAGTGTTTACAGAATGTATATCACTTTTTTTATTAAAACTATCTTTGTTTTTGTGAACATACATTAAATTTTCGTAAATATACTGAGAGGCCAAAGTTAATATATTAATTTCTTTAAATTTATCTCTAAGAGACGCTCTCGGTTTTAGATTGTAAATAGCTCTAATGGCCCTCTTCTGTAAAACAAAAATAGTTTCTGAGTCAGCCGCATTTCCCCATAGCAAAATCCCATAAGACATTATGCTATGGAAATAACTAAAATAAACTAATCTAGCTGTCTCGACACTACTGAGACCTCTAATCTTTTTTACAGCATAGGCTGCAGAACTTAGTCTGCTTGCTAATTTGGATATATGGGGGCCCCACTGTAGCTTTGCGTCAAGAGTGATGCCAAGAAAAACAGTGGATACAACGGGGCTCAATTCCTCCCCATTTAAAAACACATTGGTATTCAGATTCTTAACATTCGGTTTTGTAAATTTAACACAATTAGTTTTATTTCCGTTCAAATGCAGATTATTAACGTTAAACCAATGCACTAATTTTGATATAGCATTATTCACTTCGTCACATTTAAATGATTGACGTTTAAGTTTAAAAATCAAGGAAGTATCATCAGCAAATATATCATGACTATCCCCTACAAGGTGAGGTAAGTCATTAATATACCCCAGAAACAGGAATGGGCCGATTGCAGGCTCAACACATTATATTTAATTATATTATTAAAACATATGTCAGCAATATTAAAATAAATATATAAAGTGCCAACAAACTGTTTTTCATTATAATATATCATATTGCAATACGAAATAGTCAACAATTATGTACATTTATATGTATTAGATCACCTAGTGGTCGCAATTTGACCGTAGTTCATTAAATTTTATTAATTTCATTGGCTTTTATTTTCAACTGCCCATTAATATGTAATAAAATAAAGATATTCTAACATACATAATATAAAATAAACCCTTTTTTACCATGACATTATTTACACTCCACAGAAATCAAACAAAATTCGCAGATCAATCAGTCGATTTGTCAGTAATTATTTGTTGGCAATATTTGAAAATTCTTTTGTGACAACCTTTACTCTGTGCGATTGTTTGACTACAGACTATTAAGTATTTGATAAAGCCTTCTCTACATTCTACACGGTATAAAACAAAGTCGCTTCCCGCCGTCTGTACACTTTTTAACTACGCATCGGATTTTGATGAGGTTTTCAGCAATAGACAGAATAATTTAAGAGAAAAGTGTATATGCATAATAAATGCATATGTTTTCGAAATCCAATAATCGCCCCTGCGAAGCCGAGGCGGATAGCTAGTATAGTAATAATATGCATATGGAATAAAGCTAATTTTACGGATTTTATCACGTTTAATTTTACTTAATATAATTATGCTTGTACCTACTTACTTTGAGACATTGCCAGTATGAACGTTATCAAGCGATAATTGTGTATTTGAAGCTGACAGTATGAATGAACGACAGTATGAACACATACAATGTATATTTTATTTTATTGAATTTAATGTATTTATAACACATATTTTAAAATGAATTTAAAAATGGCACTCCTCTATATAAACTTTGATAATGCCAAATTTCACACTCCTCCGTGCGCGCAATATGTCTAAAAAAGGCTACAAAGTTGTCTCTTCAGGTATTAATTTATAGATGTAATTAAAATAAAACCAAATAACGAGACGATATAACTAACGATAAGGGTATAAGCACTCTGTGTACTTACATAGCACACGAGAAACCCGGGTTCGAACCTCGCTGACGCCAATGAAATTGTTAATTCCAATTTTAAGTGCTGATTTACCACAAGCTCGGCTTTATAGAAAAACATCCCGAGGAAACCTAAATGTCCGGCGAATAGAAATATTTCGATGACATCTGAAATCCGTCATATCGCAAAGGAGCAGAGCGGCAGACAGTTTTTTTTTAATTGAAGGGACAAACGGACTAACAGTACACCTGACAGAAATTGGTTATTGCAGTCCATGAACAGCTGCAAACAACTACAAATACAGGCTACACATGGGTCGTCACATCTGAGAACTATACCGTTCCGACTGGAACACAGCATTGCAGTGATGGCAGGAATTGGTAAAAGGATGGTACCACCCACAAGAATCATTGACGGTTGGATTTCAAAGAAGGAGTCCTACTGCTTTGATAATTTATTAATTATGGAACATAGAAAAAACACGCTGTGTTTCTTGCTGATTTTTCCAAGGGCAGAGATTTTTTCCGAACCAGCATTCTTGTAATCTATATTGAATAATAATTTAAAATTAACAATTTTGTACAGCCGACTTCAATATAAGTTATTAAGAATAACTCAAAAACTATTGGTTTGATCTTAATCAAATTACACATATGGGACCACACGAGAAGTACCAGCTTTCAAATAAAAAAAGAATCGTTGAAATCGGTTCACCTAGTAAAAACTTATGAGGTAACACACATAAAAAACATACAGTCGAATTGAGTACCGTCTCCTTTTTGGAAGTCGGCAGAAAATGATTCTATTCTATTAACAGAATATCAGTATATCATAACATTCTAAAAGGCATGCAACGCAACTTTAACTGCTATGTTGTTGCAGATGTTTATGGGCGGTATTGATCACGTGCCATTAGGTGAGCCGTATGTTCGTTTGCCCTCTATTCCACAAAAAACCAACATAATATGTAATGTCTTTTTTTTACGTTTCATATTGCAAGAGACGAAAACTATTCTATCTCAGTGTCAGTGGTGAAACCGCATCTGCATATTGACACTTAATCGAGGATAGATGTAGATGTCTATGAGCCTCCTCTTACCATTAAGTTAACTGTGTACTATCTTGTCCATAGACAGGATATTACTACGTATATTCTAAGTCTATGATCTTGTCACACTTACTTGTATATAGAATGACTTACGTATAAGATAAAGACGTCTCTTATGTCGGCTTAAGTAAAACACATCGCGTTAGATTGTATTTATAGATATTACTGTCTCTATCAATTACGTATAGCTTAAAAATTTACGCGATCCTGATATTTTACTTTGTGTTTTTTAGTAAAATAACCAGAAAGAAATAAGATTTTTCTTAATCCCCGACGAAAACTGAGCGATGTCATAAGTTTAACGTCTGTATCTGCGTGTCTGTCTGTGACATTGTAGCGCCCAAACAGGCTAACCTATTTTGATTTACTTGTTTTTGGTTGGAAGGTAACTTTTTTGAGGCATGGAGAGTGTTCTGAAAGATTTTCTTGATTCATAGCTAGAATCAAGAAAATCTTTTCAGCTATTTGACAATCATGAACTCTTTTTTTTCGGGGGTTTTTAAGTTTTTTTTATATGAGTTAAACACGGCTACCTCCAGATTAAAATTATTAATTTTTGTTCCGATCTACGCAGTATGAACTTATAGCATTTTGAAGTTTTACAGTTGTATGCTTGGGTTATGCATATGCAAATTTTATTAATTATAGAATACCAAAGCACCTAGCCATCTTCTGTATTAAAATTAAGATATTTTTTGATTTCAATAGCCACGCGAATCGTGCTTGGAACTCTATATTCTATTCTATATACTATAATTCTATAATATCTCTATTCTATTCTATTCCATTGTTAACCACCGCTACTTTCAATTTAAAATAATAATTATTATTTAATTATTAATCTATAAATTAGTGTTATGTAATTAGGCTTAGTGAGCTTACCAACTCTTTCTGTTGTCGAAATACTACGCATACGAATCAAACGGTTAGCATCGTCGTTCGTCATGCGTACAGCAATGGAGTGGAATAATTTGCCAGCATCAGTCTTTCTATCTGATTATAAAGTGGACAAGTCTTCAAGGCAAGAGTGTAAATGCTTTTTGAGTAAAGTCAGCTGATCGTTACCAAGCTATTTCTGATTTGTTTTGTGTTGCTAATTGTATAACATTCATATTTGTAAGCTGTTATTTAAAGAAAAAAAGTCCCGCTGGGTTTTTTGCTGGTTCTTCCCAGGACAGAGGTTTTTCTTCCAGACACTAGTGGTAATTAAACAAAAGAGTGACTTTCAATAAGTTTAATAGTAATAGTGACTTTTAAAAGTAATAGTTTTAAACGTGGTAGAACCATGTTGCAGTTATATTAATAGTATAATTGTAGCACGAATGAGTCAGCTCGCCCGGGGAAGGACCACGCTCTCACAGAATACCAGCGTAAAATAGCAGCTTAATGTTGCTGTGTTTCGTGTGGTGAGAGAGAATCCTTTTTATTGGAAAGGAGGCATTCCATTTTAGTCCTCACGACTGACTACGGATCTGCATTTTGATTCGCAAACGAGGATAAAAGTAGATGTCTATGGGTCACAGCAACCACTTACCATCAGGTGGACTGTGAACTCGTTTGTCACCCTATTCCTATAAAAAAATTCGCGCTCATTTGTCAGCCTTATGCTATAAAAAAAGTATTATTTATAATCTTTATTGAATAAAAAAGTTTCTGTTTCTGTTTTAACATCTTCAGCAGCATCACCACTTACCATGATAGTCAAACAAATCTAGTGGTTAGAAAGAGGTTTATGTTCAGCAGTAGTCTAAAAAGATTGTAAATGAGTGCTTTTTATTCGAAAATTCAAAAACCGTTTCGATATTTTATATGTGGTTGCGCAGCTGTGTTATAGTAGCACGAATGGATCGGTTCGACCGGGTAAGGACCACGCTCTCGCAGAATAACGGCGTCAAATAGTAGCTTTACGCTGCTATATTTTGTATAGAGAGTGTAGAACCGGAGATCATTTTTGCTGGAAACGAGGAATTCAATTTTATTGAGGGTAGATACAGATGTCTATGGGCCATACTATCCCCTTATCGTTAGGTAAATGTGCATAATATGAGTAATTAATCTATACTATCTGCTCGTTTGTTACCTTATTCTATGGAAAAAAAAGGTGGACTAATTAGTCTGGTAATGAGACTTTTTAATTCGATAATTCAAGAACCTTTTCGACATTAATGTAATTTTTTAAAAGTAATCTTAATATTATGTAATCAGCTGATTAATTTCTCATCCCTTTTTGTTTAACCGAAACCCTCCATAACCCTTGATAACTTTAATGTGCTTAAAAAGCTCTGAAAGGATTCCTATTAAAGTAAATTAATCGTGACGATGCATCAAAATGATGTGTTGACGTTAAACCACCTCGGACCAGTTTTCGATTTGTTTTTATTAGGGATGAGAGGCTTTGTGGTTTTTTTTTTAATTTTGTAATGTGTAATTTAATGTTCAAAGTTTGAACGTTTTGAGGCATACGAGTATTCTATTTACTTTTCGGCTTCGTGTCGGAGTGGCTTAGCAATGATTTGCTGTGCCATGGGCCGTGGGTTCAAATCCCGTACGGAACAAGTATAAACTGCCCCCACGATACAGGAGAAAATCCTAGTGTGGTAGTAGTGTTTTTTTTTAACAGAAAAAGACTTGTCCATTAGGTAATTCTGTTCTGCCTAAGAGTCAATCTGGATAGGTATAACCTCTTACCTATTTCTGTTTGCACTGCTGTATTTCGTTCTGAAGGGTACACGGAGCCAGTGTAATTTTTTTTATATTATAAGAGTGACAAACGAGCACACAGTCCACCTGATGGTAAGTGGTTGCCGTGCCCCATCTACATCTATCTTCGTTTGCGAATTAAAATGCAGATTCGTTGTCAGCCGTGAGGACTAAGATAGAATGCCTCTTTTCCATAAAAATGGGTCTCCGGTTCTCTATACTCGCCATACGAAACACAGCATTAAGCTGTTATTATACGCTGGTGTTCTGTGAGAGCGTGGTCCTTCCCCGGTTAGCCGACCCATTCGTGCTACAACTATACTACTAATATAGCTGCAGCATGACTCTACCACCATCTTAATGCACAGAGACGACAACTCATCCATAGCCTTCTTTGTTTGAAGTTGGCTGCAGTGCAGGAACTACAGTAGCCACATATCATCAGGTAGACTATAAGTACGTCTGTCTTTTCAGTTTTATAAAAAAAAGGCGATTGGCGACATTAAATTCTGAATCTATCTTTAACGCGATTGGATCGGTTCAATCCAGGTAAAAGCAGAACATTCTATCGATGTAGTTGTTTGAATCCATAAAATAAACTTTTCCATAACTAAAACTTTGTCATCTTTAATATTTACGGAGTTTTTTTGCGTAATAGACTTAGTTTGAGGATATTTGCAGCAGGACCAGAGTAACTGACATAGACCAAAGGATCAGTAAGCTAAAGTGGCAGGGGAAAGGCTACATTAGATGAAGTGATTACCTGATAAGAGATGCAGAAAGTTGATGGATGCAGGTGGCTCAGGATCGTGCTTTATGGATTTTTATGGGACAGGCCTAAGTTCTGCGGTGACCTACGAAGTGCGTTCAATGTATTCTTGGTACGGGTATATTACAAAAAAGATAATGTTATAAAATATTTTTTAATTTTCAATATAGACTCTCATGACATCAATACATTTACTTGTTCGTGAAAAAAGCTATTTATTTATTTATTTACTTTAAAAAAAACGTTACCCCCACACTAGGATTTTCTCCTGTAAATTGTGTTAGTCCTTGTGTAAATTGCACAAGGACTAACATCCAGACCCGGAACAATTATTTGTAGGCCATACAAATACTTGTTCCGTGCAGGATTCGAACCCGCGGCCCCCAGCGCAACAACTGATTGCTAAGCCACTGCGCCACGGAGCCGTGCAGCCGTATTCTATTCCATTGAAAAAAATATTCTTCGTCTTGCACTAAAAATGCTCATTTACAGCGGACTTGAGCTCGTTATCGTTAGCAAATAGCATTCCCCGAAAGTCTTTTTTTAAGTTTGGGAATAAAAAGCAGCCACTAGGGGCTAGACCTTGGCTGTATGGTGGGTGGTTAATTTTGTTCAAACCCGCAGTCTCGTACATTAGTTTTGGAGAGCCGCGCCGTGTGAACCGGTGCGTTGTCATGAAGAAGCAGCACTCCCTTGGTCTTCTTTCCTCTTCTCTTTTCTTTTATTGCTTCCCTCAAACAGCGTAAAGTGGCTGAGTATTTGTCTGCGTTGATGGTTCCACCTTTTGTGTGTACTCGATCAATAATATTCCTTTGGAATCCCAAGACATGATTTTAGCGGCCGATGGCGTGACTTTGCACTTCTTTGTTTGATCCCTTTTTATACTATTGCATAGACTCCTGTTTACTGTTAGGGTCATAGTGGTGAACCCAAGTTTCATCTACTGTAACTATCTTATCGAAAACACTTGTTAGGTCGTCACCACACAGCTCTAAAAACTTCCTACAACAGTCAAGTCGCATCTAATACAAGTTTTTCAATAATTGTCACATATTTTTTGTAGCCGCTGTGTGCCGCCGCTCTTTTGAATTTTTTTGGCCACTTCTGTATGGTTGACATTGAAGGAGCAGAGTCTTGATAAACGGCCACTATTTCTTCATGGACGTTTCTTTGAGTTTTTCCTCGTTTAGTGAGAAATTTAATCACCGCACGGTGTTCGATTTTTTTCAACATTGTCGAGTCAATCATTCCCATTGGCTATGGCTGAAGGTTACATAACAAGTAATGAAGGTACCAAGATGAAATATTATATTTACCTCGTCACCCACTTACACTCAGGTAGTGTCGTAAGCTAATGAATTTTTAAATTACCCACATTATTAGCAAATCACCCTAATACCGAGAATAAATTGAACACCCCTTGTATATAGTCTTTATCCAGAGCCCGTTTTCTTGACTTACTTTTTAGATCAAATATGATAATATTTTTTGGAGGGATTCACAAAAAATATTATATGTATAAGGCATTCCCACAGCTAACAAAGCGGTAATAAATTAAACAAATTGAGTCTTTACGGCTTCGGTGGCGTATTCACAAACACCATTCTTCATGGCAGCTATGCTCGGTTCACTTCGCGGCAATGTACAATTTATTCATTGCGCCAAACAACGCGTCTGAGATTTATGAAGTGAGATATCACATCCGCCGCGTGTATGAAACATCGATTTCTTGAGACACTTGGTTTGCGTACAGATATAGTGTCTTTAAAGACTTTATTTTAATATATGTATAAATAATAATTGTTTTAAGTAAGTGTAGTCTGTAAGTGGGACGAGGAGAGAAAGACTTTTATAACAAACCAGCTAGCAGTTACCTAATAAGCAGAAATTAAGAAGGTAGCAGGTTTTTAACTCTAGGACTAAAATGGAATGTAATGCCTCTCAGTCTGGAATTATATTGACCCTTAATTAATTCACTACTTACTTACTAATTTACTAGGATTCGCTTTCTGCCTAGGAGTTCGATAGAGTTGGTATCACACTCTTACGTGTTTTGCCTCCAGATAGTGCCCGCACCGCTGTTTGGGATGTGGAGTATAAGGACCAGTATAATGAAAAGCTGTGAGACATTTCACCTTATTCACAGGTGATTACTGATTATACATCCCTAGCCTTCTTTATTTGAAGTTGGTTGCAGGTGTTTATGGACTGCAGTGTAGCCACCTTCCATCAGAAGGACTGTTAGTTCGTTGGTCGCTTCAGTTTTATAAAAAAAAAACTTAAATTGCATCACTAAACATGCTGCTGATTAGTGAAACAAGAGTGTTGTACAAACGCATGTGAACCATTCGACAGAAAAATAGATGTGAAAGAGTAAAGAGCAAAACATATGTTATTATGTAATTTTTTTTACTAGTTTAAGGTAGCGCTTAAATACTATTCCACCTGATGGTAAGTGGTGATGCAGCCGAAGATGGTGAAGGGCACTGAATTAACAAAAGTCTATTCAGGCCTCTTGCCTTAAAGACACCCACATTGTAATCGTATGGAAACACAGATGATGGCAACTTATACCACTCATTTGCTGTATGCAAGGCGAACGATGTAGTAAACCGTTTGGTTCGATTGTGTGGTAAGCCGACAGCGAAAGCGTGGAGATTGCCCGAGAGTTTGGTTGCCCCATGGTGGAAGGAAGAGGGAAGAATTATGTTATGTGATTCCTGCGCATATTCTCCAAAATTCATCCTGTACAAAACCGAAAGGTTGTGTTTGAGGCCGGTGAGATTGGTTTTAACCAGATTTGGATCACCAAAAAGTCTCTTAGCACGCCTTTCCACTGAGTCCAAGCAGTATAGTAATGGCAGCAATACTCCATGCACGAGCAAAAGGATGTAATGATTAATGCTTCATAGTAGGTTAGTAGGTTTAACGTGGTAGAGCCATGCTGCAGTCATATTAGGGCTGCTGCGCGAATGGGACGGCTTGAGCGAATGAAACCTCGCTCTCTTCGAATACCAGAGTGAAACAACCAAATAATGCTGCTGTGTTTTGTATGGTGAGTATAAAGAACTATAGAGACCTCTTTTTACTGGTAACAAAGCATTCCATTTTAGCCCCCAGGGATGTCAAGACATCTGCATTTTGATTCTTTGATGATAGAGGTATTGTCTTTGGGCTACATCATCCTGGCAGATGGACTGTATACTCGTTTGTTACCCTTATCCTATTAAATAAAATACATCTTTCTTTCAAGAATAAAGTAAGAATCAATATGCAGATGTGTGTCTCCCCTGAGGACTAAAATGGAATGCCTACTTTCAAGTAAAAATGGTTTCCAGCAGCGTTAAGTTACTTGTTCACGTTGGCATTCTGTGAGAGCGTTATCCTTCTCCGGTCGAGCCGTTCTTGCTACAACTATACTACTAATATAGCTGCAGCATTACTCTACGACCTTTTTATTTCTTTTGTCTTTCACCCTTAACGGTGCTCCTTTTTTATGGGTATTTAAGACGATTGTACAAGTATATCGCCAAATATCAAAGTTGATGAGCCCTATCAAGCCTTTACCAACGTCGCTCAAATGCCTCACATGGACAAAAGAAGTAGTCGGTTCTCTGTAACCTCAGTTGGGATAAAAATTCATCTCATTGTTTGATTTAAGAGTTAATCAATGTATGCACGTGCACGCAGAAGGCGTTACTACAGTCAATTTATGAGGTTCCTACAAGCTCCCACGGGCGCTCCCAGTTAGGAAGGACTACGTACTGTTTTCGATACTGGACAGCTAGCTATCTTATCGTTTGTTCAATTCTGAGATATTTGCTGAGAGAGTTATTGTTATTTTCAAATTGGAAAAAGATAAAAAGAGAACGTATGAATTGAGGAACCAATCTTATCTCTCGAGATCTTATCGATCGAGATCTTGTACTATGACGTAAAACACGATTTCTTATGACTGTCTATACAAATAAATAAAATTGAAGTGTCTGTTTGTAATGTCAAAATTACAGCTTTTTATTAAATGCATATGAAAATATATAAGGTACTAATATAAAAATACAATTTTTAAAGTTTTTGTCTGTCTGTCTCTCTGTCCATCCGTCTGTCTGTTTGTTCCGGCTAATCTCCGAAACGGCTGGACCGATTTTGACGAGATTTCAACTGGCAGATAGCTGATGTCACAAGGAGTAACTTATGCTACTTTTATTTTAGAAAAAGAATTAGGGTTCTGCGCGAAAAAATTAAAACCCCAAATAACACGCGGGCGAAGTCGCGGGGAACAGCTAGTTGTAAAATAATTATCTCAATTTATACGTAATCACTGATTATTCAGTACAAACTTTTTAGTTAAGTATACTTAGGTAGCAATTATTCCTTTTTTCAAACAGCTAGAACATCCACACGTAATTAATAAGTGTCTGTGAGTGCCCTGTTGGTCTGGTGATCGTAATCGTGACTGCTGCTCATGAAGTCCTGGGTTCGAATCAGCCATTAGATTTTTCTATCAAGAACTTCTCAGTAACAGCCCGGGCCAAGAAGTTGGC